>MNCI01005936.1:639544-689781 GCA_015680685.1 Gnetum montanum
TGTGAGACGCTCGTATTTGTATGGTTGAGTGTAGGGGTACCTTGCCACTCATCAAAGGTCTAAATTAATAGTGTAAGCAATTGAGGGTTGAGAGAAGACATGTGTCGACTCTAAGATCCTTGGGAGAGGTATGAGTTGAGCTTGGACCCTCAATCTTTGATGTATTTCTCTATATTTTGAAAGTTCTTTTATAAAAGAGAAACATTTCTTGATTTCATTATGTTGGTCTTGTTTTCTAAGCTTAATTGAATTAGGAAGCTTGTAGAATGAGTTCTTTTTGGATCTATTAATATAGGTTTCACATTAAAAGGAAGCCATCATGAGCTAATTTGCTTAAGCATATCTTTTGAAATTGTAATATTATTATAATTCCAATACTTACTAAGCATGTATCATGTCTTCTAAATTAGTGTAAGAATTAAAAAATTAGGAATAGAAATGATCTAAGGAAAAAAAGGCAATGAATAAAGTTATCATTTTTGTGTTTTTCTTACATAAGTTTGTTTCTTAAAAGGAGCATTCAAACCTCATCATCATCAATGCATTTTGCAATCCATTTTACTAAGAGAGAAACACCCTAATTATAATAATTAATGAGGTCAAGTCCTCTATCTTTCTTGCTACTATTGCAAATATTCCAACCAACTCTAAACAAGCAGGTACTATGTTAATTAAAAGACAAAAGAAACCAGCAAATAATTCAATCAATTTTATCATAAGAACCTTTTGTAAAAGCCCAACAACTAAAGTAATAAAGATGAGTAGGTTGAAGCATTTTCTTAATAACTAAAACTTGGTTAATAAGGATGAGCTTTTTTCTTTTCATTTATTAAGCTTTTTTTTTCAATCACATAGTTCTACAAAATATTAAAATTAGGCTTTAAAAAGGTATTCCTAAAATTTTGAAAATAAAATATTTTTTTTCAAGATTTTCCAAGACTTCCAAGTAACCCACTCTTGGATATTACCATTATAATTAATAGTAGATTTTTTCCAATTGATATGAGAGTCAGATGCAGTATTCTTTCACTCTAGTTAATAAAATATTGATAGGTTGTATAAAATTATTATTCATAAAAAAAGAATCATTTGCAAAGTGCATGTTAAGCAGTTATGTACCTTTTGAACATCATAATGCAAATTATGTAAAGTAAGTCTAGTGCAATAATAAAAAGATAACAAGCTAGAGGACAACCTTGATGAATTAACCACTAAGAAGAAAAGGAAGAACTCAATTCAAAATTTGTAGCAACTTAAGAATTAGCATTAGTAAGTAGGGTACCAACAAGATGAATAAAATAATCACCAAATCCTAATTTATAGAGATAAGAAATAATGAAATTCCATTCAATCTTATCATAAGCTTTAGCATAATCTAACTTAATAAAAGCAATGTCCTAGTGATGAATGATTGAGTAGACCCTATGTCTAATCATATGATACACAAGCATTGCAAGTGATTATATCAGAATTTACAAATTGAGATAGCTTAGGGTCAAGATATTTAATATTTAATCATAGGGAATTATCTTCCCACTCATACTAGTTATGGTTCTAAGCATATGGTTTAGTTCCAAGTGAAGCATATGATAATGATGTTATTAGGCATTTTAACTAATAATTGTAAAATATAACAAATATAGAAATTAACTAATTAATCTAATGAGCATTATAGTAAATTCTAGTCTAGCCTAAGGGCCATGAATATTCATTCAAAATTTATTATACACATCCTAAACTCACATAGTTATTGCTAGGATTACCAAGTACTCACTACTAGGTGTACCAAGCAATAGCTCTATGAGTATTACCAAATGATAATGTGTTTATGCTTAAAAGTAATCATACTCATTTTGTCATGTTATTGATATGCATTGGAATATAATCATTATGCTAAGTATTTGGAAAGGTAAATTATAATGAGAGAAATGTCATGCTAAGTTAGAGTCTTGCAATGAAGAGAATTAATCTCGATCTTGTTAATATCATGAACTGTGTTCAAGTATAGGCCACTTTAATAAGATTCCAAATAATTAACTTGGTTCACACTATAGGCACTTGCTAATTTCTAGTGAAATTGAAGAAAATAAACTCTAAAAGTCTTCATAACTACTACATTAATGATGCATTGAACAAAGTAGGTAGCTATATTTATAGATATTTATTGTGACTATGACTTTGCAGCTTAGATATCACATCATGGGCTCTGACATTGCATCTATGACATCAAATAGCTCATCAAAAGATTGTTCATCATACCTCTATGATTGACTAAACACTCATCCTTAAATTAAACAAAACTGTTACAAAATTTGTTGGAGTAACACTAATGGAGTAACTAACTTGATATCATAACAAAAACTTGAGTATTGCATTACAAAAGTTACTTTGAGTGGAGCTTTTACAAAATGAAAAATTTATTAAAAAAATATTAAATTTGGTAAAAATTTGCAAAAATACAAATTTTGTTGATGGTAGGTCTTCATGTGATTCAAGGTATTGGTAGCTTCTCCTTCCTCAGTAGCTTCTACACTTGATATGCCACTACTGTTACTATTTTCTTCATCCAAAAATATTCTAGTAACATCCTTAATTTCTCCTCATTTGTTTGTAGGCCATTGATTATCCAAGCTAGGTTGGCCATGTTCACTATTGTAGGCACATCCTACAAACATAGAAATATTATGAACATTTTATTTTCATAGATGAACTAAGTAGTAAATTTTGTTTGTTCAACTTCAAATGCCTTCACTTGTTTCTTTAGGGCCTAGTAATCTGACATTCTCTTGACCAAGTCCTCTACAATATCTCATTGGCCTATGAATTTTTCCATGAGAACTTGTAACTCTACAATAGTGATGTACAATTTCTTCTTGGCTTCATTATGGAGTTAATGCTCATGTCAATAGAGGGATAATATGGTGATGACTTGCTTGTTTAGGTTATTTTGGGATATGTCTGTTATGAACATTACAAGGTTTTCATACTACAAGTTGAAAATTCTATATATTGTATCATATTCTTAATTGCAGTTCCTTTATTTTGATCTCTTCCTAATTTATCACATTGATTCCATTAAGGATTGAATACTGGTTTGGATCAAGGAATTATTGGAGAGTAGTGTTGAGTTTAGCCTTAGCCAATCTAATTTCTTTCCCATTGATTTCTTTTTGAGTTCTAGCTTATCTTTGAAATGCTCTTTAAATATTTTTTACTTCCTTAGCTTGTTCTATCATGCCTTGATCTTAATTATTACTTTCTATTGGATGTCATGAACTTTGTTTCTAAAGAGATTTCTATTCTCTCTGGCCAACATATCAATTTCTAGGTTTATCTTTATCAATTATTTATGGAGATGCTTAAGGTTTTTCTCCAATACTTTTTTTTTGTCTCCATCTTAAGCAGCCTTTGGTTTTCCATAGTAAGGCTTTTGTTCTTTTCTACCAACATAGAGATGTTTTTGTTCATTGCATGGACTTTGACATTTTCTAATGATGCATCCCATGCTATCTTTTCTTTTTCCATCTCTACTTCTTGCTACTTAGTTTTCAATTGGGCAATGGCATCATCATTGAATTGGCT
Source organism: Gnetum montanum (assembly GCA_015680685.1). Classification (NCBI taxonomy): domain Eukaryota; kingdom Viridiplantae; phylum Streptophyta; class Gnetopsida; order Gnetales; family Gnetaceae; genus Gnetum; species Gnetum montanum. Next base: position 643,127 of record MNCI01005936.1, read on the forward strand.
AAGTAGTTTAGAAGCCAAAAATTACATAGGATCTACCAAATGAGCATGGCGTTTTGTAACTTCATCTTTCAGTCTTTAATTCAACAACTCAACCTACCATAATTGGGCTTTAGATAACACCAACCTTTCCTTAGTAGTAATGAGCTCACACTACTCTATAGTGATATCTTCTAGAATGTCAAAGACATCTTGGATCATTTACTTAATTCATAGTAGTCTATCTAATGCTTCCTTGTGTTGCTAAGTGATTGTGCTTCCTTCTCTTCTTTTTTTAATCCTTGCATATACTTAGACATCTTACACTATAGTGAAGTTAGGGATCAATGTTATAGGAATTTTAAAGACTTCTCTCATGTGATTAGTAATAACTTCTACAATAGCCTCTTGACCTTCTTGTGGCATCACCACAATAGTTATACCATCACCAACTTCTAGTGTAACAAAGAAAGATGTAGCATTACCAGAGATTTCTAGGTACTCTTCTTGTGGTAATGTAATTGCTACATCTCCAATTGTAGGATTTATTTTGACAAAGAGATGTTGGCGTTTAGTACTAAATAGGTTAGACATATCTTCTTGTAATAATCATATAGTCTAAGATGCCTCCTACAAATGCCTCATTGCAAGGTGATAAATATCAAGACTACCCATATGTGCCTATCTATTGGTGCTTGGTGCACTCATGCATACTTGTACACCTATGGTTCCTATGGCGAGGATGGTGGTAACTAGGGTGGATCTTGTTGTTGTTGCAAAAAAGCCTATTATTGCTACTTTAATGTTGGATGGTGATGGAAGCTCTTTTTATTTAAGGTCACCTTCACCATCATAATTTTTTACCATGATGCTATTGTATATTTCTGTAGAATTTCATTGGTATAACAAATGATCCTTCTCCTTCAATGAATTTTTTTAATTAAGCAAGGAAAAGGAAGTGTCTTTCTCCCATGTTCATTTTTTTGAATCTTCTCTCTATCTCCACTAAAATAAGATAAGGTAGGTTAACTAGAAAACACCCACTAAGGACCATACCTACCCTAATAGAAAAGGATGTAATTTTGCTCAACCTTACTATTGGATTGATGTGGTATGTTGTAATTTTGAAATATATCTTCTCTAATTGTGTGACAAATAATAAAAAATATAAAAATATATATAAATTTCCATAGCCATAGTTGCCCTATGCAACATACAACAACAAAAATAATAGATGGTCTCTAGGCTATGATAGCCAAAAACAACTATAAAAATATGACAAAAATAACAAAGCATAACATGTCCAATAGTGGCCAAAAACTAAGCCATAAGAGGAGGAGGATCATCATTAACATTGTCCCTAACTTCATCACTATCAACACCATAGGCTTGTGAACAAAAAACAAATAGAACATATAACCATCAAACATGAATTGATATTCGAATCAAAGTAAACATTTTCAATTGATGGAATTTTCATGAAAATGTGTTTTAGATTCCTTGGTTTGCACAAAATACTTAATAACCTCAAGCAAAATATCAGTCAACTACAATCTATGCTGTGACAATCACAACCTCAAATGTATCATTTTCAACAAATGAACATGAATGAGCCATTCTATGCCAAACTTATTCTTGTAGTTGCCCAGACAATACAAAATCAACCTGCAAATAGGACATCCAAAGCTATTGCATGGTCCCAATTGAAGTACTTTTTTTTACCCAACCACTAACTTGTGGGGATAACTATGACATCAATGTTAATTGGCATGTACTTTCTGACCATAGAAATGGATGGAGTGCAAGAATTACACTTTTCAACTAGGAATATTACATATTTTCCAACTGGTTTGTTGCTGTTGATATGGTAAAGGCCCTTTTTGGATATCAACAACTTTACTCATTCAATGGAACATTGATTAGAGATCAAGGTAATGAAAGGTTGAATTACTTGACTGCAGAGCAAGATACAATGCCTAGGAAATAGCAATCAGTCGTGTTGTTTACTAAGAAATCAACTCCGGGTATCAAGGTTGTTGTTGGTGATGGCTTTCCAAGTAAATTATTTTTTTAACGGTGAGGAATGTTCTTTGCCTGATAGCTTTCCTGCTAGCAACATACATGCAATTTCTAGTCACCTCCTTATGCTATTTGTACCCTTTGTATTCGTTATTCTCTTTTAATATTTCGACTAATGGGGATATTGGATTTTGTATTATATGCCAGTGAGAATTGTGAAACTTATTCTTTTATTCTTTTAAGAAGGCATGACGGGTTCTTATGGCTTATTTGAGAAATTATAATGAATCCAAATGGCATTAGATGATGATTAGAGAAAGCTATTTATAGCTATTGTCCATATTCGGCGGATGTGTTGGTGTCCCACTCCCACTCCCACTACACTATCCTGTCCTACCGTCCCAGTGCCTCTACTCATCCCTTCCCCTGGCTGACCACGGCTCTCTACATCTGCTGTGCCACCCTGAACCAAACGGCAATATCAGGGAACTCATTGGCTCTGGAGTGGACCTAGAAATATATTATTTAAAAATTGCTCACAAGTTGCCCAGAGGGCCCCACCAAAACCTTGACAAAACCGTAAAGTTTCTAAGTGTCCAAAACCACCCTTAAACCCTCACAAGCCAGCATCCAAATCCCTCTCGTTGAAAAACCATGTACCAATGTGTGGGTCAATGTGTGAGGAGTAGGCCTAAAAACTTACCATCCCAAATCTCTCACATTGAAAAACCACCTACTACTGTATAAGCCAACATGTGGGACAAAATGGCAAAGTTTCTAAGTTCCTAAAACTACCTTTGAGCATCCACAAGTTGGCATCTCAAATCCCACATGTTAAAAAACCATGTACCAATGTGTGGGCCAACATGTGGAGAATGGAATTAAAATTTTGTTATACTAAACTTGACCATAAGTTGTCCACCAAGCCCCACTAAACCTCATAAAACTTACCAAAATTTCTAAGTTCTAAAAATCCACCCAAATAAGCTTACACATTAAGGGTTTAGTGTCTACACGTTGGTAATATCAATTATTTTGACAACAAAAAACCATTAATCTGGCAGTTTACAACCACGAGATTTCTCTATTTTTATAAAATTTCTTCTTATTTTAATAATTTTTGCTAGCTTTTTTTCTTTTTTTACTTATTTTAACAATTTATAGCTTGTTTTCTCTAGATTTTCACTTATTTTAGCAATTTACAACTAATTTGCACCAAATTTTTACTTATTTTAGCAACTTATAACTTATTTTCATTAGATTTTTGTTTATTTTAATCATAAAATAGCTATAGAACAAACAAATATTATTATTTTCAACCTTATTTTACCTTTTTTCACCTTAATCTACCTTATTTGGCTTTAATTTTACCTTGTTTTGATCATGTTTTAACCTTGTTTAGCCATATTTTGCCTCATTGCTGCCTTCTTTTACCTTTTCTTGGCCTATTACCTTGCTTCACCTTGTAGTGACCTTATTTTGGCCTTCTCTAGCCCTATTTTACTTTGTTTTGGCTTTATGTTGCCTTATTTTGCTCTATTATTATAGTATTTTGCATTCTTTAACAATTTTATCATGCAAATACCACTTGATGTGCTTATGTTGACATGCAAGATTAAGCTAGGAAGATGAAGAAGTAATTCGATTAGCCTTGGAGCCTAAGTGGACCCTTCCTGTGATGTTGATTCAACCAAGTTGAGCTCAAATGCTTAAACTGAGAGCCTAGAAGCCTTTAAACCATGTAGCCTTAACACCCTGAAGTAGCTTGACTACTTGTAACCTTGAAAACCATAAACATCCCAAAGGGTTCCTTGGTCAAATTTCCCATTTTAAACCATGATGGCGAGAAGAAAATGCATGAAACCAAGTTCCTTGCTAGAACTTAAGCTTGTCCAAGACATCGTCAAATCCCTACAAGGAAACATTGAAACCTTCACATGGCCATGATTACATCTAAGATTAACATGTTTAGTTTTAGCACTATTGACCTTTTTTTTTTGTAGGTTTGAATGAGAATGTAACATTGATGAACCTTGCATCCTACAACAAATGAGCCTGCATGACCTCTCATCTCTCCTTTTTTTTGGCATCTCAAAAGACTATTAACTTTGTATAAATTTGTTAAACAAGACACTGATTTTTGATGTTTTGCGAATTGTAACCAATAGTGGCCTATATCTACTTACTGCCTCATGTGGCCTTATGCAATCTCTTCTAATCACATGTATTCTTTGATTTGTTTTCTTGTCCTCTTGGAATTGTGCTTGTAGGACAAGCTTAGAGCCATCATAGAGATCTAATTCATCACAGTGGTGAATCATCATGTGATCTTGATACATGAGATTTGGTTAGCTTGTTGAATTGTGCAAGAATGCTTGCCTTGGATGACTTACCTTACCCCTTTTGAGCCATATCCCCATAGCCAAACTACATGCCTCCTTACCTTGATAACAATAGAAATCTATGTTCAACATTCATGCACCATGGCCATGTGACAGCTCCTTTGACATGCTCTACCATCAATTTCATTGAATATAACACATCTCATTTAATAAGAAAATGAAATAAAATTCAGCCTTGACAGGGAAACCTAATGAAGGTTCCATCCTTTTAAAAAATGGAAAAGCAAATTGCCAAGATATCCAAGAGGCTAGTGTAGCCTAAAGTGAAAAAAAATGGCTCCAAACAAACAAAGGGAGGAGCCTAGTGGCCAAAAAAGCCCACGGATGGAGTACTAGTTCCTCTAATACATTATCAAGTAACCAACAGTTTGAGCACGAAGCATGAAGACCTTTTCAACTAGTGCACATATCATTGTCATACCATAGCCATGATGTCAACATTTGGAATTCCTTGTTAACCCATGTGACTATTCCAATAGCTGAATATAGCCCTTATCTCATCTCAAACTTTTGACATTCCACTATAACCTTATTTCATCATTGTGAGCACTCCTTGGCATAATTCGATAGCTATAAAATCAAATGTGGAGAGGAAGCATCAATGATGAACTTGCAATGGTGATTTGTATTCTTTGTTAATGTTTCTTGGGTTAATCCTCCAAACATCACAAAGAGAAACCAATGAAACACCTCACAGAAAATTTATGTGACAAATACGAAGCCTAAAGCCAAATTTACATTGTAATTTAATGGGAATTTAAAGGTAGAAATAATTTTCTTATTTTTCATCAAAAATCCTACCCTGTGGCCTTGTTATGAAAAAGTTTCAGAAAATTTTTGATATGTAAAATGAAATTTATAATCCACAAACTATAAATTTCATTTATGCCAACATGTAAAGGCTCAAAATGTTAAATACATTGCTAGATTTGGTAGTAAAAGCAAAAAATGTTGGTGGTTCACATTTTGGAATTTGGACCATGAAAATAGCCAGAATATGCCACCAAATTTGGTAGGAAAAGCTTTACATGTTGGAGGCCCACACATTGTAGTTTTGGATGGTGGAAAGTGTTATACACATTGGTATTTTAGGCCCAAAAGTCAAAAAATTTGCTATACCACATATTGCAGATTGACTATCGAAAGCATCAAAAATGTTGTAGGGAATGTCAAAACTTTACTAGAAATTAGCCAAAATCAAGTTAGTAAAGAATCAATGAATGCATGGTGATGAGTGGCGAGGTACCCCTACGTCCAACCATATGAATCACATGCGATCCAATCAAATTCTATAGACTTTAATTACCAAGTATGCTAGAGTTAAATAGTGAGTTTGTGTTGTCCATTCATTGTCTTCCCAGCCTCACTTGTGAAATGCAAGTGTATGGTTAAGTGTTACCAAGGCATAAGATTTTTATCATTTTATGTTTTATCAATTTGATTGCCTAAAAAAAATAATGAAGTGAGAGTAATTAAATGGTAAGTAAACTATTGTCTAATTTAACCTCACACAAGTAACTGTCCCCACTTCTCAGACACATCCTGAACTTCATGTAAACACTATTGGTTCTTAAACACTAACCATTTCTGAGCTACCAAGTGTCACACATATGTTCGAAGGGGTCATGCTTGCACATTTTAATTAGTTGCTTAATTAATCAAAATTAATTGCTGAATGAATAACATTAAATGTGAATGACATGAAATCCTAATATATAAATGCATAAAGAAAGAAAGTCTTAAGTGCTGCAAGGATGAGTCAAAGAGCTCATCTTTATTGCCAACACAATGGTGTGTTCAGGTACATCAATGCTTGAATAAAGATCCGATTACACTTAGACCTCCTACTACGAGTATTTGGAAAATATTCTAACTCTCAAATGAACAAACTACAAGAATTTCGCTACTTGACTTCAAAAACTACTACTGAATTTTGTGGCCAAGGGCTGTATTTATAGGCCCGGGAGTACCTTGCGATATCGCATGCCTGATATCGCATCTTGGGTCGCAATATCGCTTACTTGATATCATGTACCTAATATCACAACCACCTCGATATCAAAGCTTATATGAATCATGATTCATCATACCCCCATGACTGAATGAAAATTCGTCCTTAAGTATAGAATAAGAGGAACAAGTCCCTTATAAAATATATTAGGAGGTATGAAATGTTTGACTGACATGTAGAGTGACACAGAGGAAACAAACAAATACAAAAGTGCCTGAGCATACATCATTACAATTGTGTACAAGGTTGGGTGTTTATGACAATAGGAAAGAACACCCTTGGATCCAAAGGACATCCAACCCCTCTTGGCAACAAAAGAATGAGGGAGAGGTAGAAGAGATCTAGCGGTCATGAACAATCTTCAGTGAGTGATATTGCTACATCATCCTTGGTGAAGATAGTCCCACTTCCAGTCCATGCTTTCCACTGTAATCACAATAAAATCAAGGATTAGTATATAAAGTGTAGCACATATTGGTTACATACCTTATCTTGTCAATGATTTTATCTAGCTAAGTTGTGATTGTGGTAGATTGATTACTTGATAATGTTAGTGGAAAGACTGACAAATAGGTGAAGTAAGAGAAGTGGTCCATAAAATTTAGAAAAAGCTTAACATAAGGAATATTGAAAAGAGGGTATAGAAATTCACAACAATAAAAAGAAAGAATTCACTAAAAAGAGTTGTGAAGATGCACACAATTGGATGGCATTGATGGGATAAATAAAAATAATTCAATTGTAAAAATTTCTAAGGTTAAAGAACTTAACCAAACCAAATGATATGCAAGTGGGTCCTCCCCAAAGTAGGCACATGCCTTTTATGCCCTTGCATAACTTTAAAAAAAAAGAGTCCGTGGGCACTGTGGATGATTAATGGTTACAGAAGGTTAAGTACAGAAACCCAGAAGTAATTGAACAAGAAACCTGACACATCAAACCAGAACATCGAATCAAAACATGAAACCAATAGTGAGGTGAGGCATGAAAAGCATAGATGGATGAGAGAGAGAATGGAATGGAGTTCCTAATTATGGTCACATGAAGTCCCTTGTGGAGTTTGTGATTAAATGACTCAGTAGGATCCATCCTCAGTCTAGACCAAAACCAACCACTTTCAGTGACTTTGCATCGATATTGTAAGACTAGTCCATCCCTTGAGACATAAGAATGCTTCAAAAAACAACCACCATTCCAAATTAGAGAAGGGGGCTTAGTTAGAGGAGATAAGACAAGTCCCATAACTAGTGCTTGTAGCCCTTTTATTTGGTCTAAGGTGTGTGCTTTGAATTTTCATATTTACTTATTTTTTATTTTTTTTATTTTTTTGGAAACCACACCATGCAAAGACCCATGCATTTTCACATTTATTTTGTCCAAGGGATGTGCTTTGAATCCTCATCTCTCTTCTTCTTCTTCTTCTTCTTCTTTTTTGATGAGGACCACACCGTGCAAGGACTTATTCAATTTCCTATTGTGGAATGACACAAAATGGTGAGAAGTTCACAAGAACATCCTTGCACATAGGAAAATGGAAAAGCATGAAGAATACCGCATCCCTTTGAAGCTTTGATTCCTTCCCAATTTCAGACCTTTGATTCCTTGCACATTTGACCTTTGATTCCTTCCCAATTTCAGAAACTACACAAGTCACAAATTTATTAAGGTTGTATTAATGAAAAAGGAACTACATATTTCCAGAACAAGGAAAACCATAGAGTGTGTGGATGGATGGATGATGTGGACTCACTGCTTGTTACATAAAAAGAAACCATGTCATAGTTGTTAGTGATGACATTCAAAGTTAGAAACCAAACATCAACAATCAAATCATAAATGATACAAACAACTATTGAGTAGCACATTACCATTGTACTTGGCACCTTATTAGCCAAAAGAGTAGAGAATTACACCCAACACAAGAAAATATAAAATAAATTAAAAGAGTATTCAAGAAATATTAAATATACTAACAATGGTGTAAAACAAAAACTTAGAAAAGATTAATAACCTGTAAAATGAAAAGATGTAAAACAAAGAATATGAAAATAAAAAGTTGTAAAACCAAAAATGTGTAAAATAAAAAGGTCAAAAGACTGAGTCATGTAAAGTGTTAGTATGGATAGCCATCTCTCCCATGACTATGTTGGAAGGAGGAGATCTGAAAGATTAAGTGTGCTTTTCCATCTAGTGAGATGTCTGTTGAGTTGGTTGGCTTGGGCTCATGGAGAGGTCTCAGTTGTTGGATGATGACTAACTACTTCTTGTCTGGACTATCAAGTTTATATATAATCATGGCCCTAGATGAAAAAGTTTCTTTAATAATGTAAGGTCCTTTCCACAATGTTTAAAATTTGGTTCGTTGAGGTACATGTGTAGGATTCTAGTAGAGAACCATGTCTCCTGGTTGAAACTTGACTTTTCCTATTTTGAGGTCATGGCATTTCTTGTTGAATGCCTTATGCATTTTGTTGGATGACAAGGCCATTAATCAATTTTCCTCTAGAAAGTTAAGGTTCATTAATCTTTCCTTTTGTGCTAGACTTAGATCCATGTCAAGGTCACAAGTTGTAGAGAGTGTACAAAGCTCAGATTGAATGGGTAGTGTTGGTAGTTTTCCGTACATGAGCTCATAGGGAGAGTAGCCCATGGGAAGCAATAGGCCCAAAGGGCATCGTTTAATTTGGTTCTCTAGTCCCTTCAATACTTGCTAATAGTGCATGTTAGAATTTTTGTAATCTTCCAATTAGTAACTTCAACTTGACTATTGGCTTGAGGGTGATAAGGTGTTGTGAGTTTGTGCTCAACCCCCAAGAGCTACATAAGTTTTTGAAAAGTGGCACTTGTGAAATGAGTTCCATTGTCAAAGATTAACGAATGAGGCATACCAAACCTATTTATGATATTTTGTTATACAAATCAAGCAGCAGTAGTGGATGTACAGTTGGTGATGGCTGCTGCTTCTACCCACTTAGTGCAATAGTCAACTGCAACTATTATATATGTGTTTTCATTTGACAAAGGTGTGATGGGATCCATAAAGTCAATGCCCCAAATATCGAATGGCTTGAGAGGTTGAATCCATTGCTATGGCCCCTCCATTTAAGCAGTCATTCCGCCATCTCTTTGATAATGATCACAAGAGCAAATGAACTGGTGTGCATCCCTGAAGATTGTTGGCTAGTAATATCTTGCCATGAGGATTTTTATGGTCATGCATCTCCCACCATAATGGTCCCCATAAGGGCCTTTGTGAGCATCTTGGAGAATGCATAGTTGATCCTTGTTAGGGACACACCAGCGTACCAGGTCATCAAGACATACTTTGTAAAGGTTCCCATTGATTTCCATAAAATGCTTAACTTGGTGAACAAACTGTTGTTTCTTCCAGGTGTCCAGCCCTTGTGGCTATTCTTGCTTGAGTAAATAAGTAAGAATGGTATCCTACCATCTTGGTTCATTGGGCACTAGTAACCCCTGCAAAGAGATATTCATTAGGAAATTGATTAGACAAGGGGCTCTTTTTCTCCTTGTCATCCCATCTTAGCCATGATAAGTGGTCAACGACCACATTTTCCACACCCTTTCAATCTACCATTGTGAGATCAAACTCTTGAAAAATCACGAGCCACTGTATGACATGGGGCATCACTGTTGGTTTATTCATTAAAAACTAGATGGCATTATGATCTATGTGCATGAACACTTTATAACCAAGCACATAGTGCCTAAACTTTTCTAAGGCAAACACCACCACCATCAACTCTTTTTCTATAGTGGTGTAGTTCAGCTATGCACCTGCAATACTCCGACTTGCACAATGAATGTAATATGGATGTTTTTTATCATCCAGCTATGTAAGCACTACCTCCAAAGCATAATTTGATGCATCGGTCATCATATGAAATGGCCTGGACCAATCAAGTGCTTGTAGAATTGGGGTCTCAACAAGCTTCTGCTTCAACTATTGAAATGCTATTTCACACACAAGGGTCCAAACAAATGGTCGATCTTTCTTTGTTAATTCAACCAATGGCTTGGTGATTTTGAAAAAATTCTCGATGAAGCATCGATAGTAGCCCATATGACCAAAGAATGATCACACTTATTTAACTATTTTTGGTTGATGGATTATTCCTTGGATGACGCTTATCTTTTCAGGGTCCACTTTGATTCCTGCTTTTGAGACATGGTGCCCCAAGACTATGCCTTCCTGGACCATAAGATGGCTCTTTTGCCAATTGAGTCAGTGGTTTGTTTCAACACATCTCCTCAACACCTACTCAAGACAATCCAAGGCTTGCTCAAATGTAGCTCCATAGGTAGAAAATTCATCCATGAAGACTTCTATCCCACTACCAATTTTTTGTTGGAAAATACTAAAGACTAATCACTGGAATGTAGTTGGGGCATTACATAGACCGAATGGCATTTGATGATAAGCAAAAGTCCCCCAAGGACTTATGAAAGTCCCCCAAGGACTTATGAAAGTCTTCTTCACTTCGTCCTCTAGTGCAATTTCGATTTGGTTATAGCCACTATAACCATCTAGAAAGCTATACTAGCTGTGCCTAGAAATGTCGTCTAGCAAAATGATCTTTGAAAGTTGCCATATTGAGTAGCCAAAAGTTGATGCACACTTGCCATTTGTCTTCTTTCTTGGGCACAATCACGAGTGGACTAACCCACTCACTATCTACAACAGGGTAGATGAATCCCACCTTGAGGAGTTGTTTGATCTCCTCTTTAACAATCTACTTCAATTTGGAATTCAAACATCATTGTAGCTGTTGTTTTAGCTTAATGGTAGGGTCAATGTATATCTGGTGCTGGCATATTCTTGGATCTATTCTTGTGAGCCCAGAATATAACCAAGAAAAGGTTGCTAATCATTTTTCCACAACATTCATCAACATCTTCTTTTGTCNCCAGAATATGACCAAGAAAAGGTTGCTAATCATTTTTCCACAACATTCATCAACATCTTCTTTTGTCCTACAACAATTTTGGCATTAATAATGACTAGCCTTCCATTTTTCAAGAACACATACTCCATTCTGGTCAGTGATGTCTTTAATTCAAGGAGTTCTTGTTTGAAATTGTTAGGAATCTCCAACTCTTCCTAATTGATATCATCATTTACTCCCTTGAAGAGCTAGTGATGAACTTGCTTGAGTTCATCCATACTTGCAACATAATCATACGTTAGGCCCTCAATAGGTTCCCTGCATAATGTACTACTGCTAGAATTAGTTTTCAGCCACCAAGTGCCTTCTTGTTTTGTGGCTACCATGTACAAACATCTTTGGATTTTAGCTTTTGGTGCACACTGCTTGCATGCAAAGATAGATGTTTACTTTACTGACCATACCTTTTGCACACAATGGCACCCTAAATCATTATATGTAATACATGGAACCCTCTTCTTCTTGATCTTCCCAAATTCATTTTCTTTGGATATCTCTAAGGAAAGATCTCTAATGCCCATTTTGGCATCAACAATGCTTAACCATTCCTTTCCCATTAATTGGGAAGTCCCCCTTACAGTTCTTCACCTTGATTACTAGGAAGTTGGTAGGATACAACCACCCATAAATAATGGTCACGATGTCTTCTACCAGTCCCAATGGAATAGTGATGGATTGGTCTATCAACTCTAGCCTGATGTTGCTCTTCTTCAAGGAAGGAAGGTTCCATGTAGTGTACATCTCATGTGAGATTAGAATTAACACTGAAACTAGAGTTAAGAAGAGATTTACAAGGCTCATTCCTAGCAATTTGCAAATATACTAAGGGACTCCCAGGATTAGCTAACTTCTTGGGTAGGTTACCAGCTTGAATCCAATTAGATATAGCATGGGTCAACATTATAGTATGGATTCGAGAAGGATTTTGGTTTGAAGGGGACTTGGATAAAGGTGAGGCAGAGGAAGGTGGAGGAGTAGGGCTACCAACCACTGGGATGTCTGAGGGCTTTGATGGACTATGAGGTCAGAAGAAGGGTCTTTTCTTTTATCAAGGTTCTAACCCACTTGGTTGGTTAATCAGTTGCAGATTAACCACCCTCGTAGCATTTATTTGCTATGGTTGGGCAGGCAATTCACCCTGCATGAATGGAGTAGGTGGTAGTTGTGTAGGAGGTGGAGGAGTAGGTGTAAGAATAGAAGGAGCATGAGGATAGTAGGTGGCATCCCTACTTGCATATGGTGGTTGGTACACTTTAGGAGGATAGTGGTGAGGTTGGTAAGTAGCAACATGACTAGTGGAGTCTTGTGGAGATGAAGGTTGCTGAACATAATAACCATAGGGACCTAGTTGCTAATAGGGGTACTGCTATCTTAGAGGTATCAATGCCCATGATTGTGATTGCTGCCACTACTGGTACAATTCATAGGATTGCAATAGGGTTCCACTTGGATAATACTATTGTGGTTGGTGGAACTGTCGAGAATTTCCTTATGGATAAAGTAATCTTTTGGGTGTTTGCCTTTATGCAAGTCATGGATGTAAGGCATACACCCCAGATTCCTACAAGTGTGAAATAATTGGATAGCATCCCTTGGGATGTTTATACTAGTAGGCGTCACACCCTCCATCATCATTTGATTCACTACCTACAACCATCTCTATCATAGCCATCTTACCCTTATCCTTGGATATGGCACGTTCAACTTCTTTACATCTCTAGTGCTCACACTCACCACTTTGCTCCTTGGACTCTTTAGCAATTTTTAAGACAGATTGAAACTTATTGTCTATGGAGTCCCATAATTGGTCAACCTTAGTTGTAATTTTAGACTACAATTTCTAGAGTGGCAAGGTTTTATTATTAGCCACCTCATCTTTAGTTAACTCATCCTCACTATCACAAAATCAAATCCTCCTTTTGCGGATAGAAGGATTCTTGTTGTATTCCTCAACACTTTCTCACTTTCTCAATTCTCCCTCCTCCCTATCTACCTGCTCAATTAACTTTTGGATTCGATAGGTGCTTAAATCTGTCAATCTTTCTTGAGCATAGACACCAAGGGTTATCCTTATTTTAGATGGAAACCCATCTATGATATGACAGAGTTGATTAAGCAAAGAGTATCCATGGCTAGGACACTTATGCAATAGAGAGTAGTATTAGCCAATAGCAACATCCAAGGGCTCATGGTTTCCTTATTTTCACCCTTGGATTTGCTTCCTCAGATTGGAAACTTGGGAGTATGTTTAATATTTTTCATTAAACAATTCTAACATCGTACTCCACTGCCAGATTGATTTTAGCTCCAAGGACCGGTACCAATTTTCTGCTTCCTTAATGAGCATCCTTAAAAATAATTTCAACTTTTGTTAATTATTCTCAATATTTTGCAAGGCACATGCATCATGGAAGGCTTGGAGATGATTTTGCGGATCAGCATCATAGCCTCCCTCAAACTGAGGGATGTTGTTCATGTCTAGCCTCTTTATTCTATTATCCTTTACATGCCTTGTTGGAATCCTCATGGCCTCTGCAATCTTTAACATGCTTTGAGTGGCAAGTAGAGGTTCATTAAGGTCATAATGATGGTGCCTATGATGTTCTCTACTTACCCTTTTTTCATGGTGGTGGATCTCTCTAGATCATCCATGCCTTCAATCACGAGTATCCTAATGGTCCCTTTTGTTGTTTTGGTCCCATTGGCCACCTCCATCATGGTCATGGCCTCTGTGATGATGATCTAAGCTAGATGTAGAAGAAGATGATGATGAAGGGGAAGAGGAAGGAGGACTTGCATCATGCCAATGCCTACCACCTTCTCTTCAATGATCACAACCATAATCATGATTGTGACTTCCATTTTCCCCCTTATCATGACTTACTCCTCTAGATCCATTTTTTTCATTGGATCCATTCCAACCAAAACCTAGATTATGAATTTTGGATTGCATGTTCTTGTTGAGGTCCCCTTGACCAAAGTCAAAGAGAGGAGTGTCATCAAAGGAAAATCCCTCAAAGAAGTGTTCACCTCTATCCAATGGACCAAGTAGAGGTGGAAAAGTGTTCAACCCCTTGCTCTTAGAAACCTCATGTTGGTGCTCTAGCTAATGATCCCTCAACCTTTATGCTTTAATGGGATGATAATCCCTTGAATCAGGATCTCACATCTCATACTCCTCGTGGAGATGTTGAAGTCCATGTCATGCAAACATTACTTGGAGCATAGTTGGAATAGATCAATCCAATGGCAACATAATGTTGCCTTCCATGTTGTGCCACCGTAGCATTTCATGTTGATGTAAGATGAAGATGAAGTTTGGTACATACTCATCGAGATGAGCATATACCACCCAATATTTCTGAGACACTTGGTTTGCCCTAGGCAGAGATAGACTCTTGTGAGAAGAAGACATTTTATATTAATGAATCTATATGCAATGTACAGTTAAGATTTAATTTAGTTGTAATAATAAATTTTGTTTTTGTAAGATTTGACTCTTAGGGTTTGAAAAACGAGGTTACTAAGTTTAGATAGTGCACGTAGAACTAAAGTCCCTGAAAATGGTGCCAATGATGAGCAACAAGTTACCCCTACATCCAACCATACCAATCATAGGCATTCACATGCAATCTGGTTGAATTTCATAAAATTTAATTACCAAGTACACTAGAGCTAAACGGTGAGTTTGTGTTGTCCATTCGTTGTCTTCCTAGCCTCACTTGTGAAATGCAAGTGTATGATTAAGTGTTACTAAGGCATAAGATTTTTATTATTTTATGTTTAATCAATTTGATTACCTTAAAAAATAATGAAAGTGAGAGTAATTAAATGCTAAGTGAACTATTGTCTAATTTAACCTAACACAAGTAACCATCCCCACTTCCCGAACACATCGTGAACTTCATGTAAACACTACTGGGTTGTCAAACACAAATTGTTTTTAAGCTACCAAGTGTCACATGTATGTTTGAAAGGGTTGTGCTTGTGTATTTTAATTAGTTGCTTAATTAATCAAAATTAATTACTGAATGAATAACATTAAATGTGAATGACATGAAATCATGATATATAAATGCATAAAGAAAGAAAGTCTCGAGTGCTGCAAGGATAAATCAAAGAGCTCATCTTTATTGCCAACACAATGGTGTGTTCAGGTACATCAATGCTTGAATAAAGATATGATTACACTTAGACCTCATATTGCGAGTACTTGAAAAATATTTTACCTCTCAAATAAACAAATTGCAAGAATTTCACTACTTGACTTCAAAAACTACTATTAAATATTGTGCCCAAGGGCTGTATTTATGAGCTTGGGAGTACCTCTTGATATTGCATGCCCAATATCACATCTTGGGCCATGATATCACGTACCCGATATCATGGCCACCCCGATATCAGAGCTTATGTAAAACATGATTCATCACATAACCTATTTAAACCAAAATCATCATAATCTTAAGGGCTCTTGGATTTTTACAACTCTTTCAAACTTGAAACTTTTTTAAGAGAGCGATTCAAGAGCCCAAAGCCATTTTCAAGAGTAGATTGTTGGAAGCACTGAGATCCCATTATAGCATATTGAACAAGTGAACCAAGCATATTTAGGAGGACTGTAGGATACACACTACCTACCCATAAGCTAGATTTTCATCATCATTTTACAAGGAGCTATGAAATAATTGCAATTCTACATTTTGTAATTTCTAAATTCTATATTTTTCACAGAATTAATACAAGTTGTTTGCAAGGTTTTGGTACATTTTCTCATTAATTACAACTATATTTTGGCATAGACTCTATTAGTTATGCATTTTCTAGCATGTTTTCATCTATATTTCATCTCAATAATAGATTCCCTAAGTCCTCAAGCGATCGACAAGACCATTTGAGGCACTCTAGATCCTTTC
This sequence comes from Gnetum montanum, assembly GCA_015680685.1. Taxonomy (NCBI): domain Eukaryota; kingdom Viridiplantae; phylum Streptophyta; class Gnetopsida; order Gnetales; family Gnetaceae; genus Gnetum; species Gnetum montanum. The sequence continues at coordinate 659,415 of MNCI01005936.1, forward strand.
TGAGGCCCTTGGATCTATGATTTCAATTTTTACATGCAAGGATTTTATGTTTTTCCAACAAAAAATTATCTAGTCATTATATGAAGGAAATTAAGAACATAGTTGTTAATCATTTGTCTCAATTAAGATGGGACAACAATGAGGTGTTAGCCTAGTGGTATGGGTCTTCACCTAGTAGCCCCAAGTCAAGGGTTCAATTCTATTGGGTAGTATTGAGTTATAAACTTCTATAAATCTTGGGATGTACCATGTTTCAATTATTTCTTGTTTTAACATCTTTGATTAAGATGGAACAACAAGGCTAATGAAGAGCCTTTGTCTCATCAATTCCTTGATGAGCTACTTTTTGTCAAGGAAGTTGAGGTTATAAGACAAAGGGTCATAAACTAGTATTATGAGTTCCTCTTATACCTACTTACACAAGAGACCCCTACGAGATGGGATCATCAGAGGAAATAGCAATTTCTTCACTAGGTCAATCATTACATGAATATAGAGGAAAACTTCTATAAAATCTATGTAGATGGCTTGGTGAGATGGTGTGTACATGATGAAGCTTAACTTAAAGTTCTCTAGGATGCTCATGAAGATCCTTGTGGGGGTCATTATGCTAGAAGGGTAATGATCATTAAAATCCTAATGGAATGATATTTTTAGTCTACAATCTTTAGGGATGCCCATTATTTTGTTCATTCATGTAAGCAATGTCAATGAGATGAAGGAGTAATAACTAGGATGGAGGGACACTAATAGTGAATTCAACCACATGAACCCTTTGATCTTTGAGGAATTAACTTTATGGGACCCATTTCCCTAATGTCTAATGAAAAGCCTTATATCATTATTACTGTCAACTACTATACTAAATGGATCAAAGCTGTAGTAGTCATTAACTATATGTATTCTACTGCAACTTGATTCTTTCAATAATAGGTGGTAAATAGATTTAGTATGCCTATAGCACTAATTTCTAATAATAGAACTCATTTTACTAGGGCCACTTTCTAGAAGTTAATGCAATGCTTGGGGGTGAAGCACAAACTCATAACACCCTATTTCCCCCAAGCCAATGATTAAGTTAAAGTCACCAATACAAAGATTACTAGAATTCCAACAAGAACTATTATTCAATATAAAAAGGACTAGATCATAAAACTCAATGATGCCCTATGGGCCTACTGCTCAACCTAGAAACTTCTTATAGGCTACTCTCCCTATAAGTTAGTTTACAAATAGTTACCTAAACTTCCAATTCAAACTAAGCTCTGTATACTCATAACTACATGTGACATTAACTTTGACACTAGCTAAGTATAAAAATAAAGATTAATGACACTTAATATACTAGATGAGAATTGAAGATTAGCCCTCATGATAAATGAAGTACATAAGGCATACAACAAGCAATGACATGATGTCAAAAAAAGAAGAGTTAAATTTCAATTGAGAGACAAGGTTCTCTATTGGAACCCCAGATATGTACCTCAATGAACTAAGCTTCAAATAATATGAAAAGGGCCTTACATTATGCATTCAACTTTTCCTTTTGAGGCCATGATAATTCACCACCCAACATGCCCACAATAGCACATGCTGGTGAACATCCAATAAGCCCTTAAAAAACTTTCAAGTAGCTAGTGCCAACCACAACATCTTCACATGAGGGCAAGCTTATTCCATTTTTAAAATCTCCTTCCTCCAACTCAATTGTAAGGGAGACAACCATCTAACTTGACCTCTTGTGAGGACAAGTTTTCCACTTTTTTATATCACACTATCTTTAATTATTTTAAATATTTTTCTTACATTTTCTATTTTCATGAAATTTTTACTTTCCTTTATATATTTTTCTTTGTCTTTAAGTTATATATGCTTTACATTTGTAAGCTTTTTATAATTTAACATTTATTGTTGTTACTAGCATTGGCAAATGCAATGCATGAGGATTATCATTTTCATGTATAGGCCAACCTTGTTACTGGGACTATGTTCTCTACCAATGGCTTATTAAGCATGCAATGATACAAGCTAGTAAGTCCATGACATCCATCCCTTCCATTTTTGTCAATATAGAGGTCCACTTCATAGAGATAATATGGTTCTTTCATATGAAAAGTAAAAAGAACTCATGATCTAGCTACCCAAAGCAAGGGAAAAGAACCAAGGGGGAATGAAAAATGGTATAACCTCAAGGGGATTTATTGAATCCTTAAGCTTCTTTGATGAACCTCATGATGCTATGTAGGTATATCATTACTCATATTGTAATTTTAAATAGAAGTATGTTCTCTACCAAGTGTGAATCCCCTCATAAAAAAAACAAGAATAAAATCACACACCTCTAAAGATCTCTTGGGAAACAAGAACTAGTTATAGAGCTAGAAAGACATGTTATCCATGCCTAAAAATACCCCTCTAACTAAAGCCAATATTTCTTCTAATAAATTGTAAAGTGTAACTACTTCCTTATTTGTTTTTTACTCAGCAATGATATTCTTTCATAGTTTTAATGATTTCATGGTTGTAAGTTTGGGGTAAAACAACACAAGACCACTAGTATTGGTATGGACTTGGTTTGAAACTTGGACAAAATGGCATACAAATCATCTTAAAAAAATCCATCCATGAGAATCTATTGTCAAAAAGGTAAGGTATCTCACATTCCCATTCCTACAATCCTTTCTACAGGTCCACTATTCACCTCACTACTACATATCATGGTTCACTTGATGGAATTTTTTTTTAAGTATAGTGCAAGTATCCAATGGTGATGGTTATGTGGGCATGGCCCTAGATCAATACTAAATTTTCATAGTGCCTAAGGATACCTTGTGAATTAGTTATGGAAGGGCATTTAAGACATGGACCTACTTTGGGGAGGATCCACTTATATAACTCTTAGACATCTAGCTTATAATTCATCACCACATACCAAGTTTCATCTAGTTGCAATCCTAATGATATGAATTATCTAGCTTTGCTTGTTTTTTGAAATAATTTTTGGCTTGAAAACTAACATTTCCAAATCTAAATGTGAGCATTTTATATGTCCAAGACCTTAATCAAAACCCTAGATTTATTGTTTGCATCTTTAAAACTCCTTTTTTGCTTTCATTTAACCCTCAATTCTCTTTAGAACATTTAAAGATCCCTTAGTTTTTTAAGTAAAAATTTTAGTATACAATTGCATCAATGCAGTAAGATATGTCAATACATCTCATCAACATAGTATAAAAATAGTATATATATATATACATAACACTTAGCTAGCTTTTCATATTTGCTTCCAAATAAAAGACATCTTTTTATAGTTTTTAAGCTTAGAAGCTTCCAAGAGCCATAACTTCTTTTTATAATATCTGATTTCACCTATTTTGTGATTTTTGAACTTCTTAATATAAGACTCTACATCAAGTGGCTGTTGAACAAAATTTCTAAGATTCCAAAACTAGTTATATGAACTAGGGCATTAAAATAATAATAAAATCAAGGAAATCAACATATTTAACTATCTTTAACCATCAAGATTTAAGCATCTACAATCACTTAAGAGCTTCAACATCTGATTTTTCAAATTAACACTAATTACAGATGATCGAAAGGTATAAAAAATTAAGAATTAAAGCTAAGATTGATCCATGATTATCCATGGGATTATAGATGGCTTCTAAATAAGGTTTACAAGTAAGTGGACCATCATAGCCTAGGAAGAAGCACCCAAGGGAAGGAAAAGGATAATAATACCAACAATAAAAAGAGTAAACTACTGAGGCAACCCATGTCATGGGACCTTTGAAAGAATAGTGCAAGATGGAATCTATCCACTAGATTTTCACCATGGACAAAAGATCATCAAGGTATGATGAGGCACTAAGACTCAGGTTAAATCTAGAGGAAACCTTAATAGAGGTTTGCTTAGAGAAGGTTTAAAGTAAGGAGATCCAAAGTATAGTTCTTCAAGAACTAAACTTTGGATCTTTCTTAGAGTTTGCACTAGAGGAGATCCATGTATAATTATAGGTGTTACCACAATGCTTCATCATTTCTACCAGTTAGAATTGGTACTTAGAAGAAACTTATCTCTTCTAGAACTACGATCAGGGAGATGTAATAGTAAAAATTAAAGATATTACCATCTCCTACTTAGTGGAGGTCAAAGCAAAGGTCCTAGAATTACCCAACATTGGGTTAAAGCTTATAAAGGTGTTGACATAGGTAGATGTGGAGGTCAAAAAGGAATGGACTCAACATTGCTATGGAGTGAACCATAAAGAGTACAATGCTCTTACAAAGGAAGAAAGAGTATACTTTAAAATTATGTCCTATCATCTTAATCTAATGATATGACCAAGCAAGGTCATTGCCTTCTCTACAAAAGCATGTGCAATTGTAAGTAAGAAGTTCTCCATTAATCTACATCAACTCATATTTGTAAAAATTGAAAAAGGTTTAAAGAAAATGGATGGATAGGATGACACTCCCCATTTCTTGCCTCATTAAAAAATTTTGCAAATAGGAAGAAATAGCTTGCTATTCCAATGATATACTTCCCAAGGCTCCTACCAGATCCTAGTAGAAAATGATGAAGGATAAGGCCCTTGCCAAGTTCCAAGAGGAGGCATCAACTTTGCCACCAATAGCAACATTCAAAACAATAGTAGTAGATGAATGCTTAAGGAAACTTATGGACTAGATGTAGTAAGAAGCCTTTGGAAGTGGTTGTAGTGGTGAATCATCGATGTACCATTTGGTCATGAGCCATCTAAAAGAAGTTACTAGAACTATTAACTAGCCAACAAATGATCTAGGTAACTTGTTCTTCACTCAAAGAAATGAGGCTCCTATTCATACTAAGCCTAGTGCATAAGAGGTTATGGTGTTCATCCCTAGGGAATAATTCTCTAAAATCTCCAGGAATGCCATGACTTTCTCCATCATGTTGTTGGAAGAGAAAGGTGCAACGATCCTAGTAATGCCTTATAAGGGCTAAGAGACAGCTACAAAAGTAATTGTTAATAAATTTAGAGAAGCTTTAAGGGCTCCTACAACATTTATCCCAAATACTACTTCTATGGTAGATATTTAAGTATTTGTAGGAGTTAGGAGTAGGGGAATGAGTGTAGCTTAGCATGAGGAAGTTCTTGAACGACTAGTTGAGTCTAAGAAATCAATTCTAAAAATATTTAACATTCTAAAAAACATCACACTGATCTAGTCAAAGTTGTTAGAGATAAAGGATAAGCTTCTAGATACACAAGCAGAACTTGAGGAAGTTACTAACATGAATTAGAGGTTGATAGTGGAGGTTGCTAAACTTAGAGCCCACTTATCCAATCCTACCATTCTGTAGCTAGAGCTTATAAGAGATGAAGCTTTTCAACAATTTCAACAAAAACTAAATGAGACCAAGAATGATAAGAAGCTTGCAGCCCTTGACACAGCATTATCAAATACAATGATTACTATAATAAATAATGACCTCCTAAATATACGGAGAGAAAATAAAATTGTGACCAAGAAGAACTAGCATATGTAAAAAGCTAAGACATCAAAGGAGTAACTACTAGAGTACATTAAGTAATAGCAAAAACAACTCTCTAGAGTAAACCAAGATGTTAGAAGATTGATTGCAGAGAATAGAAATCTCTTAATGGAGGAGGTATAAGTCATTCATTAAAAGAATATCATTGAAATTGCTACATAGAAGAATGAATCCCTAAAGTACAAGAAATGAAGGATCATTACAATGACTAGATGAGAATGCTTAAGAAGGTAATGAGAAGCAAATCAAGTTAGTAAAGGCTAAGATAAATGATGCCCTCCAACAACTATAATAAATAGGTAATGCATGATAGCTCATCTTTAATAAACTAAATGCATACAACTAGATAGAGATCCACCTAAAGGAGTTGTAGATCGAGGAGATAACAGAATATATGGAGTTAGCCAACCTTCATTATGTAGACCTAGCAATGTTATTTGTAGGGTAGCTATGATCAAAGTTAGAGAAATAAGTAGCCAATTCCTACCTCCTCTATAAGGTGAAGTTTAATCTCCACAAGAAACAAAGTAAAAGCTAGAAGTGACTAATGTAGAGCTTGAAGTTCTCAAGAGTAAGTTTGAAGATCAAATTTCCATTGCTAAGAACATATCTAGAAGGATGACTAATCACCAAGAGTTGCAAAACCTTGTCTAAACATTCAACATCAAATGGAAGTATTTCAACCACCACGGTTAGACCTATCATCAAGCAGAAGGCATGGCCAGTCCTCTTCTTGTCTCACTTCACTTGGCACCTATTACTCACTTTCACCAGCTCTACAACTCCATCCTAATATGACCTCTAATGCTTGGGTATAAATACCTTAGGTCAAACTCCCAAAGATAACCTTGCGAGACATGCCCATTATTACAACACACTCTTTTGGATCTTAATTACAAATTTTCCTTTCAAGTCTTATTACAATAAATACAATGTTAGTTATGAAGAGACACCATCTTTGTTATGCAATGATATCATTTAGGAATGGGGATGTGACACTAAAATTAAAGATGCAATGTTTAGCTTGGCCAATGATAAAGCTCTAGGTTTTGATGGAATTCTCATTGAACTTTTTAAAAATCATTAGGGTTGTTGGTATGGACCTTTATTGTACTTTTGTAGAAACTATTGAACAACGTTCTATTAATTAAGAGATGAATAAAGAAGTTATCAAATTATTCCTAAGAAAGGTAATCTTTCCTACATTGGTAATTGATGCCCTATTACTGTTCTAAATTCTTTTTAAAAATCTTTCACCAAATGTCTTGCTAAAAGATTAAAACCAATTATTTTTCAGTTAATTACTCCAGTGCAAACTGGCTTTGCCAAAGGTAGATGTATTATAGACAATGTTGTTGCAACTTGGGAGGGTATGTAGTCAATTGAGGATTCCAATCAAGACAATTCTTTTTTGAAGTTTGATTATGCTAAAGCATATGATAGAATTAAATGGTAGTTTATTATTATTTTTCTTTGCAAATATGGTTTAAAGAATTTTTTTTTTTTTGGATGGTGAAGACTCTTTTTGCATATGATAATGCACTTGGAGTTACAAATGTTGGCATTACTAATAGTTTTAAGCTTAAATGTTCAATTAGGTAAGGTTATCCTCTTACTCCTTATCTCTTCATCCTTGCAGTAGATTTTTTACATCATGTTATATAGAAGAACCAAGAACATAATTTTCTATAAGGTATCTTTATTAAAAATAATGTTCCTACTTTATTAAATATGCATTTTGTAGATGACTCCTTTTTTATGATAAAAAATGACAAAGCTATTGCAAATCATCTTTTGTATTCTGTTGATTAATATTGCAGACTTTCAAGTTCTTATATTAATTAGTTTAAATCTTCTATCTTTTGCAATAAGGAGGTTCAAGAATGGGCTTTGTCTAAATCTTGGCATTTCTAGAGAAGTCAGATGTTCTCAAATTGTTAGGTATTTCTAGAGAAGTCAAATGTTCTCAAATTGCTAGAAGAAGATTAAACAAACACTTATTTAAGTGGAAGGAAAATAAGCTTTCAATTGCTAATAAGTTCATTGTTTGTAAGCATATCATTCAAGCTGCTAATGTGTATTATTCATCATGTTGGACTCTTAGTATTTCTACATATTGTTACATTGATTGACTTGTAACCATTCTAGAAAAGGATTTTATCATGTAGCATGGGACATTTGCACTTCTCACAAAAAAGATGGTAGATTAAGATTGATGAATTGTTATAAGTATGGTATTTTTTTTTATGTGCCAAGGGGGTAGTTAAAATTTTATCTAGTGGAGAGCCTTGGAAGCTTCTTTTTCATGAGTGCATTTGAATAGGTAAGTCTAGAGGTAGTGATTACTGAAAAGATACACATTTTTTTTAATTGGATCCTTTTTTCAAAAGGTATTACTATATCAAGTTCCATTATTGATGAGCAGCGAGGTACCCCTACGCCCAACCATACAATCACAAGCATTCATGCATTATTCGGTCAAATTTTATGGATGGGACTAATTGTGCATCTAGATTGTTATGTCTTGGTCACAGTTCACTGTCTTCCCACTTGGATTAGTGGTAGCTTTGTCACATATGGTTTAGTCCAAAGTGAGGCATATGATAATTGATGTTGTTTGGCCTTATACTACTTCCAAAGATAATGAAGAAATCAATTATTTAAACTAATTGACAACATAAATTAAAGTCTAAACTAGCCTATGGGCAATGAGTGTCCATTCCTAGCTTGTTGTACACATCCTGAACCCACGTATCTACTACTAGGATTACCAAGCGCTATGCTACTAGGTGAACTAAGCAATAATGCTAATGGGATTACCAAGTGAATACATGTTTATGCTTGAAACTAGTCGTGCTTATTTTGCCAATTCATTGACGTGCATGGAAACAAAAATATTAACTAAGTACATGGAATATAAATTAGATTAAAAGTAAATTTAATCTAAGTCAAAGTGCTACAATGAATAAGAATCAATCTCTATCTTATTGCCATTCATAGAATTTGTCCAAGTACATTGCCACTTGAATAAGATGCTATACAATTGACTTAGATCCACACTGCGGGCACTCACTGATTGTTCTCTAAGACTACGGAATAAAACTACAAAAGTTTGGCTACTCTGTTGACAAAACTTATATGGAAACTATGTGCCCAACTACTATATTTATAGGCCGGCACATACCCTACAATATCGGATATTCGACATTGCATCTTAGGGCTTGATATTGGATACCTAACATCGTAGCTTTGATATCGGAGCCTTGCAAAATATGATTCATCAATTATCATAAAGCACATTTGAAAGGTTTGGAATTTTATTAGTGATTTTTAAACTTCTATACTATTATTGTCTCTACCTCTATGCTTAATAAGCTTCTCTTTGGTAGCTTCCCATTAATAATGAACCATGGGCTATTAGGTGTCCACACCTTTGCAGTACATGATGTAAGCTTGTCATTTCTTTTCTTTCATCCCTTTGCATACATAATCATTGGATTACCTGGTTTGGTATTAAAGTCTCTATGACATTAATATTTTTAGAAGGTCTATATTTTTTGATCTTATGGATAGTTTGAACATAAGTGTAACTCTTCAAGATTCTCATAATGGTTTTCTTAATTTTTCTTGAATTAATGACCATCATGCTTTTCGATATCATTCCAAGATTGTGTATACTCTTATTGGTTCTAGTACTAATATTTGGCCAAGACTCAATTATCTTTGCAAGGTTAATCACAATGTGCAATTATGGAAGCAACAAATTTAGAAGATATGGAATGTTGTTACTTCTTTAAAAATTAGACATTTCTTTTGGTATTTGATTCATCAAGGTTTGCCTATTGGTATTTGAGGCTCGCATTTGGGTGTTCATGACCCAAAATGTCCTATCTACAACATGGAAGATACATTCATAGCTCTTGGACTTGGTGTAGTGGGAATTTACATGGTTTTCAACCAAGATGGGATAAAGTCTTATGTAGGGACACTCAACTTCAAAGATTCCTACTTCATACTTGGCAATGTTTTTGTTTTTTTATTTTTTATGCCATCTGACATAATTCAACAGTTGAATTCCAAAATATTTCTCTCTTTAGTTTTTTTTATTAATAGGAAGTGAACATGCATTGGGGCGCTTTTGAATGAGGGCAAAGTCTAATCATTTTTATACCCTAAAGGAGAGGTTTTTTAGAATTGGTTGTAAAGATAAAAACCAAAAATGGCATCTCCAAAATTGTTGGGCTTTTACTTTTTGTTGTTTTGGAGTTTCTTCTCTTTTATATTTTGAATTTTTATTTTTAATATATTTATTTTTTAGAATTTTTATTTTTAATATATTTAATTTTTAGAGTAGCTCATGATATATATTACNAGTTGAACCCGAAATGTGATTTCTAAGTCAATGAACAGCCCCACATCCTCCTCTCCGCGGATTGTGATTGTTCATTAAAGTTTAGTTGTAGGTTTTTAAATTATATATGTTAATTCAACACGTCAACAAAAGTTGGCCAATTTTTCGTAAATCGTGAAAAACACGGCAACAGGTGTACGTGAGCAGAAACTAGTTGCCTGCTCTCAAATCCAAAACGTAGATTGCAATCAAACCATCACGTTTCACAGCAGATCGGCTCTTTTTTTTATGCTTTTTTGTTGTTTGTGGTGTCTGTAAAATATCTTTCTAACCGGTGTCCTAATGCGCGAATATGCGCAACAAAAGTAAGGTACATCTCTCAGAGAAATACGACAGAAACCAGCGTTAATAAAACATCTGGCATACTGAGAAAAGATGGAGGCCTCGAAGCTTCTGCAATTGCAGTGGTAACGACTATTTTTGTTCCTCTGCAATCATTTTCCGGCTGCGGATCTGCAATTGCTGGTGAGAAAACGGTGATGGCGGATTTTAGGGTATGTTTTATCATACTTGTACTCGCCCTTACGGTAGTGGTTGAGGGCTCCGTCCACGACTACGTTGATCAGATGTTCGAGGAAAAGGGCAACGCGTACGTGTTGGCTGGTGGAAATGAAGGCATGCAAGCATCGTTTGCTACCAAAAACCAGGCGGACGGATCGGGTTTTAACAATGGCAAATCCTACATCAAGTTAGTAGTATATTTCTAAAATTTTTACAATTTTTGAACTTTTTTTTCTCTATTTATTGTTTCGTGTATTCATGCTCGGGATTTTGTTTAGAAGTAATTGAGCATGAATCTGTTTGGATCTTCCGCGTTTCTGTTTTCTGTGTTAGAATTGCGTGGGAATTGTAATTTGATTGTTCATTTGCAACGGATTTTTCACGAATGTTTGAGCTTTCTCTGGATCCGGGAAGCTGACTTCTTGTAGTTCTATTTATTGATTTGAGGCCTTAGTTGAAGTAAAGTATTCGAGGTTCATCAGCTGACGAGATAGGTTTGCAATGGGATGATTTCTACGTTAATTGCCTGTTCCACTGTAATTTGGACTAGTATGGCCTTAGGGTCTGCTCATTGTAGCTTTCATTTAAAACAAAAAGATGAAAACGAAAACCAGGGAACGACCCTGATTCAGATTTTTCACGGAGCGGTTTCACTTTGAAGGAGTTCAGTTTATAAATTCAAGTTTCGTTTCTTTCTATGAAATTTTGAAGGCCTTCGTGGGCTGTAATCTTTTCTCGTGTTAGATCCCGTACATAGCTAATTCAAAAGAATGATTTGCACTTTTGATACAAACTTTGAAGATGACGATTCTGAAAATGTCACTTGAGTGTATTAACCTAGCTCAAAATGCCACGAACAACCATTGTGAGAAAGCAGGAAACTGCATTTTAGGTTTCAATGAAAATCTATCGTGCATACGGCTTGTGATTTATCCCAAGGGTATCTGGAGACATGCGCTACCTTGGGGCATGGTAAAAATATACATATTTTATGCTATGGTGTTAGGTTGACACTAGACATAGAAAATTCTCATCAGATCCTTTGCCTACCTTAACAGTGAGCCTATATTGATTAGATGAAGGCACAATGATGATAAATGAGAATCTATACTCAATGCTGCAGCAAACGTTTGATCGAAAAGAGCTGAAATCAATGATATTGAGTAATAAAGTTTAATATCATATTCAACTCATGAAGAGGATAGCCATCATAGTACGTTCCACAAATGCACAAAACCACAACTAAAACAAACGTGTAATCATTATAGTGTTGCAGAGACCTAGTATATTGGTTTTTCAGGTAAAATTTTAGGATGTTTGAGCATCTCAAGATTTGACCCGATAACTTTGTCCATTTTGAAGTATGGCTTGAGGGAGCATAATTTCTGTCTACAATATCAGGATAATTTTGTTAAGAAAAATACAGGACATATTAAAATATCTATTAAGAAATGATGCTGAAGATGCAAGACTTTCAGATATTGTACACTATACAGAATATTTAGTAGGTCATGTTTGCTTAAATAATTAAAATCCACATGAGTCTTAGCATCCTGCAAATGACAAATGAATAGAGAGATAGAGAGTTCGCAGCAATTGAATTCTGAATAAAGAGCCATCAAGAATGAGAGTGTTTAATTTCTATAGCAATCAAATGATGTGTCTTATCAACTTTTACTGTATAATCCTAAGACAGCTACATGGCTGCACAATATCATTAACTGTTCTTAACCTTTGATTTTTGCATTATCATTCATGTACACGTTTTTTAAAGCTAAGCTGTTTGGTTTATATCATTTAATCTTCTTTCACAAACTTGATAGTAACTGTGTATATTTCATAAATATGGATAGGTTTGAAAATATTGTTGTAACGAGGTCAAAGGAAGTTGCTGCTCAACATGAGGAAATGGAAAGTGCGACTGGGCTAGTTCAGGCTATTATATTTGAGGTGTCTGACCATGCTAACATTGGTGGTTCATTATATGGTGGCCGAAATGAAATCTGCTGTACTCGAGACCTTGCACAAATGCATGGATGCAAAGTAGGACGAGTCATACTGCGACCATCAGACAGAGATTCTAGTTGGCCTCATGCTTTAGATATAACATTCGGTGGAAATGATGTCAAAGCACAAATGTCTGCAGAAAAAGTTGTGATTCCTAAAACAGGAATGTATACTGTGTATTTCATAGTTTGCGATCCCAAACATAAAGGTTTGGTGTTGAATGGAAGGACAGTATGGAAGAATCCAACCGGGTATTTACCTGGCAGGATAGCACCTCTTATGACATTTTATGCTTTCATGTCTCTTGCTTACCTATTACTAGGGCTTGTATGGTTTTCACAATATATCAGATTCTGGAAGGATGTTTTGCAGCTTCAGAACTGTATAAGTCTAGTTATTTCTTTGGGAATGTTTGAAATGACACTTTGGTATTTTGAGTATGCCAATTTCAATGCTACTGGAGTGAGGCCAATGGGAATTACTTTCTGGGCAGTTACATTTGGTGTGGTCAAGAAGACAATAGCTCGCTTGCTTATTTTAGTTGTTTCAATGGGTTATGGTGTAGTAAGACCAACACTTGGAGGACTAACATCAAAGGTGCTACTTCTTGGTGCAACATATTTTGTGGCATCTGAATTATTAGAAGTGGTGGAAAATGTTGGCAAAATAGACGATTTTACAGGGAAAGCAAGATTGTTTCTTATACTTCCAGTTGCTATTTTGGATGCCATTCTGATTCTTTGGGTTTTCACCTCTCTATCCAAGACCCTGGAAAAGTTGCAGGTATTCTAAGTTTATATTAAAATTAAGTTCTTTGAATGTTACACCAATTGATCAAATTTTTAAATTTATATAAACTTTGAGTATTTTATTGTGTTTTTTCTGTATTAGGCAAGGAGGCTTTTTGCAAAACTAGAGATTTATAGAAAATTTACAAATGCATTAGCAGTGGCTGTAGTTGTATCTGTGGCATGGATTGGTTATGAGGTGAGTTGTGATGTAGATGTGAATTGTTTTCTTGTTAGTTTTCTTTTTTCTGGGCAATATTGACATGGAAATGCATAGTTAATTTGAACATGATTTATACCCTGTAAAAAATGATTTCTTAAAGCATAGTATACCATTGTACTTCTGAACAAAAGTCCATAAGGATTTACACTAAAGAACATTTTTCTTCAATCCGAATCTCTTTATAATCTTTACTCAATCCCTAAAATTGCAAACCACATTGACATTTTAGCTTTGATGGTTTTTTGCTGGAACTCCCTCTGTGACTTACACTGAAAACTCACCCCTCATACCAAATACTTGGCAGCAATCTAGCCAAAATATCTTCTTTAACTGTCGAATTTGTCATGGCTTTCTGAAGCCGATCAGCATGTTGTTACTTTTCAAGGGGCTGGACTCTTCTTCCTTCTCCTTTGACCATCCTTGGACTGAATCTCAGCTTGAAGTACCTAATGTCATCCAATCAGGCTGTTTTCCCTTTTCCAATCCAAGAGACTTTGTGTTCTTCACCTTGTAAATTACCTTGTATTGTGATGAATCTGCTCCTTTCAAATCTACACATTCAACATTTTTTTAATCTCTTGTTCATCTACCTAACAACATTCCGATTCCCATCTAAAGAAAGGCGAATGAGGTAGAGTTAATACAGAAAAAAAAAAGTGAAATGGGCCATTTATCAGACCTTATCGTGGTCATCTTTTTGCACTGCATTCCTTTATGCAACCCAGTCACTAAACAAAGGACTTTATTCAATCTGCAACAAAGTCATTGTCTTTGGTTCATCCATGTATCACCAAAGTAGCAATCTGCAAGTTGCAAATCAGGTTAATCCTTATTTTTGTAATAAGTCATGAAAACACTACATAATTTGACATATAAGATAACCTGACGTTTCAAATAACTTTTGAAGTAATTATTATCATGCTTTGCTTTCAGCTCTACTTTAAGGCAATGGATCCTTTTAATGAGCGTTGGCAGAGTGCTTGGATTATTACTGCATTTTGGCACATATTGTCGTTTGCCCTTCTTTGTGTCCTTTGCATGTTGTGGGCTCCATCTCAAAGTTCAAAGCGGTATGTGTTATGGACATATTTGCATAATTGTTTATGCACGGTACTGCAAATGTAAATTTAGTTAGGACTAACAGATATTCTATGCCATATCAGATATGCTTACTCAGAAGAAACTGGGGAGGATTTTGATGAGGAAGAGGCAATTGCATTAACCTCAGCGTCTTCAGTAGGAAATGGTGATTCAAAGCAAGAAAGGAAAGATAAGAGGACAGGGAATACAGATGTTTTCAGCTTGGATGAAGAAACAGAGGAAGACAAAAGGGAATAACATAAGAGTGGATTTTGAACACAATTTGTTCGAGTTAGGTAACTAGATCATTATATGTGGCTTTGTTCCAATTGAAAAATCCTTAAGATGTTTATGCTCATAGCAGCCAAAATAATTATTTACAGAACATGGTTATGGCTCTTGAACCCGTGTACACTTAGACCTTCTGCTAATTTTGAATTGAATTATGGCTGTTGTGTTTCCATTTACAGAAGAAATTTACATAAGCGCAGGGAATCCAGAGGAAGCATTCAAGAGGCTGAGAGATCTAATTTGTTTAAATGACAATGTTACATGTTTGTGTTGATCCAACTCCGCCCGTGACATTATGGTGGATGCAATCGAATGAGCTTTACATGAATATTGCCATTACTTGGATAGTTCCATCGTAGTTTCTCAAAGTATATTTAAAATCTTAAATCTCCACTATGCGACTTGAGAAAAATTTCCATGGCATAAATATAAATTTGAACGGCAGAGCGAACAATGAGTGTTGTATATACAGGAAGTAGGGCATACAGGTTCATATTTGCTGTTTATGAGGGAGGGGTTGCTATGATACACAACCATTGGTTTGGTATGATCCACATGTTCAAATTTTATGTACTACGATTTCACATTATATGTTTTACCCTTATATTTTAGATTTTGGCTTGATATGAATCAATGAAGCAATTGTTTAGAGAGAGTGTAGCAGTTGTGGTCTGCGTAGGTTACAGGTTCACTTCTGATGTTGAAACGCTTATCACTTGAGGGCATGGTAACCTTATTCTGAAGGATAGGTGAAAAGAAGTGTCAACTTGGCACCAACAAAAAATATACATTAATATACATTTAGGGATTATAACGTTAAATCCTCTGCCTACCTGAAAAGGCAGTAGGATGAAAATGATGTTAGAATAAAGTAATTACTTTAATTTTAGAATTGAAAATTATATGTATTGAAAATGGGATTAGTGCGTTATGCAAAGAGTTCCAAGTGGTACAAAAGCTTTATTTACTTTAAAAAGAAAATATAAGAAGGAATATATTTTAGGGTGGCTATCTGAAAACAATTTTTTTTTGTGCCATTGTTCAACCTATTCTATGGATGAAAACAATTTTTTTTTGTGCCATTGTTCAACCTATTCTATGGATGAAAACAATTTTTTTTTGTGCCATTGTTCAACCTATTCTATGGATGAAAACAATTTTTTTTTGTGCCATTGTTCAACCTATTCTATGGATGTGTTGAATGTGGTTCTGCTTATCAAATAATATTAGAAACAAGCAGAAGAAATTCAGAAGCTTTTTTTTTTTTTTTATTAATGAATATGAAGTGAAGAGACACAATATGATATTATGCTCCGTAAAGAGGTATTAATGTTGCCTTAGTTTCAGTGAACTTTGTTATCTCACATTGTCCACTAGAATTGAATTCATGACTTGGAGCTTTGAAATCAAGAGTTTGGCCCCTAGGTTAACACCTCATTGTTTGGAATGTTGAATATTATTAAAAAAATAAATTTGTTAGCCCAATTTTGGTTGAAAGGTTAACTATTAATTATAGCGTTAAATAATATTTTTTCCATAATGCTTTGAAAGAGTTTCTATGTCTTCATATTGCAATGCACAAGGAATCAAATTCAGAAGGGCAAGTGAAACATGCATGGAAAACGATCCATGAGAATTTAGAAATATTTTGCAGCATAAGATTTATTAAGTTATCATTCTCATTATGTTAAGTTATGCTTCTCATTATGCAATCATAACAATTTGACCAAAATTGTTACTTAATACATCAAACTTGATTAAATGGTGACCTGGATAATTTTCAATAGAGTAGATGAACTAAAATTCAACTTAGTTTTTGGAAGATTCTCTTGGCCAAATTATAAATATATAACTAAGCTAGTTATAAAAACCTAATGAGTGGTAGTGTGATATATATCATTAAAAATAAAAATAATTATAAAAATCTATTTGAACAATTGTTGTGGTTTGCTTAGTATTAGGAAAAAAATAAAAAAATTCTTTAAAACTTATTTTGATTAAGGTTTGAAACTATATCTAAATTTGTGGTAATATCTTTCATCTTTGACATGTTCATTAAACTTTTAATTTTATTAAGCAAACATCTTACTAAGAACTTAAGAGTTTGAAAATTTAATTAATAAATCTTTTCATAAATATCATGACATTCTTTATCATATCTTTAACACAAATGAAAGGTTATATTTCATGAGAAATTTTGGCTCATAATAAAAGATTCTTTTCCTCCTCATCTAAAAAAAGACATTAAGATTTTACTAGATATTGAAACAAAATTTTAAAAATATGAAGCGTTAGACCTCTTGAAATATATATATATATATATATATATATATATATCTTGAAGGCAAGCACAATAATCAAGATTAAAATAAATTTTAGTTGCATGGTACCTTTCAAGGAAATTAAATTTCTTAATCTATTTGTAGAAAGAACCTTTGTATACATGATTTGCTCATAGATTTATGAAAAATGATGCAGAAAGATGAAAGTCAACTTGGTCATTGTAGTTGATTATGGTATTCTTGAAATAATTATAACTATAGGATTGCTAAACACTTTTATTTTTTTACATGGTCATCCATGTCCATGTTGTTGAGTGTATTGATGGTAAAATGCTGACTAAATACATGAAATAAATTTTCCATACAATGAAAATGGAGTCTTTGAGGCTTTGAAGGATTGATACCCCTTTATGGCACTAGAAGGGTAACACCCTATTTGTAAGTTTATAGTCTACACTCGTAATCTTTCTGCATCTTCATTGGATAAATATTCCAAAAAATGTAGTCCAACACCCAACCATACGAGTTACGAGTATTCACACATAGCCTGGTTGAATTCTATGGATAAAGCAATGTAATTATGCTAGTAATTGATTAGAGTTCATGATTGTTGTCTTCCCATGTGAGTTAGTAAAATCGATGTGTATGGTTTAACTCATGGTGAGGCATACGATAATGATGTTGTGTTGGCCATAATTCACCTAGAAAACATAAGGTAAGAGTCAAGGTTTCTAATTCTAAGTAATAGTAAACAAATCTAATCTAGCCTATGTGCTAAGCATTTGGTCTTGACCTTTTGTTTACACCTTGGACTTCATGTAACTACTATTAGGATTACCAAGTACCTCACTATTGGGTGTACCAAGTGATAGTAGTATTAGGTTACCAAGTAATTACACTTAAGTGTTTGAGATAAGTCGTACCCATTCTGCTTAATAATAGGGATAGTAAAGTGTATAGAAAGTAAATTAGTAACTAATGAAAATAGTAAACATTAAGCTAACTGAAAAATAGTAAAATTATTCTAAGTGTAAGCAATAAAGACTAAGTGATGCTGCAATGATGTAGAGTAATCTCGATCTTTATTTCTATGCATCAAATGTGTCCAAGTACATTCCACTCGAATAAAGATAACATTCAATTACTAAACATCATACTACGGGTATACACTCCTAAGTGCTATGTGCTAAAATCAAGAAAACAAACTGATAAATTTTGCTAAGTGTGAAAGGAAACTATATGTAGATGGTGCACCTAAGTGTTGTATTTATAGGTCTGCACACATCCACAATATTGGATACACAACATCATAGCTTGTGGTCCAATATCGTGGCTGAGAAAAAAATTGATTTATCATACCCCCACGATTGATTGGAAACTCGTCCTTGAGTTAAAAAAAATGAGGATGGAGTTCCATACAAAATTAGGAGGTAGATTTACATGAAACTGACTCTTATGTACATGACTCTCTAATGTCGTAGTGGAGTTTACAAAAATGACATAATTCATGACATAACAAATTTTCAAAAGGAACAAAATTTGATGGAACTGGATGTAGCCTTATGTTGTTCCAAGTCACAGTGGCTCTTCCATTGGTTGCTTTCCCTGATCATTAGGCTTATAGAATTTGTATTGGTTTAGGAGTGTTGAATTTTTTCTTCTTTGTTCTGGGATCATGAACTATCTATGTTGATGAACCAATGTTTGATGGAGTCAGCATGTCCCATGGGCATGTCAACTATGAAAACATTTGGTTTGCTTTGACATACCAAGCAATGAATTACCTTCTTTTTTCCTCAAATGCTCTGGCCTTTTCTCTTAATTCATGATAGTCTAATAGTATTTTGGCCAATTTTGGTGCTACATCTTTCTGCTCATGGTAGCTAGCCTTTACTACTTTCAGTTCAGAGTTTGCCACTTGAAGTTTTTGCAGGGCATCTTTATGATCTACAAACGTTTTCTCATATAGTGCATAGGTGGTTGCTACTTGCTGTTCTAACTTATTCTTGGGCTTGCCTACTATCAACATGACCAAGTGATGAGTGGCAAGGTACCCCTACACTCAACCATACGAATAAGAGAGTCTCATGTGCGATCCAGTCAAACTCCAAGGACTAAGTGCTTACGCACCCTAATGAAACACTTAAGGTTAATCAATCGTTGTTTTCCCAAACTTACTTGTATTGTTACGGTTGTATGGTTAAGTAAGTCTGAGGTATATGATTTTTATATCTTTTATCTTTTTATCACCTATGCTAAGCGAGGAAAGGGTGAAGAGACTAAGTAACTAACTTCCACTAACTAAGCTTTAATTATCTTAGCATTAGTATCCGTTCCCACTTGCCGTCCATACCCTGAACTAGTGCAACACTACTGGGATTACCAAACGCTATTCGTTACTAGGTTACCAAGCATTACATAAGTGCTTGAAGTGGTTGTACTGAATGCACTTAACTAGGAGAGTGAAAGGTTGAGAGAGATTAATTATCTAAGAAAGCATTTAAACGTTTAACAATAATTAAAGTCCTATTTAGATTAGTCCATATGCTGCAAGGTTTATCCAAACGTTTGTCTTTATTGCCGTACACAAATGTGTGCTCACGTACAATTTGCTCGAATAAAGATCTATTAACTTTGAGACTCCTACTGTGGGCACATGGAAATTATTCTAACTCTGGAATGGTAAAACTGCTATAGTTTGACTAAGGGTCTAGATTTAGATGATGAAACAAGGGAAATTGCCTCTTATTTATAGAACTGGCGATAGGCTGCGAAATCACATACGCGATATCGTGGCCCATGCGATATCGCATCCCATCATATCCCCATGACTAAATGAAAGCTCGTCCTCGAGTTCCTTACAAAATATTGGGAAGGTATGAGATTATTGACTTGAGTGACACTAATGGTGAATGGGGTGACATGTGAACTGATCATCATTAGAAAACATGACAAAATTAGTGTTCATGACAAAAAGAGTGAACACTATACACATTTGATGTCCAGCCTTATTTGGCAGCTGAGAGAGAAGAGAGAAGAGAGAGAGAGAGAAGAGAGAAGAGAGAGAGAGAAGAAGAAGAAATCTGTTGCTTCCAATGCCAAGATTTTTTCGTTCGTTGTCCATCCATAAGCGCGTCATCAATCTTGTTCCTTGCATAACTGCTTCAGCACCAGTCCATTCCAAGTGTTTCCTCCAAATCCCGTCTGTTGGTGTATGATTTCCATCTACACATACAACACAGTCTTATATTAGCAAGGGTAAATAAATTATAATGCAATTGATACCTTGCTTCAATGTAGGGTCCATTGGTTGAGTTGTGATATGGTTGATACGGATCTGAAAATATAATACTCATGACTACCTGAGGTGTAGGGGTTAAGAGAAAATCGAAATAAATTGGACCAGGACACCCATGACTAAGAGTGAACCTCCAGTAGCGATAGAATGGAAAAAGATAAGGAATAAGAAAGATGGAGAAAAAGAAACAACGGTCACGCCAATAAAATGGATGTCAAAGATGTAAATAAACAAAACAAAATAAATGGTGATTGTCTAAATGTTTAAAGGAAAGAAATTAATGGATGCACCAAATAGGAATGCCAGTGGGTCCTCCCCAAAGCAGGCTCATGCCCTTAATTCCCTAACAATCCCACATTCAAAGAGTCCATAGGCTCTAGGAATGTCATTTGGAGACAAGAGTTAAAGTCTTAACCACAAGAATTTACCAAAAAGAAAACAATGCATCCACCAAAATATGAACTACTGATATAGTCGACAATGAGATAAAAAATGGAGAAAGAAGGCTGGCAAGGAGAGAATGGAATGGAGTCTCAAGAACAAGGTGGTGTACAACCCCTTATGTGTTAATGGTTAATGTGACTCAGTAGATCTCATTCCAAATCCAACCCCAAACAAACCACATCTAGTGACTTTGCATTAATACATTCGGCCAATCCATCCACCCGAAGTAACAAGAATGCCTTCACCAAAGAGCCACCACCATTCCAATGAAACGAAAGAGGAGAAAGTAGGAAGTGAGAAGGACCTTAGTTAGAGGGAACATGTTTATTTTAGTTCCATAACTAGTGCTTGTAGCCCAAGTGATTATTTTGTCTAAGGGGTGTGCTTGGAATTCTCACTATTTTTTTTTGTGTTTTCGCATGAGAACCACACCATGCAAAGACTTATTATTTTTATTTTCTTAGCTTCTTGATAATGGAGTGATGTCAGAATGGTAAGGAAAACTTAAGAAGAAGACATCCAAGCACCCAAGAGAATGGCCAGCACAAGTGCATCAAATCCCCTGGAAGTCACACCCTCTTCAATCCTTGAATCCTTCCTTAGTTTTGAGAAATGCTCAGTCACCGATTTGTTGATAATTCTTATTATTGAAAAAGGGACTGTACAGTTCCAAGCCAAGAGAGACCATAGAAAATTAGGGATGCATGGATGACGTGGACACATTGCCTGCTATATCAAGAGAACCATACCTTAGTATCAACATCATAACTTAAAGGTAAAAACCAAACATTAGCAATTAATAGGATACAGTTCGTACCATCATCAAGAACACTTATTAGGTGAAGAATCAAACAAAATAAACAAACACACACAGAAATGAAAGAGTATGAATGATGTTGCAAGACAAAAACAAGAAAAGTTGAAGAAATTTGTAAAAAAAAAAAACTTAAAAAGAAACTGAGGGCCTTAAATGATTAGCATAGGTGGCCATCTCCCCCATGACTGAATTGAAAGGGAGAGATCAAAAATAATGAGTGCTTTTTGAATTTTTTAGAAGTTTCCAACTTCTCCCAATTGATGTTTTTAGGTTAAGGCTTGGAAGTTGGCGACGCTCTTGCTCCAGTGTATCTATGCTTTCGACGTGGCTGCAAGTTGGTCCCCCAGTTAGTTCCATGCATATTGGTGAGTTGCACTCTTGATTAGCTATCAACCACTGGGTGTTCTCTTGTTGTGTGGTTGCTACATACAGGCACTTTTGTATGTTAACTTTCTGGACACACTGGTTGCATGCAGGAAATGTTGAACATCCCTATATGCCATCACCCTCTGTATCACTGTATGTGATGCATGGGACCTTCTTCTTATCAATCTTTTCATAAGTATTTTTCTTAGATATTTCTAAAGAAAGATTGCAGATTCCTAGGCATGTGTTTATGGTGCTTAGCCATGCCCTTCCTCTTATTATTGGGAAGTCCCCTTTGTTATTGTTTACTTGGATCACAAGGAAATCAGCTGGGTATGACCAACCACACACAGTGGTAACGATGTCCTCCATCAATCCCAAAGGACCGGTGATGGACTGGTCAGCCAGCTCTAAGCAAATATTGCTCTTCTTTAGTGGAGGCAGGTTCCAGGCTATATACATTTCTTGCGATATCAAGTTAACTTCGAGACTTGAGTTCAGAAGAGCCTAACGTGGTTTATTCCCAGTGACTTGGAGGTAGATTAAGGGACTTCCAGGATCAGAGAGTTTCCTAGGAAGGTGGCCTTCCTTGATCCATTCAGTGATGGTATGTGTTAACATAACCGTATGTGTTGAGCTCTGTTGTTGGTTTGAAGGGAGCTTCAAAGCCTTATTTGATGGAGGAACGTTCTAAGGCTTAACCGCTTGTGGTTGTGAGAGCTTGTTTGGACTGTTGGTTCTGAAGAAAGGTCTTCTCCTTGTACGATTGTCAGAACCAGTAGTGGATTGAAGATTTACAGCTCTCATAGCATTGCATTGCTACAGTTGAGTGGGGAGTTCCCCTTGCATTGCTGGAGCAGGCAGTAGTGGAGCTATTGGTGTAAGAGTCATGGTTGGGTTTGTAGGATGGTATGAATGTGGTGTGTCTCTCCCAGGAGAAGGAGTCCTATAGTACTCCCAAGCTTGGTAGTGACGTTGTGGGGTTGCATGATCGATAGAGTTACTTGGAGAGATTGGCTGCTGCATGTAGTAGCCATATGGATCCTATTTCCAGTAAGGGTATTGTTGCCTTGGCGATGGCATCCCCCATGACTGTGGGTATTGCCACTGCTGGTGTTGCTCCATAGGTTGTGGTGGAGTTCCACTTGGATAATATGTTAAGGGTTTGTGGAACTGCCTTGGGTTACCTTGGGGATAAGGTAACCTTCGAGGTTCTTACCATTTTTTAGGTTGTGGGTTAAGTGCGTACACCTTGGACTCTTGCAGATGTGAGATTATTGGGCAACATCCCTTAGGATGGTCATATTGGCAGATTTCACATCCACCGTCATTGTCTGTATCAGAATCCACAACCTCTTCAGTGATAGTCATTTTACCCTTACCTTTGTTACGTGCATGGTCCAAATCCCTTTTCTTCTTTTTATCATAGTCACTACTTTGCTCCTTAGACTCCCCTATGATTTTTAAAACGATTTCAAATCTACTATCTAAGGAGTTCCACATCTGATCTACCTTAGTTGACACTTTTGTTGTTAATTTTTGAAGTGGAAAGGTTTTCCTATTCACCATCTCCTTGAGTGGTGACTCATCCTCCTCCTCATAGAATCTCACTCCCCTTTTTTGGAGGGAAGGATCATGGTTGTATTCCTTCGCACTTTCTCTTTTGCGTAGCTCTCCTTCTTCCTTAGCTACTTGCTCCAACAATCTATGAACCTCATGGGACCTAAGCTCTGATAATCTCCCTTGGGCATATGTTCCAAGGGTTCTCTTGGTTTCATGCCTAAGCCCATATGCAAGATGGCGTAGTTGATCCCCTTGTGCGTAACCATGGCCCGGGCAACAATGTAACAGTGCATAATATCAACCCATGGTAGCATCCAAGGGTTCATGATTTCCCTGCTTCCATCCTTGGATCTACTTCCGCAAGTTGGACACTCGGGAGTATGTTTGATATTTATCATTAAATAGTTCTAGCATCGTACTCCATCTTCGAATGGATTCCAGTTCTAAGGACCAGTACTAGCTTTTTGCTTCTTTTATGAGTGTCCTTGAAAATAACTTTAACTTTTGCCACTTGTTTTCAATGTTTTGCAAGGCGCAGACATCATGAAATGCCTATAATTGGTTCTATGGATCAGCATTGTATTCCCTTTCAAATCACGGGATATTATTCATGTCAATTATCTTGATCCTACTATCTTTCTGGTGCTTTGTAGGTATTCTAACGGCCTTCATAATGTCTAACATACTTCAGGTTGCAAGTAGGGGTTCTTCGTGGTTATTTCTTTCATGGAATCTGTGATGTCTACGAAGTTCCTTACTTTCCCTTCTTCTATGTTGTGATTCCCTAGAATGCCCTTGTCTTCGCTCTCGACTCTCTCGTTGAGGTTTCTCATTTTGCTTACCCTTATTCTCATGGTAAGGTTCCTTATGACTGCATCCTAATGTTGAAGGAGAGGGTGAATGTGATGATGAAGGGGAAGAAGAAGGAGAACCATTGCCATGATGATGTTTCCTACCTTCCCTTTGGTGATCTCGACCCCGATTGTGATGACGATCAGAATGCTTGCCCTTATCTTGTGTTTGTATTCCCTCATTGAACACTTGGTGTTCATGGGGATTAGAACCATGGTTGTGAATCGTGGAGTGTAGGTTCTGATACACCACCTTATCACCATTTTTAGGAGGGGGAACATCATTTTGTGGAGAACCTATTGAAATAGGTTCACCACCCTTAATTTCGCTTATGATGGACGAAGAATTATGAGGTCCTTTTCCCTTCAACGATGTGTGGTAACTCTCCTGCTGCAAGTCTCGTTGACGTTGTGTTTCTATGGGATGGTAGTCTCTTGCATTGTAATCGCATGCAACGTACTCAGCGTATAATTGTGACATGCCTATTCATGCAAGGGCACGAAGGAGCATGTTGGGGGTGGCTCTATCTGGGGGTAACACTATGTTACCCTCCAAGTCTCTCCAACGCAGTTATTTGTCTTGATGGAAGACAAAGGTAAATTCGGGTATATATTCATCATGATGAGTATATATGACACTGAATTGTTGAGGAACTGGTGGATTTTGGTTATGTGTGTTGTACCGCCGACTGTCTCTAGTGTTGGTCCTAGGCGGTGAAGTGCTTTTGTGTGGAGAACAAGACATTTTAGTCTTGTTCGGTGTGCTATTTATCGTTATGTCATTTTTCTCTTGATTAACCCTAAGGGTTCATTTTAGCTCCCAATGATGTAAATGATTTCCTATGTTCTACATAGTGCACAAACAACGAAGTCCCTAGCAAGGGTGCCAATGATGAGTGGCGAGGTACCCCTACACTCAACCATACGAATACGAGCGTCTCACGTGTGATCCGGTCGAACTCCAAGGACTAAGTGCTTACGCACCCTAATGGAACACCTAAGGTTAATCAATCGTTGTCTTCCCAAACTTACTTGTATTGTCATGGTTGTATGGTTAAGTAAGTCTGAGGCATATGATTTTTATATCTTTTATCTTTTTATCACCTATGCTAAGAGAGGAAAGGGTGAAGAGACTAAGTAACTAACTTCCACTAACTAAGATTTAATTATCCTAGCATCAATATCCATTCCCACTTACTGTACATACCCTAAACTAGTGCAACACTATTGGGATTACCAAATGCTAGTCGTTACTGGGTTACCAAGCATTACACACGTGCTTGAAGCTATCGTACTGAATGCACTTAACTAGGAGAGTGAAGGGTTGAGAGAGATTAATTATCTAAGAAAGCATTTAAAAATTTAATAATAATTAAAGTCCTATTTAGCTTAGTCCATATTCTTCAAGGTTTATCCAAAAGTTCATCTTTATTGTCGTACACAAATGTGTGCTCAGGTACAATTTTCTTGAATAAAGATCTGTTCACTTTGAGACTCCTACTGTGGGCACATGGAAATTATTCTAACTTTGGAATGGTAAAACTACTATAGTTTGGCTAAGGGTCTAGATCTAGATGATGAAATAAGGGAAAACTTCCTCTTATTTATAGAACTGGCGATGGGCTGCGATATCACATACGCGATATTGCAGGGGCCGACGCGATATTGCATACATGATATTACATCCCATCACCAAGTTAGCATAACGAAGGTTAGCTAACTCTATGTACTCTTTTAGATCTTCAATCTGCAGGTCTTTATTTTTCACTTCCACTTGGTGGACAAGGGCAAAGCTATCCAGGATGGATTTCCAATTAGGATTTTGTATTGATATGGAACTGATTCTAGCCTTTGCCATCTAGATTTCTTTCTTGTTGATTTATTTGTACATGTCCACCTAGTCTCAAAACTATTTCTTGAGCCTTTCATGTTTCTTTATCTTGTTTTGCCACGTGTTGATCTCAATGGCTGATTTTTTCTAATGGTGTGTACCTCCTTCATAGAGAGGGTTCTATTTTCTCTCATGAGGTGGCTCATGTCCTGGCTAACCCTCATTAGTTGCTTCCTTGACTGGTGGATGCTCTCTTCTAGGATGTTTTTCTACTTCTCCATAGTGGTCAGCCTCAAGTTGTCAATAGCAAGTTTTTTTCTTATTGTACTATAGTAAGTTCCTTCACATGTGCATACGTCTGTGTTTCAGCTATAGAGGCACTTCATACCACTTTCTCCTTCTCATCTATGAAATGTTTATTTTGTTGAATCAATTTTCTGATTTGCTCTATTTTGAATTACTTGATCTGCTTAGGTGTAACAAATTATGTGGGATCTCTTCTTTTAGCTCTCAAGGTTGCAAGCTCTTCTTGTAGTTTTAGAACTTCTACTTCCACATGCTCTACCCTGGTCTTTTCCATGACCAATTTTCTTTTGGTAGTTATGAGTTTAGATTATACTGTAGTGACATCACTGGGGATGTAGAACAATGTTTTCATGACTTTTCCAGTTTATAGTAGCCTATCAAGCACATCCTCATGATCAGTAGGAGTCATTGAGGTTCCAACAAACATTTGAGCATCTATGGCTCCAGTTAGATCTATTAGTGGTACAATAGGTACATTGAAGGGCTCTTTAATGTGGTTGGTAATCACCTTTGCTGCTCCCGCTGCATCTTGGTGTTGCATTACCATAGCTATGGCTCCTTCACTAGTCTCTAGCACCACTTGGAATGATGCAATGTTCCCAAAGATTTGTTGTGCCCATTGTACATCTCCTCCTAACTGTAATGAAATTTTTCCACTTGCTAGATCAACTAAAACTGTGGGTTTGATAGCCTCTTCCCTCATTTCCCAGCTGATTATTTCTATAATCTACTATAGATGGCTCATTGACAGTCTTTAATCTTGTAGTGGTGGTGGTGGAACTTGTTTTTCTTATTGCTGCTACTGTTGTTGCTAGCCATTGGGCCATGCTTATTGTTGTTGTTGCTCTTGTTCTTGTTCCTGCTCTTGCTCTTCACCAGGATGTTTTCTTGGTGGATTTGGTTTGAGTAACTCAGCATATGAAGCATTTTGGGCTTTCTTAAGAATGTCATTGGTGTATCCTAAGATTCTGGCTCACTTGCACAACTTTTTGATAAGGCAAGGAAATGGAAGCATTGGCTTCTTTGCTTTCTTCTCTTTAAATCGCCTTTGGATTCCCAAGAAGTACAATTGTGTAAGGTTGGCATTGTATTTGCCTATCAAAATTGCACTACCTCTAGCTACATAAGTTGATAGTCGATTGAATCTTTTTGTTGGAAATATGTGATAAGTGCTAATTTTACAGTATATTCTCTCCTTTAGAGTTAGCTCATTGTAGCCTTTATTTTCTTTGCCATAAGCCTATTTCACCCATAGCTTTCTGGTTTTAGGATTAGACTGGGTGGATAGATCTGCTAATCATGCCCCTTTGTTGGGTATTTTTAGAGCTTTTACAATTGCCTGGATTGAAAATGACATTGAGATTCCTCCAATGTTGATGATAGTATCCTCTTCCTTATTGTGCCAAAATTGGTAAGTTTCTCTAAGGTACCATTCACCATTTTGTGACAATATGGGCCATAGCGGTGATGCTTTGAGTTGTGTTTGTACCACTTTAGGAAAAAATTCCATGAATGGACCAATGTTCATTTCCATGATCACTGTGGTTAGGATGGATCTTTCTTAAATTTCTTGGAGGTAGTCCTGTGACAACATGAGACATTGTCCTTTGACTTGTGGTTCATTTGTCTCTCCTTGGGTTGATTATTTTGTAGTAGGAGTGTCTTGATAAATGCTAAAAAACTATACTTTTTGCTCCTCATGTTCTGGTTCTTGGCCTCTCTTTTGGCCTCTTGGTCTCTCCCTTGGCCTCTTGGCCTCTCCCTTGGCCTCTTGGTCTCTTACTTGCTTCTTGTGAAGGTCCTTCTTATGCTCCTTCTCTTCTTGGGTCCATTTACAATCATTAAGGAATTAGAATTACTAAGGTTTTTTTCATGTATTCTTAACGGTTTTATACCTTACTCGTACCCTTAGTTTCATTAAGTTCTTAGTTACTAAGATTGCAAAGTTAGAAAAATTTTCAAAAAGTTACCTCATAGGTGTTAATCTCTTGATAACCCTTCACAATTGCTCATTTTGTCCCTATGCATGATGGTTATTAGTCCTTAAGATCATTAATCGAGTGTTTTGGCTTTAGTATGTTTGATTATTTTTTAAAAAATTCCAACAATTTCTTCATACTTACCCTTAAAATACCTTCCAAGTGTTAGAATTTTGCAAAAAATCAGCTTAGATTTTCCTTACTAGCACCCTGCATGACTAAGTTGAGAACTCTGTGATCAAATAGGTTCAAAAATCATGAAAAGTGGAATGATATTGATCAAGTTATGGCTTGGGAAAGCTAAGAGGTCAAAGCTCAAATTTGAAAAGAAAATTCAAAAAATCTCCCTTAGCACAAATGAAAAATGATGAAAAAATTTTCTAAGTCCCCACGTATATATAGATTTTGTGGGACTTGATATTGGGGATTCAACATCGGGGATTTGATATTGGTGTAGACTGAATATTGATGACTTGATATCAGAGCCAAAGAAAGTGCAATTTTCATGAGGATCAGATGAAAAAAATTGATTGTTTTGGATGTTTGGAAGGGTTTAAAGTAGCTCAAAGGGTTTGGATGATGAAAGTATGCTTATTTTTGTCAAAAATTGGTCATTGGAAGTTCATAGAGAAGGAATCTTAGGCTACAGAAGTTCATACATTGGGTAAAAAGGGTAATGAATTCATATGTTTGGAACAGATAATGTACATGACATGGGAAGTGTTTATTGATGTTTGGAATGTTCAAGACGATGTGGAATTGCTTGGTAGGTATAAGAAACAACATTTATACAAGTGGGTCTTCCCCAAAGTAGGCTCTAGCCCTTAATGCCCTTGTATAATCACACCTAAAAGTGTCCTTAGGCACTTAAAGGAGTTGAATGTAATGCATACTTGTTTAGCAAAACACACATATTAGTACTAACCAAATTGGGAAAATAACACTATGTTACACAAAAACCATAAGTTATGACTATTTGAATAGTAAGATGAGATGGGCTTAGAATGGATTGTAGAAATCAAGATGTGAGGTGTCTTACCATAGGCATAATGAATTGTTGTGTTTTATTAGTGGTTAAAGTAATCATTAGCCTTTTTGTCCAAGATTCAAACCAAGTTGAGGGTACATTCCATTGACATCGCATTGTTTCATCTCTTGGAATTACAATTGTAAGACTCTCAATGTTACAAGAGGTAGTGTCACTTGGTGTATTGTCCAAGGGAGGAGTTTATTTATGTCACTTTGTTTATTTTTACATTTTTGAGAAGCTGCCTACCTTTAAGCATGGGTAACATGTCTTTCCAGCGGGACCCCCAAAAATTTATTCTATGCCCTTTTATTTTTTTTAACTTTGTTAACCTTTGAAGGTAGCACTTATTTAATGCTTACTCCCATTTTTCATTAGATCTACAAGGATATAATAAAACCTTAGTAATATAATAGAACTTACCACGATAATTCAAAAAGAATCCACAAATCCCCTTGATGTCATACCCTTTACATTCCCTCTTGGTTCTTCACTTTTCTGTCTAGGCATAATGATCACAAGTTTATTCTTATTTGTATGATGGAAAAGAATATCATTGTGGCTATGGTAAGAACTTCTTATTAATGGAATGGATGGATGGATGATGTGGGCTCACTATGCAAGCAGTTAGTCTCTTATGATAGATAACATAGAGAAATATTCACCTTATTAGACTACATCTTGCCTTTATTCAATATGTCTTATTAGCAATCAAAATTATTTACAAATGGTTTGAAAACAAAGTATAAAAGAAATGAAA
>MNCI01005936.1:689802-702895 GCA_015680685.1 Gnetum montanum
TTTACTATCTTTTTCATTTCTTTTATACTTTGTTTTCAAACCATTTGTAAATAATNTAGATGGATAAGTAGCGTGCACAATGTATGATCCCTTCCAAAGTGTCTGAAATTTAGCCTTTTGGGGTAAATGACTAGGATTGTAATAAATGACTTTGTCACCTGGTTGTATAGTTACACTTCTTATTTGCAAATCATGCTTAAGTTTCGAGAAATGCTTGTGGACTTCACTATCCATAAGTGCTACTTGTCAATTGTCAACTAAAAGATTCAAATTCATTAGGTGTTCCCTTTGTGCTAAAGTCAAATCAAGGTCAAGTTCATTGGTAGTAGCTAAAGTGTGAAGCTCTACCTGGATTAGGAGCATTGGAAACTTTCCATAGAGTAACTTGTATGGGGTGTACCCTATAGGTAGTTTCTAGGAAGTCCTGTAGGCCGATAAAGCATCATTTAATTTCATACTCTAGTCTCATCTAAACCTACTAACTGTCCTAGTGGGTATTCTAGTAATTTCATGGTTAGTGACTTTAGCTTGATCATTTGCTTGGGGAGAACATGGTGTTAATTTATGGTTAAACCCAAGTTGTTGCATGAGTTTCTTAAAGGTAGCACCAGTGAAGTGGGTTCCATTATTTGATATTAGCATTATGGGTACTCCAAATCGATTCACCACATGTTGTTGAAAAAACTTAGCTACTTTTTTTGTTATACAGTCTTTCACTGCTACTGCCTCTACCCACTTTGTGCAATAATCCATAGTCACAATAATGTACGCTTTTTTGTTTGACATAGGTTGAATGGGCCAACCAAAATCAATTCCCCAAATATCATAAGGCTCTAGTGGCTGTGTCTAGTGTTGTGGCCCTTTATATTTGGTTGTAATTCCTTCATCTCTTTGGTAACATTCACAAGATTGTGCAAAAGTATGGGAATCTCTAAATAGAGTAGGCAAAAAGTAGCTTGCCATCAGTAGTTTAAGCACCATTATGCACCCTGCGTAGTGGCCACCACATGGACCTTCATGGATGTCCTATAACACTCTTTGCTGGTCACAATTGGGCACACACCATCTAATGAACCCATCTGCACAAATCTTGTATAGGTTGCCACTTATTTCCATGTATCGTTTATCTCTATGAAAGAATTGATCATTTTTTTTCTACTCCATTCAACAAGAATCTCTTGGGTTGTGAGATAAGTTAGGTACTCTATAGTCCATGGCTATTCTATTGAATTTACAACCTTTATTGTTCTAGCAAATAAGTCCTCATTGGAAAATTAGTCTGATAAAGGTTCTACTCGGTTATCTGCATCCTATTTTAATCTTGATAATTAATCAACTACAATATTTTCTATTTCTTTTTTATCAATCATTGTTATGTCAAACTCTTGAAGAATCACAAGCCATATTATCACTTTAGGACTAACTGTTAGCTTGTTCATTAAAACCCAGATGACACTTTGATTGTTGTTGACATAGATTTGGTAATTGAGCACATAATGTATGAATTTTTCAAGTACATACACCATGACCATTAGCTCTTTTTTGGTTTTGGTGTAGTTTAATTATGCTTCAGTGATTCTCCTGCTAGTAAAATGTATGTAGTATGGTCTCTTTCGATTATCAAGTTGTGTTAGTCCTACACCAAGTGCATACTTGGAGGCATCAGTCATGGTATGAAAAGGCCTTGAATAATTTGGAGCTTGGAGGATTGGTGTCTCAACTAACCTTTTCTTCAAAGCTTTAAAAACCTTTTCACATGATTCAGTCCACTCAAAAGGTGCATCCTTCTTTGTGAGTTCTACAAGCAGTTTGGCTATTTTTGAAAAGTTTTCAATAAATCTTCTATAGTATCTTGTATGGCCCAAAAAGGTGCATTGCATAGACTGAAAGGCATTTGTTTGTAAGAAAATGTTCCCCATGGATTAGTGAACATGGTTTTCTCTTGGTCTTCAGGTGCAATGTGGATTTGATTGTATCTACTATACCCATCTAGAAAACTATAATACACATGTCTTGAAATTGTGTCTAGGACTTGATCAACAAATGAAAATGGGAAATGATCCTTAAACATGGCTGAGTTCAACAACTAGAAGTCAATGTAAATGCACCATTTACCTCTGCTCTTTGGAACTATCATCAAAGGGCTTACCCATTCACTATCCGCAATTGGATAAATGAATTCTACCTTTAGCAACTTTTTCAATTCTTACTTGATACTTCCTTGAGTTTAGGATCAATCGTTCATTGAGGTTGACATTTTTTTTGTTTGACTACACGATTGGTGTAGATCCGGTGCTGACAAATCCATGGATTAATTCTTGTGATCTCATCATAAGACCATGTGAATGCAGTAGGTCATCTCTTGAGAACTTTTAGTAGTTTTTCTTTTTGCTCTTTGTCTAGGTTAGCATTGATAATCACTAGCTTCTTGTTGTTTAGAAATGAATATTCTAACATTGTTGGTAGGGCCTTTAATTCTAGTGGTTTTGGTTCCATTGTGTCTATGATCTCCAAGTGTCCCTAGTTTGTTTCTTCCTCCTGATTATTCTAAGGGTAAGAGTGTCTTTTCCTTGTTCCAATTTATCTATTTTTGCAATGTAGGTATTGATGATTTATTCTTTTGGTTTCATGTATTTATCGAATTGGATTTCTTCACTAGTAATCAACCATTGGGTGCCCTCTTGTTGGGTGGTTGCTGCATATAGACAATTTTGCACACATCTTGTTTCTATGCATTGATCACATGCTTTAGTCTCTTTTCATTTAATGGCCCAAATTCTTTGCATGCAATTGCATTTGTGATTTTTGTATGTAATACATTGAATCCTTCATCTGTGTATGATTCCTACTTCATATTCCTTGTAAATTTCTAAGGAAAAATCACAAATTCCAAGCTTAGCATCCATGGTGCTAAGCCAAGCTCTTCCCATGATAATTTGGAATTCTCCCTTGTTTTTCTCCATGTGAATGACTAAAAAATTGGTAGAATAAGACCAGCCATTGATGGTAGTAATCACATCATCTACCTATCCAAGCGGAATTGTGAATGACTAGTTTGCAAGATTTAAATAGATGCTACTTTTGTTTAGTGGTGGGAGGTTCTAGTTTTGGTACATGTCTTGAGATATCAAATTTACTTAAGAACTAGAATCTAATAAAGATTTTCATGGTTGTTATCTTTCTATTTGGAGATAAATCAAGGGACTTCCTAGATTTGTTTTGTATGAAAGAGCCCTTGCCTTGATCCAATGAGTTACGGTTTGTATGAGCATGATAGTTGTGATATTTGAACCTGATGAAATTGAAAGCTTACTACATTAAGAAGGACTTGATGTGGATGGGATAGAATTAGACATGATCCTCATCTGTTGAGTCTTTTTTGGACTCATTCTAAAGAATGGTCATTTCTTAGGTTGAGATTCATGAGTAACCCTCTTTTCATGCATATTGACTATCATTGGAGCACTCTTTGGTTGGGTTTGTGATGGAAAGTCCCCTTGCATAATAGGATGTGGCATTGGTGTTATAGGATTTAAGTGTTAAATAGAAGGTCCAACTATTGGTGGATGCACATATGAGTTGGAATCAGTCCTTGGCAGCATTGATATGTGGTATTCTATTGAATAGTACTATGAGGCTTGAACAACTACATGATCAGGTGATACTAGATGGTGGAAAAAAAATACCCATATGGATCTGGCTGTCAGTATGAATATTATTGGTGAGGTGGTGTTGCCACTATTGATGATATTGCTCTAATGGCTATGGCAAAGCTCCACTAGGATAGTACATTGGTTAAAGCTTTTGGTGGTAGTTACCTTGAAAATAAGGTAACCGCTTGGGCATTTTTCATTTAAAAAAATTATGATTGAGTGTGTATGTTCTCGTTTCTTATAGATGTGCCATGACTAAACAACATCCCTTAGGATGTTTGTACTGGCACACATTGCAACCTTCATCATCTGTGGAGTTGGTGTTTGAGCACTCAGCCACTAAAGCAACTTTACCTTTTTGTCCAAGTTCTTTCTTCTTCCTTTTGTCTTTACCGCTTCTTAATGCTTGTTTAGTTCGTTCCTCCACTATCTTTAATGTAGTTGTGAATTTTTCATCAACAAAATCCCACATTTTCTCTACCTTAGCTACAATGTTTCTTACAGACTTCTAGATTGGTAGAGTCTTTTAGTAGATAACATCATCCAAGGTTTCATCCTCTTGTTTGTCACATATTCATATATCCATCTTTTGGATTTATGGATCTTTGTTGTACTCTTCACCTAATTCCCTTTTTCTAAGTTCTCCTTCCTCTTTTGCCACTTGGTCAATCAATCTTTGAATACGATGGTTGGTCAATTCTAATAGTCTTTCTTGGGCATAAACCCTAAGAATCTCCCTAGTTTTTCTTCTCAGCCCATCTATGATGTGCCTAAGCTATTCCTTTGATGAAAATCCATGGCTTGGGCATTTGTGTAATAGTGAATTATATCTTCTCATTGTCGCATCAAGGGTTTCGTGAGTCCCTTGTTTCCACCCTTGGATTTGTTTTCTTAAATTTGACACTCATGAATAGGTCTAGTAATTATCATTTAAGATTTTAAGCATGGTACTCCAGCATCTAATTGATTTAGGTTCTAGTGACCTACATTAGCTCTTTTCCTCCTTCACAAGTATTCTAGGAAATAACTTCAATTTCTGCCAATCACTCTCTATGTTTTGAAGGGCATAGGCATCATGGAATGCTTGAAGGTGATTTTGTGGATCTGCATTGTAATCACCTTCAAATTGTGGCATGTTGTTCATGTCTAGCTATTTATTTTGACTATTTCTCACATTCCTGGTTGGTATGGAGATATCTTCTTGAATATTGATCATGCTTTAGGTTGCCATAAGGGGCTCATCATTATGATCAAGTTTGTATGCTCTGTTATAGTGGTGACTCCTTCTATGCTCATGTCTTTCTTGATCATCTCTTCTATCTCTTCATCTTCTTTGTTCATACTCTTCATCTTTTGAATCAAAGTGCCTTAAATATCTATCATGATGACCATGAGTTTACCTTTCTTCTCTATCAGAGTCTTGGTACTTGTGTTGTCTCCTATTAGAGTCCTTCGATGATCATGATAAGGCTAATGAGGTAGCAGGGGAATGGTGCTGACTTTTTCTCCTTTCATGACTTTTGTATGTTTCTCTATAAGATTCAGCAAGAACCTTGTCCTAAAGTCTTACTTTTATATTGAATTAGTAGCCTCTTGCTTGTGTGTCTCTACTAAAGTTGAATGAAGTTCTTCAAGTCTAATGATAGGTGTCTCTGAAGGCTCCTCATGGTATTGGTGGAGTTGCTCTGAAATGAATGTATTAGCATCAAGTTCTTCTATGACAACAAAAGTGTTTTCTTGCTTTCCTTTGTTGTGTGCATGTTTGATCTCCATGGCAATATCTCTCCTCATCTGCTCCTTCATGGGTTCATATGGTCTTGTCATGTGCTAAGTCACATGATTCCCTTCATGAATTTGGTCCAAATGGATTTCCCTTAGAGCAGTTTTTAGCATGTTCAGTGCTACATGTTCTAGAGGTAGGACTATGTTGCCTTGAATGTCTCTCCACCTTATTTTCTTCTCCCAATGAAAGATGAAAGTAAAGTCTAGATGGTAAGGATCAATGTGAGCATAAGTGATTCTTGTTTGCATTGGCATTACTCATTCTTCTTCATCAATAATTTTGTCATTGCTCCTTATTGTCTCCTTGGATGGTGATGGTTGCTCTTTGTGTGAAGCTAAATTATAATTTTTAGATGTTACGTGTTAAGTGTGCTTTACATATAGTTGTAAGGTTTGACTTTGTGTTTTGGACACAATGAACTTTAAGAAATCAATTACTTAGCATAACATTGAGAAGTCCCTAGAAATGGTGCTAATGATAAGTGGTGGAGTAGTCTAACACTCAACCATATGAGTTACGAGTGTTCATGCACAGGCCGGTTGAATTCTATGGACAAGGCAATGTAATTTTGCTAGTAATTGGTTAGAGTTCGTGAGCATCATCTTCCCATGGAGTTAGTATAATCAATGCATATGGTTTAACTCATGGTGAGGCATATGATAATGACATTGTGTTGGCCATAATTTGCCTAGAAAACATAAGGTAAGAGTAAAGGTTTCTAATTCTAAGTAAAAGTAAAAAAATCTAATCTAGCCTATGCAAATGAGCATTCGGTATTGACCTTCTGTTTACATCTTGGACTTCATGTAACTACTACTAGGATTACCAAGTACCTCACTATTGGGTCTACCAAGTGATAGTAGTACTATGTTACCAAGTAGTTACACTTAAGTGTTTGAGATAAGTCATACTCATTCCGCTTAACAATAGGGATAGTGAAGTGCATAGAAAGTAAATTAGTAACTAATGAAAATAGTAAACATTAAACTATGTGAAAAATAATAAAATTATTCTAAGTGTAAGTAATAAAGACTAAGTGATGTTGCAATGATGTAAACTAATCTTGATCTTTATTTTCATGCAAACATGTCCAAGTACATTTCACTTGAAATAAAGACTCTTTTCAATTACTAAACATCACACTGTGGGCATACACTCCTAAGTTCTAAGTGATAAAATCAAGAAAACAAATTGACAAAATTTCACTAAGTGTGAAATGAAACTATATGTGGATGGTGTGCCTAAGTGTTGTATTTATAGGCTCACACACGTCCACAATATTGGATACATGACATCGTAGCTTGTGCCTTGATATTAGGGATTTGATACCAGATACTCGATATTATGGTCAAGAAAAAATTCAATTTATTAGCTACGTATTGTTTAGAGGATTTTCCAAGGCTTTGCAAAGGATATTTTTAGGTTTTTCAAAGGTTTTTTCAAGGGATTGCAAAAGATTTTGTATGTTTTTTAGAAGGTTTTTTCAAAGCTTAGATTTTCTAAGAGTTTGAGTACAATTTTTTCAAGGGTTTGTTAAGGTTTTACATAGGGTTTTGCTTCTTCATCAAGAGTTTGAAGTGTGTTGGAAGTTTTATTGCTTAATGTTAATGAAGATACAACTTGAATTGCTATAGAACATAACATGTTTAACACTAAGTAGCAAATAGAAAAAATAATAGGGAAAGAAAAAACTTTTTTAATTTTAAGAATATCTACTTGGGTGCGCAAACTTAGAAATAATGCTTTGAAAAATCAAGAGAGGAAAAATAATTGTTAGTAGGGAGAATGATCTTAGCCCTAATAACATTTATATCACTTTGAATATTTGGGATTCAAGATTTAGAAATAATTTAAAAAGCTTTATACATATTTAATAATCTTTAAATTTTATATATAATAGATATTAAAAAACTATAATACTAAAACTTAACAAATTTTAAATACTAATTTATAACCACTAAATATATTGGTAAATTTATCATTTATAAATAATTTAATAATAAATTAAAAAATAAAAAATCAAGTGTAAAGCTATTGGTAGAAATTCAATTTTACTCTATGATCCTTCCTCTAAGCATTGTGAAGACCATTTATGAAGCTATAAAAAATGTAGAGTAATCAATCCAAGACAATAAAAAATGAAAATTTAAAACCTTTACTTGGAGTAAACATCGAAGCATAGATTTATTTTATTTCATTTTTATAACTTTATGTGCATTGAAATTTCATATTTCATTTGTACAACTTTATGTGTATTGAAATAGTAGTGTAGAATAATGGTTTAAAATCTATTTCTCTTTGCAATTATGTAGAAGACTTCCATGGCTAACCAATATTTGTTTGTCTTCATTAAAAATTTAGCGAATAATAATGCCAAATAATTCTTATTTAGCATTGTGGTTATATTGTGGATATTCACAAAATTCTAAAACATTTCTAGTTACTAAATCTAGATTGTAGGAGATTGCTATTTAACTAAAAGTCTTATTTAAATGAAAAAAAGGTATAGATGATAGATAACAAACATTTATTTAGAACTAGGAAATGATCTCTAAATAGATGCATGAACAAAAAGAAATACTAGAGAAGCAAAAGATTCTAATTAAAGAATAGATAGTTGTGATAAATTAGCATAAGAGTGACTTTGAAAATCTTGTTTGTATCATGAACATTATAGTTGCAAAACAAAAACTAATGTCTAATCAACTAAAAGCTATGATTGCACACACAAATGATAGTTGACTAGACTGTAAAGAATAAACTCTAATTAAAGCAAGAAACTATATGTGATATGAATGTAAGGTAGGAAATAGTTGTTGGAGTAATTCCTTGGTGTGACTTGGTGAATAAACAAGAAGAAAAAAAAAAGGAAAAGAGCTTTAAATCTCTAATTTGCTAGGTTACTAAAAGTCCAAAAGAAAATTTAGTTCAAGTTATATAGGACATCATAGAAGATATAATGCATCCATTAATTTTGTCTCATAGGATCTTTGATGTTTATTGCATAGGATTCAAAAGCAAGAAGCTACATCATATTATTATGAAACCTAGTGATTTAACTATGTGAAGAAAAGTTTGGCATAATTGTAGCAATTTGAAAGGAGAAAAAATTTAGGTAAATAAAGATCTTACAAAATAAAAGCTTGTAAAGAAAATAGAAGAATGAAAAAAAATTAAAAGTAGCATGAATAGAAGGTAAGGTATTTTTTCTAAATGCATAGTATATTGGACTAATCAAAGATAAGACATTTTCAAAAAATGCTTGAACATTTTATAGTGTAGATTTCTAAATATAGGTAGTAGCATTGCCACAATGATGACATTATATAATATTAGTTTTTAAAAGAAGTTTGATATTTTGAATTAATTGAAATTTAAGAAGAAGAAGATTTTGAAAATTTTGAATTACCTAGTTTTAGTAGAATAAAAGTAGTAAATGTTAGATCACATGAAAAATGAAGATCATGAGGAAGATTATCATGTATTAAAAAACATTTCACAAGGTATTTAGGGTGGAAACGATTGATGAGTATAACAAATAATTTCCTTCAAGATTGTTTAAGGAAAATGCCTTACATTCCTTGCTTTTTGTTATTTTCACCCATGAGATATAACATATTATGCAAAGCTAAGTTTGTCAAAAAAGGAAATATCCTTTATATTATTTAGGATAATCATAATGGAAATTGATTTGGATTTAGGGAAAGACTCTAAGTAGAATATTTCACATGTAGACTTAAGAGTTTCAAGATTCCTAGAGTCTCCTTCAATGGTGTACTTATTTGGTGATAATGGTGGGAATGGCTAAGTGATTGGGTTTGATGGCTAGACCACTTTGGTAGGAAAGCTCTTCTTGTCAATACATTATAGGGGAAATATTGGTTTCAACTTAGGATCTAGATTTATAGGATGGAGTGGATTTTGGCTTATTTGAAAGTGTAAGTGGTTGATAGAAGTATCCCTAGCCAAGACCAAAAGAGGTCTATCAATAATATGCGTTAGTGAACTAGTTGTAAACACTAAAGATGACAAGAACATGAATTGTAAAGGTTTCTTGTATATATTGTTGCATTTAATAAATTAAAATGTTATAATAAATATAATCAAAATAAAAATATTATAATACATATAAAAATATTTTTATTAGAAGCACAAAATTTTTATTAGAAGCACAAATTCTCTCTTCACAATACACATGCAAAGAAAGAAAGAAAATTATTAAAGCTTTTTCACATGGATTTGTTTGGTACAATATAAGTGTGCATCATAAATGAAAGGTATTTTCTTACCATTATTAAAATGCATCTAGATATACTTGGGTTTATATGTTTTAATGTGCAAATGAGGCCTTCTCCAATTTCAAACACTTTAAGAATCATATGGAGAATCAATTGAATTTAAAAATTAAAGTCATTAGGAATGAAAAAGGAGGTGAGTTTGTAAATGATACATTTGATGAATTTTGTAATGAAAATGGGTTTAAAAAGTGAACCACATGTGGCTACTCATCATAATCAAAATGAAGTGAATGAAAGGAGAAATGGAATCTTGGAAGACATGGCAAGATGCATGTTGAGGCAAGCCAGCTTACCTAACTCATTTTGGGGATAAGAAATCTACACATCCTTTTATCTTCTTAATAGATTATACTCATAATCAAACAAAGAAATCACTTCATATCTAGCTTTGTATGGTAAGTCTCCCAACCTTTATCATCTCAAAATATTTGGTTGTATTTGTTGGGCTCATGTACCAAATGCCCTCACATGAAAATTGGATGATAGGGTTATAAAATGTATTTTTATAGACTATGATAAGAAATAAACCTCATGTAAATATTTTGATCCCATTGAGAGAAAATTTATTTCCTCAAGAAATGTAAAATTTGATGGAGATGTATTTGGTTTTATGCATTTTGAGAAGAAAAATGAAGTTTTAGGTCAAGGGCACCAATAAAGGAGTTGGGAAAACCATCAAATGTCCCCATAAGAATTGAAAGGATGCACCTTCCTCAAATTATTAACCATGATTATTAATGGAGATTAAAAAGAAGCATGATAGAAATTATCTTGCTTTTTGTACCCTCATTTATGAGCCTCAAAGCATTGAGGAAGCTCTTAAGTCCAAAGAGTGAACTTAAGACATAGATGAGGAGATGGAAGCAATCCAAAAAAATTAGACTTGGATCCTTATTGATAAGCCTAAGGAAAAGAAGGTGATTGATACAAGATGACTCTTCAAGATAAAATATAATAATGATGAAACCTTCAAAAAATTCAAAGTAATATTGGTGGCATGAGGATTCAAGGAAAAGAAGGAAGTAGACTATGAAGAAAAGTTTGCATAGATTGAAAGGCTTGAGATAATCAAACTCATTATCTTAACTGCTACTCATGGTGATTTAAAACTCCACCAAATCGATGTGAACTTAACATTTCTTAATGGATACTTGGTGGAAGGAGTTTACATCACTCAACCTAAAGGTTTCATCATGAAAGGTTAAGGAAAAAAAGGTATGCAAGCTCAATAAAGAATTATATGATTTGAAGAAAGCTTTAAGAGCTTATGTTAGAAGGATAAATGATTATTTGATTAGGTAAGAATACATGTCATCATTGGTTGAATCCAAAATTTATTACAAATCCATTGGCTCACATTTCATCATTATTTCATTGTATGCAGATAACATTATTTTTTTTGTGTCCAATAATTTTCTTGTGGAAGAATTCAAGAAAGCCATAAAAGATGAATTTGAAATGAAGAATCATGGACAACTAAAGTATTTCTTGAGAATCCAAGTGGATCAAAGACTTTGATGAGTGGAAAGGTACCCCTACGCCCAACCATACAAATCACTAAGGTGTTCATGTGTGATCTTGTCAAATTTTATGGACCTATAGTTCTTTAGTGCACTAGTTCCTCTAAGAAGTGAAATGCGCATTGAGAATGTTCGTTGTCTTCTTAGTTCCACTTGTGAAGTACAAGTATATGGTTAAGTGTAATTGAGGCATGTGATTTTTATCATTTTGTGTTTTGTAAGTTTAATCACCTACAACAACAATGAAAGGTATAGTAATTTAAGATCTAATTCATTTATTGCCTAGCTAGCCTAACACAAGTACCTGTCCCACTTTCTAGACATATCGTGAACACATATACCACTATTGGGACACTAAACGTCAAGTGTTTCTAGGTTACCAAGTGCTACACATATGCTTGAGGTGGTCATGCTTATGTTCATTAACAACTGAAAATTAATTGCTTAATTAAAGTGCATTAAAGAAAAGTGCATGAAAATAAAGTGCATGAATATTAAATGCATCAAGGAAACATTTAATCTATGCTCAGTGTTGCAAGAATGATCAAAAGGATTCATTTTTATTCCTATCACACTACTATGCTTAGGTACATCAGTGTTTGAAAAAAGATCCATACACACACAAACTCTTGTTGTGGGCACTCAAAAAATATTCTAACTCTAGAGAAAATAAATTGCAAGAGTTTTGCTAACTATGATAAAAATTGATATGAAAATTGTAAGCTTGAGCACTATATTTATAGGCTGGCATATACCCTGCGATATCAGATATCTAATAATGCATCTTGGGCTCTAATATCAAGATATGATATCAAAGCATGTTAGAACATGACTCATCATACCCCCATGACTGAATGAAAACTTGTCCTTGAGTGAAGAGGAGGAACAAGTTCATTACAGAATATTGGGGAGGTATGGGATCATTCACTAACATACAAATTAACTCAGATGGAACAATAGACTTTAAGTGCCCAAGTGTACAGATTTACAATCTTTTACAAAATTGGATGTTCATGATAAGAGAAGTGAACACCCTAGATAAAACTAACATCCAATGCCTCTTGGTAGCTAAAGAATGAGAGAGAAGATCCCATGATCATGAACAGTTCTCATTGTGTGGTACTATTGCATCATCTTTGGTGAAGATAGTTTTGCTTCCAATCCATGCTTTCCATTATAATCACAAAAAAGTCATGAATTAGTATGCAATATGTAACACATAGCTAGTAAGTACCTTATCTTGTCGATGATTACACTTGGCTAGGTTATGATTATGGTAGATTGATTCCTTTAGGAGTGTTAGTGGGAAAACTGAGAAATAGTGTAAAATAGCTAAGTGGTTCATTAAATTGAAAAAAGTTCAAATAGGATGAAACGCTTGAAGAGGGTATAAGAATTCACAATAGTAATAATAAAAGTGATGGGACGTGATATTGCATGGGCCGCGATATCGCATACACGATATTGCGGTCTGTCGCCAAGTCTATAAATAAGAGGCGGTTCTCCCTTGTTTTCCATCTAGATCTAGACCCTTAGAAAAACTCTGGTAGTTTTACCTCTCTAGAGATAGAATATTTTCCATGTGCCCATAGTAGGAACTCCAAAGTGAACAGATCTTTATTTGAGCAAATATTGTACCTGAACACATGTTTGTGTACGGCAATAAAGATGAACTTCTTGGATAAACCTTGCAGTGCATGGAATAGGCTAAATAGGAATTTTATTTATTGTTATTTACTGTTTACCATTTAAATGCTTTATTAGTTATTAAATCTCTCTCAACCCTTCTCTCCTAGTTAAGTGCCTTAGTACGACCACTTCAAGCACGTGCGTTACGCT
>MNCI01005936.1:707785-721386 GCA_015680685.1 Gnetum montanum
GCAGGGAGACGAATGACCATTAAGATCCTACTTGTAGGATATTACTAGCCAACACTATTTCAGGATGCCCATCAGTTTGTCCAATCCTGTGAGCACTGTCAATGGGATGGTGGAATGACTACTAGAATGGAGGATCCACAACAATGGATTCAACCCTTAGAACCCTTCGATATTTGGGGAATAGATTTTATGGGGCCTATTATACTGATGTCCAATGGGAAAGCTTATATTATTGTTGCTATTGACTACTTAACCAAATGGGCTGAAGTAGCTGTTGTGATAGATTTCACATCATCTATAGTTGCACGATTTGTACAACAATAAATCATAAATAGGTTTGGTGTGCCGCTTGCACTCATCTCTGAAAATGGAACACATTTTACGAGTGAAACCTTTCACAAGTTGATGCAACACTTAGGGGTGGAACATAAATTGACCACACATTATGATCCCCAAGCTAATGGCCAAGCCGAGGTCACCAATCGGGAGATTATGAGAATATTAACAAGAACAATTAGCAAATTTAGGTGAGATTAGAGCACGAAACTGAATGACGCTCTTTGGGCGTACCGCTCCACTTGGAAACTCCCTACAGGCTACTCTCCCTATGAGTTGGTGTACGGAAAA
This sequence comes from Gnetum montanum, assembly GCA_015680685.1. Classification (NCBI taxonomy): domain Eukaryota; kingdom Viridiplantae; phylum Streptophyta; class Gnetopsida; order Gnetales; family Gnetaceae; genus Gnetum; species Gnetum montanum. Next base: position 708,413 of record MNCI01005936.1, read on the forward strand.
CTCCCAAAACTTCAAATTCAAACGGAGCTCCATACACTATCCATGACATGTGACCTTTACCTTGACCTTGATCTAGTACAAAAAACATGATTGGCATCTCTAAACGTGCTAGACAAGAATTGATTGGTTGTCATGTCATCAAATGAGATACACAAGACATACAACAAACAATGTCATGACTCAAAAATTTAAAAGGTTAAATACTAGCCTGGAGATAAGGTCCTTTACTGGAATCCTGCACATGTACCACAACGTACGAAGTTTCAAACATTGTGGGAGGGACCCTACATTATCCATACAACCTTTCCCTCGGGTGCCATGACAATATACAAGCCTGAAACCCTGACAAGAGATTGCTGGTCAATGTGCAATAAACCAAACCTTTCCATGAACGAAGAATAGCTAGTGAAACTCATACCTCTGTTAGTAGACAACCACACTCCTTTTAGTTTTTTTTTTACACGTTTTTGTTTTCCACATTTTTATTTTATACATTTTTGTTTTACACATTTTTGTTTTCCACGTTTTTGTTTTACAAGTTTTTGTTTTACACATTTTTGTCTTACACATTTTTGTTTTACAAATTTTTTTAACTTTTCTTGTTTTTGTTTTACAAATTTTTTTAACTTTTCTTGTTTTTGTTTTACAAATTTCTTTAACTTTTCTTGTTTTTGTTTTTCAACATCGTTATAATTTTTCATTTTGTGTGTGTGTGTGTGTGTGTGTGTTATCCACCTTGTAAGTTTGTCACCCAATAAGTGTTCTTAATAATGATATGAATTATTTTCCTATTGATTGCTAATGTTTGGTTTTTACATTTAAGTGATAATGTTGATACTAAGGTATGGTTCTTTTGATATGGCAGGCAATGAGTTCACTTCATCCATACATCCACCAATTTCTATGGTCTCTTTCGGCTTGGAAATGTACAGTCCCTTTCTAATAAGAACTATTAATGAATTAGTAACTGGGCATTTCGCAAACTAAGGAAGGACTCAAGGATTGAAAAGGGTGTGACTTCAAGGGAACTTGATGCATTTGTGTTGGCCATTCTCTTGGGTTCTTGGATGTGTTCCTCTTGAGTTTTCTTACTGTTTCAACATTACTCAATTATCAGGAAGCTGAGCAAATAAAAATAACAAAGTTTTTGCATCATGTGGTTCTCATGTATAAACACATAAAAAAAATAGTGAGAATTAAAAGCACACCCCTTAGATGAAATAATCATTTGGGATACAAGCACTAGTTATGGAACTAAAATAAAAATGTTTCCTCTAACTAAGGCCCTTCTCGCTTCCCGTTCTCTCCTCCTTTGTTTCATTGGAATGGTGGTGGCTCTTAGGTGAAGGCATTCTTGTTACTTCAAGGGGATGGATTGACTGAATGTATTAATGTGAAGTCACTATAAGTGGTTTGTTTGAGGCTGGACTTGGAATGGGATTTACTAAGTCACATTAATCATGAAATACACAAGGGGCTATACACCACCTTGTTCTTGAGACACCATTGCATTCTCTCCTCTCCACCCTTCTCTCCATTGTTTACCTCATTGTCGGTTGTATTATTAGTGTATATCTTGGTGGATGCATTGTTTTCTTTTTGGTAAATTCTTGCGTTAAGACTTTAACTCTTGTTCCAAATGACATTCTTAGAGCCTACGGACTCTTTGAATGTGGGTTTGTTAGGGAATTAATGTCATGAGCCTACTTTGGGGAGGACCCACTGACATTCCTATTTGGTGCACCAGTTAACTTCTTTTCCCTAACATTTTTGAAATCTATTTTATTTTGTTCATTTCCATCTTGAAATCCATTTCATCGATGTTATAGTTGTCTCTTTTTCTTCATCTTTCTTATTCTTTTTCTTTTTCCATTCTCTCGCTACCGGAGGTTCTCTATTAGTCATGGGGGTACGGGGTTCAGTTTTTTTGATTTTCTCCTAACCCCTACACCTTCAGTAGTCACCAATATTATATCTCCAGATCCGTATCAGCCATACCACAACTTAGACAATGGGCCTTTCATCAAAGCAAGGTATCAATTGCATTGAAATTCATTTACCCTTGCTAATATAAGACTGTGTTTTCTGTGCAGATGACGATCATACAACAATGGATTGGATCTGGAGGGAACACTTGGAATGGAGCAGTGCTAGAAGCAGCTATGCAAGGAGCAAGATCAATGGCACGCTTATGGATGGACAACAAAGGGCACAATCTTGGCGTTGGCAGCGACAACACTTTTTTTCTTTCTCTTTCTCAGCTGCCAAATAAGGCTTGATGTCAATGTAATAAGGTGTTTACTTTTGTTGTCATGAACACCAGTTTTGTCTTGTCTTATAATGATGATCCATTCACATGTCATCCCATTAGTTCCATTTGAGTTAATAATCCCATACCATCCCAATATTTTGTAAGGAACTCGAGGATGAGTTTTCATTCAGTCATGGGGGTATGATGGGATGCGATATCGCATTGCATCGTCCCCTGCTATATTGCATACACAATATCACGGTCTACTGCCAAGTCTATAAATAAGAGGTGGCTCTCCCTTGTTTTTCATCTAGATCTAGACCCTTAGTGAAACTTTGGTAGTTTTACCTTTCTAGAGATAAAATATTTTCCATGTGCCTATAGTAGAAACTCCAAAGTGAACGGATCTTTATTTGAGCAGATATTGTACTTGAACACATGTTTGTGTATGACAATAAAGAGGAACATCTTGGATAAACCTTGCAGTGCATGGAATAGGCTAAATAGGACTTTTATTTATTGTTTACCATTTAAATGCTTTATTAGTTATTAAATCTCTCTCAACCCTTCTCTCCTAGTTAAGTGCCTCAGTATGACTGCTTCGAGCACATGCGTTACACTTGGTGATCCTAGCAATGATTAGCATTTGGTAACCAAGGTTGCATTGGTTCAGGGTGTGAACGGTAAGTGGGAATGGATGTTGATGCTAGGTTAATTCAGACTTAGTTAGTTAGTTAAAGTTAGTTAATTAGTCTCTTCAACCCTTCATATTATTAGCATAGGAGATAAAAAAGAAAAGCAATAAATAATCATATACCTCGGACTTACTTAACCATACACCATGACAAATACAAGTAAGTCTGGGAAGACAATGAATAATTAACCTTAAGTGTTCCATGAGGCGTGTAGGCACTTAGTCTATGAAGTTCGACCGGATCATGCGTGTTACACCGTATTCGTATGGTTGAGTGTAGGGGTACCTCGCCACTCATCAAAAAGGTTTCATTGAAAAACATTATGAAGATGTGCACAATTAGATGTGATTAATGAAGTAAATAAAAGGATTTGATTGTGAGAGTGTCTACAGATAAAGAACTTAGCTAACCCAACCAAAATACATGCAAGTGGGTCCTTCCCAAAGCAGATAGAGGCCTTTTATTTTCTTGCATAACTTCAAACTGAGGTGTTCATGGGCCTCATGGATAATTAATGGTTATGGAAGGTTAAGTACAAAAACCTAGAAGAAATCACTTAAGAATTTTGACACTTCAAACCAAGACATTGAACAAGAACATGAAACTAGCAATGAGGTGAGACATGGAAAGCATACATGGATGAGAGAGAGAGTGGAATGGAGTTCCTGATTAAGGTTACATGAAGTCCCTTATGAATTTTATGGTTAAATGAATTGATAAGATCCATCCTTAGTCCAAACCAAAACTAACCATGTTCAGTGACTTTGCATCACCATTCTAAGACTAGTCCACCCCCATAATACACAAGAGAGCTCCCACAGAAAAACCACAATTTCTTATTAGAAAAGAAAAGAGAAGTAGAAAGTGAGAAAGGGCCTTAGTTAGAGGGGACCTTCACACATGGGTAAGATGTCTTTCTAGTCCCATAACCAATGCTTGTAGCATGTTTATTGTGTCTAAGTGGTGTGCTTTGAATTTCCATCATTTTTTATGAGAACCACACAATGCAAAGACTTATTCAACTTCCTTTATTGGTTGACAAGGAATAGTAAGAAATCTAAGAAAACACACATGCATCCAAGCAAGTAGAAAGGCATAAAGAATAAAAAATTCCCTTGAAGTCACACCCTATTCAAACCTTTGAATCCTTTCCAATTCTAGAATCCACCAAAGTTACACATTCATTATAGTTTTGTTAATGGAAAAGGGACTGCACATTTCTAGAATAAGGAAAACCATAGAATTTGTGGATGGATGGATGTTTTGGACTCATTGTTTGTTGCATGAAAAGAAACCATGTCCTTGTTATCAGTAACAAAATTCAAAGCTAGAATCCAAATACCAACAATCAAATAAAAAAATAGTACATACCACCATCACGCAATAAATTACCACTGTGCCTGGCACTTATTAACAAAAAGTTAGATAATCACACCAGAATAAAAGAAAATATAAAAGAAAGTATGAAATATTCAAGAAATAACAAATTTACTAATGATGTTGTAAAACAATAATTAGAGAAGATTGATAACATGAAAACAAGAAGATGTAAAATAAAGAATGTGTAAAACAAAAAGGTGCAAAACAAAAATAAGTAAAACATAAATGGTGAAAAATTAAGGAGCCACTTATATAGTTAACATTGATGGCCATCTCCCTCATGACTAAGTTAAAAGGAGAAGATTTGAAATATTGAGCATGGTTTTCCATTTGATGAGGCATTTGTTGTATTTGCTAGCTTATGCTCATGGAAAGGTTTGAATTGTTGTATGTTGGCCAACTATTTCTTGTTTGGGATTTCAAGTTTGTAGATCATGATGGCCATAGAAGGAAAAGTTTCATAAATTATATAGGGTCCTTTCCACAACATTTGAAACTTAGTTCGTTGAGGTACATGTGTGGGATTCTAGTAGAAAACCTTATCTCCCAGTTGAAACTTAACTTTCTTGATTTTAAGATCATGACGCCTTTTGTTGTAGGCCTTGTGCAACTCATTAGATGATAGGGCCACCAATCAATTTTTTTCTAGCAAGTTGAGATTCATCAATCTTTCTTTTTATGCTAGACTTAAGTTGAGGTAGAGGTCATAGGCTATTGAATGTGTATGGAGCCCAGATTGAATAGGAAGTGCTCATAATTTTCCATACACAAGCTCATAGGGAGAGTAGCCTATAGGAAGTTTCCATGTTGAGCGGTAGGCCCAAAGGGCATCATTAAGTTTCATGCTCTAGTCTTTCCTATATTTGCTAATAGTTCTTATTAGAATTCTTGTGATTTTCCTATTGGTAACCTCAACTTAACCATTGGCTTGGGGATGGTAGGATGTTGTGAGTTTATGTTCAACCCCCAAGCATTGCATAAGCTTTCAAAAAGTAGTGTCAGTAAAGTGAGTGCCATCATCAGAAATTAATGCATGTGGCATACTAAACCTATTTACAACATTTTTTTGTACAAAATAAGTAGAAATAGAAGATGTATAGTCAATGATGACTACAACTTCTACCCATTTTGTACAATAGTCAATAGCAACTATGATGTATGCCTTTCCTTTTGACATTGACATGATGTGATCCATGAAGTTAGTGCCCTAGATGTTGAAGGGTTCAAGTGGTTGAATCCATTGTTGAGGTTCCTCTATTCAAGTAGTCATTCCACCATATTGTTGGCATCATTCACAAGAGAGGACATCTTGATGAGTGTCCCTAAATATTGTTTGCCAATAGTACCTTGCCATTAGGATTTTAATGGCCATGCATCTCCCAGCATAGTGGCCTCCAGAGGAACCTTCATGAGTGTCTTGGAGAATGTGTAGTTGATCAGTATCAAGGACATACCATTGAACTAGACCATCGACACACACCTTGTTGAGGTGTACATTGATCTCTATGAAGCATTTTACCTAGTGAAGAAACTATTTTTTCTTTTAGTAATCCAATCCTTGTGGCATCTCTTGGGTGAGAAGATAGGTGAGAATGCCATCATACCACTTAGGCTCATTAGGAAATTATTTAGTTATAGCCCTATAAAAGAGGAGTTTTTTAGGAAACATATTAGATAGTGGGATTTCTTCCTCTTTATTGTCCCATCATAACCAAGATAAGTGATCAATGACTACATTCTTAGTGCCCTTTTGATCTACCATCATGAGATTGAATTCCTGTAAGATCACTAACCATCATATGACATGGGGGCTCACTGTTGGCATTGTGATTTGTGTGTACAAACACTTTTTATCCAAGCACATATTGCCTGAACGTTTCTAGAGCAAACACCATTTCCATCAATTCTTTTTCTATGGTGGTGTAGTTTGATTGTGCACCCATAATTCTTTGACTAGCACAGTGGATGTAATATGGATGTTTCTTATCATCCAACTATGTAAGCATAGCTTCCAAGGCATAATTTGATGCATCTATCATAACATGAAATGGTCTGGACTAGTTAGGTGCTTGTAGGATTGGAGTTTCTACAAGTTTTTTTTTCAACTATAGCCTAGGATGTGTTAATGGGGCCTCATTAGGATAGCCAATCTAGAACTCATCATACCCCCACTATTAAATGAAAACTCATCCTCAAGTTTCTAACAAAAATTGGGAAGGTATGGAATTATTGACTAACTCTAGACTTAACAAATTGACTTGACAAAATTGAGTGCCCAAGTGTACAAATTAACACATTACAAAAAATTGGTGTATTCATGACACAAAATTGAACACCATGACATGACTCTACAAAATTGGATAGCATGTCCTTTGATGACATGAAATTGATTGAGAAGATTAGATAGTCCTAAGTAATGGAGGTTCCTAGGGCTTTGAAGGACCTTTGTTGGCTTTAGGCAAGTGTGGTGGTTGAGGAAGTTGTGGCTATCCTGCTACTGCTGCAACTTCTAGTGGGAGGTAAAAACATTCAACAATGCTTTCATTTTCTCCTTCTTACTCTTGGGATCATGCATGGTCCACACAGCTTTATTAATGTGGGCAGAATGGGCACATCCCAAGCATAGGAAATTTCTAGAAATAGTTCCTTCACATTGATGAACTAGATAGTGAATTGCTTGCATTTGATATTGAATGCTCTAACTATGTTCTGTAGCTCCTGGTAATCATTCATTCTCTTATCTAGGTTCTTAGTAGTTGATCATTGATCAATGAATTATGCCCTTATAATCTTGAGTTGAACATTTTCTATCTCAGGCTTTTGCTTGGTGTCCTTGTGGTGCTTGAACTTGGCCTCATACATCAAGTATGAGCTAGCCACTTTCTTTTTGAGCTCTAGCCATGGTCATCTGACAGTTAGCATGTTAGGTTTGCATATCAGAGATTGACCAATTCTATATACTCCTTTAAGCAAATCTCCACTTTTTTTTATGCATCTATTCCATTAAGGATAGGCTGCCACATCTCTCTTCCTTGCTGAAGTTCTTCACTAACCAGCAATTATTCATAATGGATTGAAGTCAATCTTTCACTAACCATCCCTATGATTCAGTTAGCAACTACTTTTGTAGCAGTCTCCTATCCTTAGTGTTGCATTACCAATACAGTTGCCCCCTCACCCTCCTCCAAGTGGTGTTGAGATAAAGACATTGTCATCTCTCAAGCACTAGGATTCGATCTTGTAGATAGTTGCATACATTGGGTAGAGAATATTGATCCACATCTTTTCATCTGGCTAATTGTTCAAGCCACCTCATTAAGATGACTCACCATAGGTTAATATACATATGGGTCTCCACCACCTGTTCCTACTCACTACTCTTGCTCATGCAAGAGCTGTTCTCGGATTTCATAAAAGTGATTAATGGTTGTATGGGTCTTTGGTGTTGTTTCTTGAGTAGGTGGTGGAGGTGGCAGCTATTGATTCTCTTCTTTAGACTTGGTAGGTGTCTTATCCTTCATTATTTTAGACCATGAGACTATAGGAGTATGCGTGATTATGTCATTGGCATAGTGGACAATCCCTACCCTTTTGCAAAGCTTTTAGATGAGGCATGGACAAGGTAGGGTTTTCCTTCCACGTTCATTTTCCTTGATATGCTACTCAATATTCATATAGATCAATTATGGAAGGTTCATTGGAAATCTCCTACTTAGTGCAGTGCATGCTCGGGTGGAGAAGGTAGTCACCTTACTAGGCCTTACCCTTGGATTGAGGTGATAGGCCGCTATCTTGAAGTATATGCATTTCATTGATGTGAGCATGTCAAATTCCTTACGGTCAACCCCATAACACCACTGGGTCCACTACTTTTTGGTCTTAGGGTTAACTTGTATACATAGCTTTTCCAAGTATGTTCTAAAATTAGGTGATGAGTGGTGAGGTACCCCTACACTCAACCATACGAATTCGAGCATTCTCACGTGCAATCTGGCTAAACTCCACAAACAGACTAGTTGTGGCACCTAGACAGTTATCCTTAGGTCGTAGATCAATGTCTTCCCACCTGGACTAGTATTATATTTTTCATGTATGGTTTAGTCCAGAGTGAGGTGTATGATGTGTTCCTAATCTAACACTACTTTTGAAGGTAGTGGAAAATAATATTAACTAAGTTAAGCTAGGAGGGAAAGGGTAAGAGAATCTAATCTAGCCTAAGTGCGATGAGCATTCGTTCCTTGATCATCCGTACACATCTTGGACTTTGTGCATGACTACCATTAGAATTACCAAGCGTAGATCCTAGGTACGCCACTGGGTTACCAAGTAATCACACTTAAATGCTCGTAATCAAGTTGTACTCATTCTGCATCTAACGTGAGTTTAAGGGTGAGAGAGACTAATTAGGAAAGTAGTGAATAAAAATTAAATAAATAAATAAAAAAAGTTAATGTTGTAATGATGAAGTAATCTTGATCTTTATTTCTGGTCATGTGCGTGTCCAAGTACGTCACACTCGAATAAAGGATGCCGTACAATTACATTCACCACATTGTGGGTAGACACAGGAAAATAATCTATCTCTAGAGGGATCAAACTGTTAGATCTTCACTATAATCTAACTCTACTTCCTAAACAAGGGAGAGTTGCTTCTTATTTATAGACATTGCAACGGACTACGATATCGTGTAAATTATATTGCGGGGGATGCGATATCATGACAGACGCAATATCACGTACGTGATATCATGGCCCATGGAATATCGTGTCTCATCATACCCCCACGACTGAATAAAAACTTGTCCTTGAGTTACAGTGATTACAAAATGGATAGGTATGGGATTATTGATGGAAAAAGAAATGGGACAATGCCATAGTGTGGGAAGAAAACACAACACACAAAATATGTTACAACTACAAAAATTTGGAACTCATGTAGTTCCTGGTGGTAGTGGCTCCTCCATTGGTGCATTCCCTTTCCTGGTGGCGGTGGCTCCTCCATTGGTGCATTCCCTTTCCTGGTGGCGGTGGCTCCTCCATTGGTGGATTCCCTTTGTCTTGTGCTCTAGGCTTTGAGGCTTGATGGTGCTGAAGTATGGACTGGAGCTTCTCCTCTTCAATATGAGGGTCTTGTGCCATCCATGCTAATGTTCCAATGTTTGATGAAGTTGGCACCTCCCATGGATAGGGTAGTTACGGGAACATCTGGTTAGCCTTGATGTACCAAGCTGTGAACACCTATCATTCCTCCTCATAGGCTCTGGCTTTGGTCTTGTATTCGTGAAGATCTATTAGCCATTGAGCCAAGTCAGTTGCAACATCATTCTATCCTTGGTAGCTGGCTTTTACCACCTCAAGTTTAGAATTTGCAACATCCAGTTTCTCCACCAGCTTCTTGCGCTTTGCAAATTTTGCTTCATATTTGATGTGGGTGAAAGCTACCTACTACTCGAGCTCTAACCTCAGGCATCATACTGTTAACATTGCAAGGTTGGCATATCTAGATTTTCCAACTCCATGTACTCCGTCAAGTCCTGGATTTGCAGGTCTCGGTTCTTAACTTCTGCTTGGTGGGCGAAGGCATATGTGTCCAAAATGACTCGCCAATCAGGGTGTTGAGCACTGATAGTGTTGATTTGGGCCTTGGCCATATGGATCTCCTTTTCAAGGATCTATTTATACATCCCCACTTGATCACAGAAGTGCTTCTTTAGCTTGTCATGTCATTTAGCCTCATTCTGCCACACGCTTATCTCAATCGCTGACTTTTGACAAATGGTGCATACCTCCTCCATTGAGAGGGTTCAATTTTCTCTGGCTAAAAGGCTTACGTCTCGGTTGACGCAGATAAATTATTTTCATAATTGATGAAAGTGTTCATCAAGAATATTATTTTTCTTTTCTATAGTGGTCAACCAAAGGTTGTCAGTCGCAAGCTATTCATTTTCTTCCTGTAAGGCCTTGAGTGCCTTAAGATGCGCATGGGTTTGCACATGTGCTGTAGAGGCATCCCAAACAACCATCTCCTTTTCTTCCATTACCTTTTTATTCTCTACAATTAACTTTGTTAGCTACTCAGTTCTACATTTTTCTAGTTGGTCTGCAAGAACAAATTGCAGAGGGTCCCGTTGTGCTACTTGTAAGGCCATGAGCTACTCTTGTAATTTATGCACTTTAGCTTCAGCATGCTTGGCCCTTACTTATATTAAGACTAGCTTCCCCTTTGTGGAAATTAGATTTGACTGAATTGCTATTACATCCTAAGGAATGTCAAACAGGGATGTCATTACTTGCCCTATTTAGAGCAATCTATCAAGTGCATCCTCATGTTTCGTAGGAGTCATTGAGGTTCTGGCCAGAGTTTGAGCATCCTGTGCTCCTGAGAGATCTACTGGTGGCACAATAGGTATGTTGAAGGATTCTTTGATGTGGTCAACGATCACTTATGCAGCTCCCACAGCATTCTGGTGTTGCATGACAACCATAGTGGCCCCTTCACCAGTCTCTAACTGCACCTAGAAAGATGCCATGTTTCTTGAGATCTGTTGTGACCATCTACTATCCCCTCCTCCTGTATGAATAGATACTTCATCCCTTCTATGATCCAATGAAATATTAGGTTGCTTGGCATCATCGATGATGCAAAAGAGGTTTGCATCATCATAACGTTTCCAACTGACCATCTTAGCGATGGCCCTAATATGGCTCATCGATGGTATATAGTCTTGCGGTGGTGGTGGTTGATCTTAGCCTGTGCTAGGCCCTACTTCTTGTTGTTGGCTAGGACCTATGGCTGGAGGTTGACTGGGTCCAACCACCTATTCTTCTTCTTATTCTAGTCCTAGCTCTTTGCTAGTGCTTTTTCTTGGAGTTGGCGCCTTTAGCAATTCAGCGTATGAAGCAGTTTGGGCTTTTTGAAGGACATCATTGGTATATCACTAGATACCAGCACGTTGGAAAAGCTTTCTAATAAGACAAGGGAAAGGCAGCGCCATCTTCCCTATCTTCTGTTCTTTGAACCGCCTTAGCATCTCCATCAAATATAGATGGGGTAGGTTAGTGTTAATCTTTCCCATAAACACTGCACATCCTCTAGCTACATACATTGATATTATTTTTAGGCCCTTTATGGGGAAGAGGTGATATGTTCCGATTTTGAAGTACACTCTCTTTTCCATTGTCAATTCACCAAATTCTTTATCTCTTCCATAAGCCTTCTCCAACCAATCCTTTCGCACATCAGGGTCTGAACGGGTAGATAACCGAGCAACCTAGGGCCCTATATTTGGAAGGTTTAACACTTCCAAAATTACCTACATAGAGAAGTCAACTATCACACCAAAAATATTAATAGTGGTTCCCTGCTCCCTATTGTGCTAGAATTGGTATGTTTCTCCTACATACCAGGCACCGCTTTTAGAGAGGATAGGCCAAAAGGGAGATCCTTTGAGGTGATCCCTAATAGCCTCAGGAGCGAACTCTGCAAATGATTCAAAGTTCAACTGCAAAATCACCGTAGCGAATGTGGACTTCTCATGGATAGCCTGAACACAATCTTGGGGTAACTTAAGTTGTTGTCCTGGTCCAGGTGCTGCAGCAGCTCCTCCTTCTGCTTGCCTAGACCGTCTGGTAGGAGGTTCATCTTGATGGATGCTGAATGATTACTTCTCCTATTTTGCATGTTGTCCGGTAGGTCTTTTTCTTCCACCTCTCCAAGCTTGTTTGCTTCCACCTTGGGTAGGACCTTCCTTCTATCCACATTTTGGGTCCATCTACAATCACATGGGCCAAGCGTTAGTAAGGTTGTTTTTTGAATTTAAGTTATACCTTACTACTTTCCTTGATTACTGATTTTATGTTATCACATGTGAAAGTGCCCGAAAGTTTGTAATAATGACTCCTATGACTTAGGTGGTTTTCATTTTAGTCTCCTGGTATACCTAAGGGTTAAATGATTTTTAGGCACAATTATTCTAAGTGTTATAGTTAATTACCCTAATTGATGTCCTTTGGGTGATGATAAATTTCAAAAAAGTTAGGCACTTTTCGGCAAGTGTCCCTCTCCCACGACTAAACTGAACACTCCGGGTTGAAGCAAGTTCAAACGGAATAAAAATCAGAGTACCAGTGAGCGAGATCGAGTGAGAAAAGAAAGGGTCACACAAGCACAAGTCGCAGAGAAAAATTTCAAAAACTCCCCCTGTGTGAATGAAAAAATGATGCTAAGTGTTCCGGGGGACCAGGGGGGTGACCTATTTATAGGTGGTAGGGATGCAATATCGTGTACACGATATCCCGTACACGATATCGCATACGATACATCGCATATACGATATCTCGTCCCTAGTGATGTGAGACATCATGAAAATACTGACTTTTTAAATGATTTTCTTGAAATTAACGGTGGAATTAAGGACATTAACTATGATCAAGATGTGCTAGGGTAATTTCATTAAGTCAAAAGGCATAATTAATGATAATGATGTGGATTTTATCAATAAAACCATGGTAAGAAAAAGGGTATGTAATGATGCATTGGAACATTAAAATTTAGAGGGATAATAATAAAGGAAAGAAAATTATTGAGAAATTATGTTGAGGGTAAGAAATGATGTGTGTGAGTGATGTCATAAGTGAGAATTACAAAA
>MNCI01005936.1:721874-764933 GCA_015680685.1 Gnetum montanum
GTTGCATGATAACTCCCACAGTCATCACCAAAGAGAATCCACAAGTCCCCTTGATGTCACACCCTAATCATTCTCGCTTGGTCCATCCTTCTTCATTCTGGGTACAATGAACACAAAATTAATTTTAAGTTTCAAGAATTTCAAGAATATCACTGTACCCTTGAACAGAACCTCTTATTTGTAGAATGGATGAGTGGGTGTAATGGGCTCATTGTCAAAATAATTGATCACTCATGACTTAATAACATAGAACACACCTCAACCAAAGGTCCACATGAGTGTTTTATTCATAGATGAGATTACTTATAAAAACATAAAAAGACAAAAACACAAAAAGATAAGAAGATAAAAAAAAAGTTGAAAAATGAAAAACTAGAAAACAAAAATTGAAAAATTAAAGAAAAATAAAAAGTGGTTATTAATCTTGCTTGTTATTAGAATGGGGGGGTATCCCCCATAACTAATCGATTGAGTACGACAAGGATTAATAAATGACAGATGAGGATCCTTGCATGTTGGAAGTATTGGAACTTTGCCATACTTACCCTGTCGGGGTTCACACACTTGATTATAGTAAGCATAGTGGGGCACTTTATGCGATGTAGTTCCCAGATAATGAGTTGACCCACTATGATGTTTGTGATCATTAGATGGTATGCAAGGATTGGGATGTCGCTCTCCATTCCTATGGTCATTGGACCATCTTATTGTTGGAGTGTGAGTTGGTGGCCCTGATGAAGTTACATGAGGTGTTGGGTTTATAGGTAAGGGTGCACCATAGTGTGGGACTTGTGCTAGGTTGGAAGATGCAGTGGTCTCAGAATTGTGTTGTCCCTTCTTACGGCCATGTTTAAAGAAGGGGTGCTTTTGATGTTGAGGAGGCTTTTCACTGCTGTTAGTAGTAGTAGCACAAGTGTCGTTCATGGGTTGCGATGGCGTAGGCACCTTAGGAATAGTTGGTGGTGATGTATAAGGAGGGAAAGGATGAGAATGTTGAAATTTAGAAGGAGTATAAGGTGCACAAGGTGGTGGTTTTGTTGGAGGCATGGGATGATAGTATTAAGGAGAATGATACTGTGGTGAGATAAATTATGTTGGCCCAGTTGGAGAAACAGGGTGTCGAACAAGATAAGCATTTGGATTTCGATAATATGAAGGGTGTCTCCAGTCTAAGGGTGGATTCCCCCACAACTGGGATTGTTGCCACTGTGATCAAACATAGTATCTCTATATGAACTCTAGATGTAACGTGTTTCCCCAATGCTCATGTAGATGTAACAATATTAGGCATTGGCCCTTGAGGTGATCATACAGACATATGTTGCATTCATACATATGATTGACAGTTGAGCTCTTATTTTCTTTATCCCTTCTTTTTGATTGTCTACTATTTCTTCGTGCTTCTTGGGTTGTCAAAACTCTATCTCCAATGATGTCGATATATTCTCCACACTTTTGATACATCCATTCCAACATCTTATTAATCTTTGCCTCTTCTTCTTGTAATGTTTGTTGTATTGGAAAAGATGATGTTTCCACCTTGAAATTGGTTGATTTCTCCTTTTTATGATCATGGACCTTTGTTAAGTTGAGATTTCCGTCCCATTGATGTTTTTCAACACTCTCCCATCTAGCTAATTCTCCTTCTTCTTTTTCTACCAGCTTAATAAGCTCTTGGATTTGATGGATTCGTAGTTCGTATAGTTGACCTTGGACATACATTCCTAAGGTCTCTCTTGTTTCATTACATAGCCCATCAATGATATGATACATTAGCCTTTCCTTGAAAAATCCATGGCCTGGATAGTTGTTTAACAACGCGTAATATATTTTTAAGGCCATGTCCAACGGTTCATGTTGTGTTTGTTTCCATCCTTGGATTTGTTTCCTCAAGGCTGACACTCTTGCATAGGTTTGATATTTTTTGTTAAAGACTTCTACCATTGGTGACCAATGTCATATTAAATTTGGTTTTAACAATCTATACCATACTTTTGCTTGGTTAACAAGTGTCATAGGGAAGAGCTTAAGTTTTTTCCACCCGTTATCAATGTTATTCCATGTGCAGGCATCATACAAGGCTTGTAAATGTTGATATGGGTCTAAGTCATAGCCTCCTAAAAATTTAGGAAAGTTGTTTAAATCGAGCTTGGGTAGACGGCTCTCTTTACGATGCCTACGTGAGATTTGAACAGCCTTTTGTATTTGCGTTAAGCTTGTAGTGGCTAGTGGGGATTCATCGTCATCTTGCAAGTTATGCCTTCATGTGTTAGGATGACGTTGTTTTTGTTCATGTTTATAAGAAACCCCTACCTTGGGTTGCATACTCCAATCTTCATCATCATATAGTTCGTTGGTTCTCCAAAGAACTTCCTCACTAAGTGTGGCATTATTATAGTCTTGTAGGAGAGGCATTGTTGTAAAGTTGTGTGTGAATTTATATGTGACTTTATAATTATTATTTTTCTAAAAGATATATCATTAAGTTCTTTACAACGACCTTGTATGATATGACTAATCTAGATAACTAGCACTGTCCCCGGCAACGACGCCAATGATGAGTGGCGAGGTACCCCTACACTCAACCATACGAATACAAGTGTTCTCACACACGATCTGGTCGAAATCCATAGATGGACTAGTTGTGTCACCTAGAAAGTTTTCCTTAGGTCGTAGTTCGCTGTCTTCCCACTTGGACTAGTATTATATTTTTCATATATTGTTTAGTCCACAGTGAGGTGTATGATGTGTTCCTAATCTAACGCTACTCTTGAAGGCAGTGGAAAATAATATTAACTAAGTTAAGCTAGGAGGGAAAGGGTAAGAGAATCTAATCTAGCCTAAGTGCGATGAGCATCCATTCCTTGATCATTTGTACACATCTTGTACTTCATGCATGACTACCACTAGGATTACCAAGCGCAGATCCTAGGTATGCCACTGGGTTACCAAGTAATCAAACTTAAATGCTCGTAATCAAGTTGTACTCATTCTGCGTCTAACGTGAGTTTAAGGGTGAGAGAGACTAATTAGGAAAGTAGTAAATAAAAATTAAATAAATAAATAAACAAAGTAAATGCTGCAATGATGAAGTAATCTCGATCTTTATTGTCGGTCATGTGCGTGTCCAAGTACGTCACACTCGAAGAAAGGATGCCGTAAAATTACATTCACCACACTGTGGGCAAACATGAGAAAATAATCTATCTTTGGAGGGATCAAACTACGAGAGCTTTGCTACAATCTAACTCTACTTCCTAAACAAGGGAGAGATGCTTCTTATTTATAGACATTGTAACGGATTGCGATATGTGATATCGTGATGGACGCGATATCATGTACACGATATCGCGGCCCATGCGATATCGTGTCCCATCATTAGGAAACCCAAGGGCCTATGCAATAGCTTTAGCTAAGTAGGACACTTGAATGTCCTTGATTTTTATAGTAGAACCTACCTTTCTATTATTCCAGAAGATGTATGTCTCTCCCATGTACCACTCCCTGCTAGAAGTGATAATTTGCCACATGGGCAAGGTTTGCAATTGTGTCTTCATCTCTATTTGGGAATGCTCTAAAAATTACATGAATTTCAACTCTTGGAGGAATAAATTTTGGATATCATGAGGCCTGATGGTGTCAAGACAAGCTTGTGTTAGTATGACTTCAAGCCTTAGTATGGGTCTTGGTGCCTCCCCATGCTATGAGTATTCTGTTGTAGCTTCTTCTTCAAGGATCTATCAAATAGATTCCACTTTGGGCTCTTCTCGAAGAGGTCCTATTGCATGGGTTTCTTCTAGTTTATCTTGGGCCTATTCTTATTGGCCCCTTCCAGTCCTAGGTCATTTCTCCATTGGTTGCAATGGTTCTCCCTCTTGCAGTTGTTTCGATCTTGGTGCCATTTGTAATCACAAAATGACCATGGTTTAGCAATCAATGTGTAACGTGAAATAATTTGTGATGCTTGATCTCCTCAAGAGAGTTACACTTGGCTAAGTTGTGATTATGGACAATTCAATCGATTTTAATCATTACCTTATTGTGTTTGTAATGTTAAGAAATCATACTAGAGAATGTTGAAAAGGTTAACTCTCAAAAATTGATGGTTTGTATCATTGTATTCATTAACCCTTTGGGGGAGTTAGAATAATTTTCAGAAAATTTCCTTAGAAACCTTAAGGTTTGTGGCCCCCATGATAAAGAGCTTACCTTTGGTAGCTACAAGATTGAAGAATGGAGTGATTTGGACAAATGGTTGGAAAGTTATGGCTCTTTGAAGGTGTTGGGCTCTAAAAAATGGCAAAAAATCCCTTCTTGTTATGAAGCAAATGGTAAAAATGTCAAAGTTTTCAATGGCATTTATAGGATTTTTGGCATGCATCGATGGGGCCCTGTTGACGGGTTTGGTTGTTTCAACTAGGCCTAGTCGAAATGGCTATTGATTGTCATTGACTTGTGTTGACTTTTCTAAAACATTGAAAATATAAGGAATTTTTGAGTGAAATTGGAGTTAAATGGAAGCTCAAAAAGTCACAAACATGATGAAAATAGTCTAAGAGGATGTTGGAGCTTAGAAAATTTAGAAGGTTAAGAGAATTGAGAAAAATGGTTGGAGAATGATGTTTTATGAAGATTTTAAAAAGCAGAAAGCTGGATGTACAATGGGGCATGTGAAAGATAGGGTTATAGTAATGTCTAAGGTAAGGGACTTAACTAGTAGAACCAAGAGATATGCATGTGGATCCTCCCCATAGTAGGCACATGCCATTTTTGCCCTTGCATAACCTTAACTAAGGAGTCCATGGATCCCATAGTTGATTCAATGACCATGAAAAGTTAAGGACCAACCTAGAAGAATCTATCTCAGAATTCCAACACATTAAACTAAGAAATCAAACATAACACAGAAAAAAACAATGAGGTGAGTAATCATAGCATAGATGGATGACTGAGAAGGTGGGATGGAATCCTAAATTGAGTTCATAAGAAGTCCCTTGTGGAGTTTGTGTTTAAAATGACCTGAGAAGATCCATCCTGAGTCCAAACCAAAACTAACCCGATTCAGCCCCTCAAGACATAAGAGCACCCACATAGAATAACCACCATTCCATAAGCAGAAGAGAAAAAAGTAGAAAGTGAGAGAGGACCTTAGTTAGAGGGAGTTTTCAAGCATGGGTAACATGTCTTTCTAGTCCCATAACTAGTGCTTGTCGCCCATTTATTTATCTAAGGGGTGTGCTTTGAATTTCCATAATGTTTTTTTTATATTTTTTTATATTATTTTATTTTTTTTATTTTTTATTTTTTCTTTTCTCTTTTTAGATGGGAACCACATCATGCAAAGACTTTATTTCACTTCTTGTAGTGGTTGACATGAAATGGTAAGTAGTCTATGAGAAACACCCAAGCACACAAATAAGTAGAAGAGTACAAAGAGTATTAAGTGCCC
Source organism: Gnetum montanum (assembly GCA_015680685.1). Lineage (NCBI taxonomy): Eukaryota > Viridiplantae > Streptophyta > Gnetopsida > Gnetales > Gnetaceae > Gnetum > Gnetum montanum. The sequence goes on from MNCI01005936.1 coordinate 727,324, forward strand.
TTGAAGTCATACCCTATACAAACCTTTGAATCCTTCCCAATTCCAGAAACTACCATAGGTGAAAAATTTATTAAAAGTTTCTTTAATGAAAGGGACCTCAAAATCCCAGAATAAGAAAGACCATGAAGTTTGTGGATCGGTGGTTGATGTGGACTCACTACTTATTCTATGAAAAATAAACCATGTCTTAGTTATCAGACATCAAAATTCAAAAATAGAAACCAAACATTGACAATCACAACATTAAGCATAAATCACAATTAGTAAACAACAACATTGACAGTGTGTCCTATAGTAATAAAGCATTTTTATTAGCAAAAATAACAAAACTTACACACAAATAAAGTAAAATATATAAAAAAGTGTAAAATACTCAAGAAAATTTTAAATGTATTAACGATGGTGTAAAACAAAAATTGGTGTAAAAATAGGAAAAAGTTTTGAAAATCAAAAAGGTGTAAAACAAATAATTTGCAAAATCAAAAACTTGAAAAACAAAAAATAGGAAAAATGAGTAGCCATATGGATGGTTAGCACATATGGCCATCTCCCCCACAACTGTGTTGGAAGGACGAGATCCACAAAATTGAGTGTGGTTGTCCATTCATTGAGGTATTTGTTGTACTAGCTTGCTTAGGCTCATGAAAAAAATTTATTTATTGGATGTTGACCAACTACTTTTTATTTGGACTCTCAGGTTTGTATATGTTCATGGATGAAAAAAAAGGTTTCATCAACTATATAAGGTCCTTTTCACAATGTTTGAAACTTTTTTTTCTAGGGTATGTGTGTGGGGTTTCAGTAGAGAACCTTATCTCCAGGTTGAAATTTTACTTTGCGTATTCTAAGGTCATGTCATTGTTTGTTGAATGCCTTATGCCTTATTCAAAGATAGGGTCACTAATTTATTTTCATCTAACACATTGAGGTTGGTCGATCTTAGCTTTTGGGCTAGACTTAGATCATACGCTGTTGAAAGTGTACAGAGCTCAAATTGGACTAGAAGTGTTAGGAGTTTTCCATACATTAGCTCATAGGGAGAGTAGCCAATAGGAAGTTTCCATGTTGAGCAATAGGACCATAGGAAATCATTGATTTTTGTGCTTCAATCTCTCCTATATTTGTTTATGGTCCTTGTTAGGATCTTTATAATCTCCCTATTGGTAACTTTTGCTTGATCGTTGGCTAGGGGGGTGATAGGGTGTTATTAATTTATGTTCAATCCCTAAGCATTGCATCAACTTTCTAAAAGTGGTACCTATAAAATGAGTTTCATTGTCAAAAATTAGTGCATGTGGCACTCCAAACCTATTTACAATATGTTGTTGTACAAATCTAGCAATAGTGGATGATGTACAATCAATGATGACTACTGCTTCTACCTAGTTGGTGCAGTAGTTGACCACTATAATGATGTATGCTTTTCCATTGGACATGGGTGTGATGGGACCCATGAAGTCAATGCCCCATATGTCAAAGGGCTCTAGTGGTTGAATTCACTATTGAGGATCCTCCATTCAAGCAATTATCCCACCATCTCTTTGACAATGTTCACAAGATTGGATGAATTGGTGGGCATTCCTGAAGATTCTAGGCCAATAGTATCTTGCAATTATGATTTTGATGGCGATGTGTCTCCCTACATAGTAGCCTCTGCAAGGGCCTTTGTGAGCATCTTAGAGAACATGTAGTTGATCTACATTAGGGACATACCAACGGACTAGGCCATCGATGCACACCTTGTAAAGATGTCCGTTGATTTCCATGAAGTACTTTGCTCAATGAAGAAACTGTAGCTTCTTTCTATCATCTAGATCTTGTGCCATCTCTTGAGTGAGAAGGTAAGTGAGGATGCCATCATACCATTTTGATTCATTGGGAACTTGGTCATTGATTACTCCTGTAAAGAGGAGTTTATCTAGAAATTGATCAAAGAGCAGACTCTCCTCCTCTTTATTATTCCATCTTAACCAAGAGAGGTGATCAACGACCAAATTCTTAGTCCCTTTTTGATCTATCATTGTGAGATCAAATTTTTGCAAGATCACAAACCATTGTATGATACAGGGGCTCATCATTAGCTTATTCATCAGGAAGTAGATGGCACTGTGATCTATGTGCACAAATACTTTGTAACCAAGCACATAGTGCCTAAACTTTTCAAGAGCATACACCACTACCATTAGTTCTTTCTTAGTTATTGTGTAATTCAATTGTGCACCCATAATGCTTTGGCTAGCGCAGTGGATGTAATATGAACATTTCTTATTATCCAACTGTGTAAGCATAGCTCCCAAGGCATAGTTAGATGCATCTGTTATTATATGAAATGGCCCAGACTAGTCTGGTGCTCGTAGAATTAGAGTCTCTACAAATTTTTCCTTTAGTAGTTAGAATGCATATTTTCACTCCTTGGTCTAGACAAATGAAGCATCTTTATTTGTAAGTTTAACTAATAGCTTTGTGATCTTAGAGAAATTCTCTATGAATCGTCGATAGTAGCTAGTGTGTCCAAGGAATAATCTAATGTCTTTGATTATCTCTAGTGAAGGTGTAATTCCTTGGATGATTCTAATTTTTTTAAGGTTTATCTCAATCCCTACTTGAGTAATTTTGTGCCCTAGTACTATGCTTTCTTGGACCATTAGATGACTTTTCTACCAATTAAGCCTAAGGTTTATTTTAACACATGTTTTTAATACCTGCTTAAGGTGATTCAAGGCTTGCTCAAATGTAGCCCCATAGGTAGAGAAGTCATCCATAAATACTTCTACCTCACTACCAATTTGTTGGTGAAAAATACTAAGGACTAGGTGTTGAAATGTTATAGGGGCATTACATAGATTGAACGACATCTTACAATATGCAAATGTCCCCCCAGGGACTCATGAATGTTATCTTGTCCTAATCTTCTAGTGCAATTTTGATTTGTTTATAGCCACTATAACCATCCAAGAAGCTATAATAGTAATGTGTAGAAATGGTGTCCAACACTTGGTCCACAAATGGAAATGGAAAATGATATTTAAATGTTGCCATGTTCAATAGCCTAAAGTTGGTGTAGACTTGCCACTTGTTACCTTTCTTTGGCATAATTACAAGTGGGCTAATCCACTTACTATCCATGATGGGATAGATGAACCCCTACCTTGAGGAGTTGTTTAATTTTCTCTTTGAAAATCTACTTCAATTTGGGGTTTAGCCATCGTTGTAGCTACCTTCTTGGCTTCATGGCCAGATCTATGTTGATGTGATGCTGGCATATCCTTGGATTAATTTTAGTTCAAGATATGACCAAGCAAAGGCTATTGGCCACTTGTTGACCACACACAATAGCTTGCCTTTTTGTTTAGGAGCTAGATTTGTATTGATTATAATTGACTTGCCATTATTTAAAAATGCATACTTCATGTTGGTTGATGGATTTTTTAACTCTAGGGGCTCCTACTTGAAATTATCAAGGATTTCCAACTCTTTGCAATAGTTCATCATTTTCTTCATTAAAGAGTTGGTGATGAACTTGTTCAAGTTCATCCATGCTTTCGACATAGGTGCATGTTAGGTGCTCAATGGGTTCCATGCATAGTGTGCTGCTATCAAAGTTAGTTTTCAACCATTGGGTGTCCTCCTATTTTGTGGCTGCTATGTATAGGCACGTTTGAATATTAGTTTCTTGTGCACACTAACTACATGCTTTAATGTATGTACTTTTGATGGATCAAATTTTCTGCATGCAATTGCACCCATTATCACTATATGAAATGCATGGAACATGCTTCTTCTCTAGTCATCTAAATTCATTTTCCTTGGAGATTTTTAAAGAGAGGGCCTTGATGCCTATTCATACATCAACCATGCTTAACCAAGCCCTTCCCATAATGATGGGGAAGTTTCCTTTTCAATTTTGTTTACCTTGATCACTAGAAAATTGGCAGGATAGGATCACCTACAAACTATGCTGATGATGTCCTCTACTAGTCCCAAAGAAATAATGATTGACTGGTCTACTAATTCCAAACTGATGTTGCTCTTTTTGAGAGGTGGTAGGTTCCAAACCTTGTACTCTATTAGCCTTTGTATTTGATGAGCTCTTAGTTCAAACAATCTCTCTTGGGCATAAACCCCAAGAGTTCTTCTAGTTTCAGCTTTAAGCCCATCTATGATGTGGTAGAGTTATTCCCTTTGAGAATAACCATGACTAGGGCATCAATGTAAGAGAGAATAATATCTACCCATGATGGTATCCAAGGGTTCCATGTATTTCCTATTTCTAGCCTTGGATTTGCCTTCTTAGATTGGACACTATGGAGTACATCTAGTATTTGTCATTAAATAGTTCCAGCATGGTACTCCATCAACAGATGGATTCTGACTCCAAGGATTAGTACCAGCCTTCTACTTCCTTGATGAGTGTTATGGGGAATAACTTGAGTTTTTTCCAATATTTTCAATGTTTTGTAAGGCGTAGGCATTGTGAAAGACTTGTAGATGGTTTTACGGATCAAATTTATATCCCCTTTCAAATCTTGGGATATTATTCATGTCTAAGTGCTTGATCCAACTATCTTTCACATGCCTAGTTGGAATCTTGACTGCCTCTACAATGTTAAGAATTCTTTGAGTTGCCAACAAAGGCTTATCATCATTAGTATTTCATTGTTGCAGTTGATGTCCTTTATTAACCCTTTGATTATTGTGGGCATGGTGATTAGTGTTATTGCCTCTATGCTCACCTCCATCATGGTTGTTTCTTTTGTAGCATCTTTCAAACTCAAAAGAGGAAGAAGAAACAGATGTAGATGAAGAGGATAAAGAGGAAGAAGGATTTCCACCACCATGGTGTTTGCCAATTTCCCTTCAGTTATCACGACCATGTTCATTAATTTTCCTATCATCATGATGCTTTTTTGATCCATGATGCTTTTTTGATCCCTTTCCTTGATTGCCATCTTTTCTTGAATCCAAATTGTTGATTTTAGACTATAGATCCAAAGCCACACCCTCATCACCAATATCAAAGGATGGAGAATTTTCATGCTGAGAGCCCTTAGAGGGAGGTTCCTTGTTGTCATCTTGGTTTAGTAGAAATATGGGATTAGTGAATTGTTTTCCCTTTGCATCCTTGTGATGCCTCTCCTAATGTCGATCTTGCCTATGTTGTGTTTCAGTGGGATAGTAGTCTCAAGTGGCATAACCATTCACAATGTATTTCTCTTAAAGATATGAGATTCCTAGCTTCTTCAAAATTTTAAGTAGCATCTCGGGCATAGATTGATTAGGGGGCATTACGATATTGACCTCCATGTCACACCATCACAGTTGCTCATCTTAGTGTAGGATGAAGGTGAAGTCCGATACATACTCATCTGGATGAGTATATACCACTTTGTACTTTTGTAGGATCCATGGTTTAANCAATGATTTTGTATCATTTTGCTTGTGAGAAGAAGACATTTTGCAAAACAATTAAAGAATTAATATGCTTTTATAGTTTTGTTATTTGGGAATGATATCGACCTTTGGGTTTGTCCAACACTATTAATAATATCCAATAAACCTAGATAGCACACATTTCAACAAACAAAGTCCTTGACAATGATTCCAATGTTGAGTAATCAAAGGTACCCCTATGTCTAACCATACGAATCACAAAGCGTTCATGCACAATCTAGTCAAATTTCATGGACTCTATAGTTTTCGGTGTACTAGCCTTCTAGGAAGTGAACCTTGCCCTAAGGGTCATTCATTGTCTTCCCAATTACACTTGTGGTGCATATGGTATGGTTAAGTGTAATTGAGGCATATGATTTTTATTTTTTTATGTTTATGTTCCTTGGTTCATAAAGAGAGAGATAGAGTAATTGAATAACTAATTTAATTTAACTAACTAACTAATCTCTAGCTAGTCCTAACATAAGCATTCTGTCCTACTTTTCATACACATTCTGAACCCATGTATTCATTGCTAGGTTATCAAATGCTATGCTACTAGATGTACTAAGCAATAACACTGTTGGGATTACCAAGAAAATACATGTTACACTTGAAGCAGTCGTACTTTTGTATTTAATCTATCTAGCTTATCTCACTTGATTACTTAATTAGCTTAATTACTAGAAAACATTGAATAAATAATTGAAAGCATTAAATGCATGAATAAAATATCTAAACTATCTAGAATGCTACAAGATTTATTAAGAAGCTCATCTTTATTGCTGTACACACTATCATGCTCAAGTACAATAGAGCTCGAATAAAGATCCATACACTCAATGACTCTTGTTGCAAGCACTTGGGAAAATATTCTAACTTTTGAATGTAAAAACTACAAGAGTTTAGCTACTACTATGGCTTATTGATGCCTAAACACAACGAGTTGGTATGTATTTATAGGCAAGAATAAACCCTGCATTGATGGGGCTATGTCAATTCATGAAATGATGTGTTGATGGGGCCTCGTCAATGCAACCAATCCACAACTCATCAGTAATCCAAAGATATTTCTCTCTCTCTCTACTTTTACTACTATTCCAAATTTTTTCTTATTGGACAATGATTTCTTACTTATTAGTGATATTGATTGTGAGACAAATGTTGAGCTTTATTATAGAATGTTTAGGGCTTTTTTGATAGGTTCTAAGCAAAAATTGCTAGTGAATATCTTTCAAATTGACATTTCTCTCTAGATTTTCTTTTTCTAAAAGAAATTAAGATTTTAGTGCATGATAGTTCTAAGAAAAGATTGCTAGGAAATATTTTTCAAATTGACATTTATCTCCAAGTTTTCTTTTCCTACAAGAAATTATGATTATAGTGCATGGTATTAATTTTGTTGGTAAATACATTTTAAAAAATTTCATTATTTTTTTTGCTATTCATGAAGTTAATAAATGAGGTTTTGCTATTGTTATTAATAAAAATTGGATTAGAAAAATTTTAAATTTTAGTTTTGAGAACCTTGGAAGAGTTAGTTGGATTACTTGTTATAATGAAAAAGGAGACTTTGGAGTCTATACAATTTATACTCCTAATAGTTTGAAAGATCAATAATAGGTTTGGAAATATCCTCTATCTTTGCCTAAAGTTTCTTGGATTATTAGAGGTGAATTTTTTATGGTTGAAAGTAATTTAGATGAACTTGATGATCTTCCTTCTAATATGTCTTCTCAAGAAAAAGAAGATTAATGCAGTTTTAAAGAAAAATATTTTCTTTATGATGTTAGCTCTTTATTCCCATATCATTCAAATGAAAAGCATTATATTTGGTGTAATTATCAATAAGAAAAATTATAGAATTTATTTTTGACCTAATAGATTTTACGTCTTTAATATTTTTGTCAAAAGCCTAAAAGGAAAGTAGAAATGCATATATGTTAGACTATTTTTCTATTAGCATTTTTTTCTCTAGAATTAATTCTTCATTTTTTTGAAAGCATGAACTTTTTCGTACAAATGCTAATATATTCATAGAACCTAGTGAAAAAAATATTTTGAAGTCTTTATGGAATGTAGAAAAAAATGCCTATTGGTGATATTAGTTAGATTTGTTGGTGGTAATGAACAACTTATGAAGTTAGAAATTATGCTAGATGGCTTGGAAAGCAATTTGTTATGTGTAAGAATCAAGTTGAAGAAGATCTTGTGGAATCTATAAAGTAAATGAAAATTATTTTAGACTAGAATCCCTTTGATTTTGAAAGTTAAAAATCCTTGGCTATAGCTTGTTATGCTAAACAATGTTGGAATGCTTTTGAAGCTAAAAGTTGCTTGGGTTGCCTACAAATTGAAGATGAACGTTGCATGGAATTTTTTAAATAATATGATTGTAGCTTGATAGAAAAAATAGGGGGCTTCTAATACTAACCAAGAAATTGCTTTTATTAAGTTAGATTATGCCTAAGCTTATAATAGGATTGAATGAGATTTCATTATTTCTTGTCTCTATAAACTAGGATTTGATGATTATTTTATTCTTTTTGTCCATACTCTATTCACTAATGCTAATGCTCAAGTTTCTACTAATTTTGAATTATATTCCTTCTTTTCTCTTCAAGAGTCAAATTGTCAAGGTTGTTCTCTAGCTTCCTATCATTTTATTATTGTTGTACACTTTCTTTCACATAATCTATACTAGGATCTATAAATTCATTAAGAGAATTTCAATTAATAATCAAGGTATGTAATTGCTTAACATGCACTTTGCAAATGATTCTTTTTTTATGATTAACAATTATTTACAACATATCAATACTCTTTTAGCTAGAGTGGAGGATTACTACATGTTATTTGGCTCTTGAATCAATTGGCAAAAATATGTTATTTATTGTAATGATAATATTGATAAGTGAATTACTCTTAAGCCTTGGAAAATCTATAAAAAAGATTGTCTTGAAAATTTTAGGAATATCTTTTTCTTTTGAGCCTACTTTTACTAATTTGTGAAATTATGTGATTGATAAAATTGAAAATAAGCTTGATAAATGAAAAGATAAAAAGCTTATCCTTGCTGGTAAAGTTTTAGTTATGAAGCAAATACTACAATCAACTCATTTTTATTACTTTAGTTGTTGGGATTCTTCTAAAACTGTTTATGATAGAATTGATCATATTATCCATCAATTTTTTTGGTCTACTAAGCAACATAGTAAAGGTTTTTCTAAAGTTGATTTTCACACTAGTACTAAGAAAAAAGGAGGATCTGGCCTCATTAATTGTTATGACTAGGGTATTTATTTTGTAGTAAAATGGATTGCAAAGTGCATTAATGGAACTAATATTTGCATGCTTCTTTTAAGAAACAAACTTATGTAAGAAAAACCTAAGAATGATAATAATTGATCTTCTAATAACTATCTTCTTTTAACTTAGGTCATTTTTATTCTTTGTTCTTCCATTTTTAAACAAAATTGAAAGACATGGTGCAAGCTTAGTAAATATTAGAATTACAGTCATATCACAATTTCAGAAGATATGCTTAAGCAAATTAGCCAAAGGTGGCTACCTTTTAATGAAGGAAATTAGGCTACTAATGCATCTAGATTGTATACCACTTGGAGAAAACTTGGTATCACTGTAGTTTTTTGTCTACATATGCATCATCATCATCATCATCTTAGCCTTGTTTCAAAAAAATGGGGTTAGGTTGTCTACATATGCATGATAGATGAATTACTTAGAAAGAAGCTTCTAGCTCTTATGGTTTGAATAGACAGAGGAAAAAGAATTTTTAAAAATTAATTTCTAATCTATTCAAAGTTGACAATAGTTTGCATTAGGTTTTTCTAGATATTTTTAAAAGGGTGGTAGATCTATTTTCTCTTTTAATTTGAAATTTGCTTATGAGATTAAGAATGATTTTATTCATAACAAATTTAGTAAGGCATGGAAAATGCAATTATAATTACTTTTTTGGATAAGCAAAATGAAAGAAATTTAGAAAGCTCCTACATTTCCTAAAATTTATATTTTTATGGTGTCTTATTTATCAAAGTCTTCCTATCAGCACTAGTCTTAAACATATGAGAAAATTTTCTCCTCAATGTCCCCTTTGTAGAAGTTTAGACTCATGTTTTCATGGTTTTTTTGAGTGTCTTATTGCTCAGCATGCTTAGGAATTAAAATTTAAAATCAATAATAACTTTTAACTAATCATCCATGAAGTCATTATTGGTGCTTAGCTTGATTTGTTTGCTTCCTTTTTTTGCATTTGAAAATGTCTTTGACCACTTGTTCTCCACTCTTTTGGAAGTCTCTGTGTGGAGTTATTTTCAAGTAGTAAGAGTATAACTATGATCTTTCTTTAGGAGTCAAATACTGAATTTTCAAATATGTCACTTTTTAGTTACAAATTTATGCAAAAAAGCTTACAGGGAAAGCTGAACAATTAATTTATTCTCTACAGTATTAATTTCTTTTTGTTTTGAAGGCTAAAGGATGGGAAGCTTTAAGCTTTTATGGCTATTTGATAAATCCAAATTTTTTGCCATAACAATATTGTATCTATGATGTCATATATACGTTATCATATAAACGATATCATAGGGTGTGTGCCAATCTATAAAAGCAACACTTAGGAGCACAAATTAGTAGTAGATTTGATAACATAGTAGTAGAACTATTTTAGTTTGTTTTCATAATTTTAGCTTTTACTACTTAGTAGTGTATGCCTATAGTGTGATGTTAAGTGATTGAACAGAGTCTTTATTTGAGTGTGATGTACTCGGATGCATTACATGACTCGAAATAAAGATTGAGATTACTTTCCATCATTTTAGCAACACTTACTTTTATTTCTACTTTCATTTAGTTTAATGTTTACTATTTTCATAGCCATTGATTTACTTTCAATGCACTTTACTATTCCTTTCATTAAGTAGAATGAGTATGATTGATCTCAAGCACTTAAAGTGTAGCTACTTGGTAATCCAGCAGTGCTATCACTCGACATGCCTAGTAGTGTGGTACTTGGTAATCCTAGTAGTAATTACATGAAGTCCAAGGTGTGAACAGAAGATCAGGACCAACTACTCATTGCATAGGCTAGATTAAATTTGTTACTATTACTTATATTTAGAAACTATTACTTTTACTTCATGTTAGCTAGGAGAATTATGGCCAATACAACATCATCTATCATATACCTCATCATGATCTAAATCATATGCATTGAATTTACTAGCTCACATGGGAAGATAACGATCATGAACTCTAACCAAGTACTCACATAGTTAGATCATGTTTTCTAGATAATTTGACCAAGATCGTGTGTGAACACTTGTATCTCATATGGTTGGATGCTAAATACTCTATCACTCATCATTGACACTATTGTTGGGGACAAGTTAATGTTATGCTAAGTAATTAATTTTCCAAAGTTGATTGTATCTGAAACTTAAAGTTAAACCCAACAAATATAAATAAAGCACACTTTTAACATAAACTATCTAAAACTATAATATGGATTCACATAATGATCAACCATCACCTGCCAAGTAGATAAGAAGTAATGATAGAATTGTTGATGAAGTAGAATGGGGGATACCAATGTAGATATGAATCACTTATGCTCATATTGATACATACCATCCAAACTTTACTTTCATCTTTTATTAGGACAAGAAAATGAGGTGGAGAGACATAGAAGGCAACATAGTCCTATCTCTAGAACATTTAGCATTGAACATGTTACAAACTACTTTAAAGAGAATGCATTTGGACCAGATTTAGGAAGGGTATCATGTGACTTAACACATGACCAGGCCCTACAAAGCCACAAAGAAGTAGATAATAAGAGATGATGCTACAGAAATCAAACATATAAATAGCAAAGGGAAGCATACTAACACTTCTATTATCATAGAAGAACTTGATGATGATCAACTCATTTCAGAACAACTCCATCAGAATCATGAGGAGCCTTCAAAGACACTTGTCATCAAACTAGAGGAGCCTATCAAAGCCCAACTTCATTCTACTCTAGTAGAGACATATAAGGTGGAGGCAAATGGCTCAAGATACAAGTGGGTCTTTAGGCCAAGGGATCCTACTAAATCTTATAGGGAAACATACAAGAGTTATGAAAGGAGAACTAGCTAACACCATTCTCTTGCCATCTCATCTACCTCATCATGATCATCAGAGGACTATAATAGGAGAATACATAAGTACAAGGACTCTAATAGGGAATAAAGGTAAACTCATGATCATCATGATAGATATTCTAGATACTTTGATTTAGAAGATGAAGAGCATGAAAGAAGAATAAGAAGAGACAAAAGAGAGGATCAGGAGAGGCATGAGCGTAGAAGGGGTTACCACTATAGTAGAGCATATGAACCTGATCATGATAATAAACCCCTTATGGTAACCCAAAGCATGATCAATATTTAGGAAACTATCTACATACCTACTAGGCACATGAGAGGTAGTTGAATCAAATGACTAGACATGAACAATATGCCATGATTTGAAGATGGTTATAACATAGATCCACAACATCACCTTTAAGCATTCCATGATGCTTGTGCTCTTTAGAACATAGAGAGTGATTGGTAGAAAATAAAGCTATTTCCCAGAACACCCTTGAAGAAAGCAGAAAGCTGGTACATGTTACTAGATCATGAATCCATCAAACACTAGAATACAATGCTCAAAATCTTTAATGATAAATATCAAACCTATTCACAAATATCAAATATAAGAAAAAAAATCTAGAACTAGAAATAAGGGACTCATGAAACCCTTAATACGCTTACGGATAGATATTATTCACTATTACATAGATGCCTAGGCCATGGATTTTCATCAAAGAAATAGCTAAGGCACATCATAGATGAGCGAATAAGTAAAACTAGAGAGATCCTTGGGGTTTATGCCCAAGAAAGATTATCAAAACTGACTACCCATCGTATTTAAAGATTGATTAAACAAGTGGCAAAAGAAGAAAGTGAATTTAGAAAAAAAGAATCAATTGAAGAGTACAACAAGGATCCATCAATAAGAAAGAGAGATGCACACGTGTGTGATACCTAAGAGGAAGAAAGCTTGGACCAAGAAATTTAAAAAGAGATGCTACCAATCTAAAAATTTATTTCCAATATAATAGCACATGTAGCAAAAATGTGGAATTCAATTAATGAAATATGTACAATAGCATTAAAGATTATGAAGGAAGGAGTAGAGAAATCCTTCGCTAGAGGCAAAGACAAAAGAAAGAAGAGAGAACTTGGACACAAAGACAAAGTTACTTTAGTAGCTAAGGTCTTGGATACCAACTCTATAAATGATGAAGGTTGCATTATGTGTCAGTACGAACATCCTAAGGGATGTTCTCCAATTGTGACACATTTGCAAGAAATAGGGGCATACACACTTAACCCCAAATTTGTTTAAAAAGAGATGCCCAAATGGTTAATTTATCGTCAAGGTAACTATTGATAGAACCTTCAAACAAGGTACTATTATAGTGGAGCTTTGCCATAGCTGCAGGAGAAATATTATCAATAGTGGTAGTATGGGCCATGCCATTGCCATGCCAACAATATTCATATTGACAAATTGATCCTTATGGATACTATGTCCAACAACCAATCTCACTAGTGAACGTAATTATTCAAAATCCATAGTATTATCCACTAGAATATCATCAATTAATGGCACCAAGGACCAATTTAGGCTTGTACATGCATCCACAAGTAGCTGATTTTTCAAATCCCAATCCAAATCCTTTGCCACCAATGCCACCATCCATAATGCAAGGAGAGTTGTCATCACAACTGCACCAGAAGAGAGCTGCAAGGGCAATAAGTATACAATTGGAGGATCTCACTAGTAGTGCTAAGGGCTAAATAAAGAAAAGTCATTTTTTTAGGACAAGTCTAGAGAAGGCTGGTAGAATTGGAGCCTTATCAAGATCAACTCCTCCTAAAATAGATCCTCTCACTATTGACAAACTTCCATCATCAACAAGCCTAAACATACAAACCATCATGCTTAGTGAAATCCTCACAAATTGGATTAAGGCATAACCACTTCCATAGAAAAGAATTGATTTGGGAATTCCTTTGATCTATCTAAGAGTGGCTAGAAATTAACCATGTCAAGCTCTATTAGACTCAGGTTTTGGAGTGAATTTGATTTTTTATGAAACATATCAAACATGGAACCTACCACCATTCATGGAATGCAACATCAGGTTAGAGCTTGCAAATCAGTCTATAGCCATTCCTATGGAACAAATTGATGATGTAGGAATAACTGTCAATGGGTGGTCATATCTAATGGACTTTTGATTATTGATGTGAAGGATGTTGATAAGGAATCCTAATAATCATGGGGAGGGCATGGATTAGCACAATCGATGCTAAGCTAAGTATGAGAGATTTGTTGGTTGAGATTTCTAAAGAATATGCACATGGAGCCATACACATGTAGCAAATTCCATGCATAATTGCTAAAAGTAAAGGGTGCAATAGTGGATCGACACTCCAAAATGTCAACACAGTTTCCATTCTAGTCCACAACAATAATAAAAAATTACTAGTGTGTGCAACCAAAAAAGTAGAGGCCACAAAACCAAAAGACATCCCATGGCCACTAGCTAAGAACCTTAATATGTCTAACACATGCATGGAAATATTTGAAACACTTACTAATTCCCAAACTAGGAAAATGACTCCAAATAAGAACTTCAAATAAATTAATAACTCATAATCTACAGCAAAAGGGAAAGAGAACAAGAATTTAGACAATCATGATAGAAATGTTACATCACTAAGGACGGTAGGTGAACCACCTATAGTGTATGGCCCAGGAGATTTAGGGAGCATTTTCCAAACACTTGTTCATCAGATTAGTCATGGGGAAGATACTTTACTTTGACTTTAGAATTAATAAGTGATTTTTCTATTTTTTTTATTTTGCAATTCTTTCCATCATTTTACATTCGTTGACATTTTCTTATTCTTTTATACTTTTCCATTTCTTAATTTTTCATATTCTTTCACATTTTTCATTCTTTTAATGTTTTTCATCCTTTATATTTTTTCATAATTTTTTTCTATCCTTTCCATTTCTTTCATAATTTATTTTCAAATCCTTTGTAAATAATTTTGATTGTTAATAAAATACATTCAAATAAAGGAAGATGTAGTCCAATAAGGTGAAGACTTCTCTATGATATGAAGTCATAAGAGAGTGATTATTTGCATAGTGAGCCACATCATCCATCCATCCTTTCCATTAATAAGAGGTTCTTACCATGCTTATAATGACATTCTCTTCCACCCTACAACTAAGAATAAACTTGTGATCATTATTCATAGATTGAAAATTGAATAACCAAGTGGAAATGCAAAGGGTGTGACATTAAGGGGACTTTTGGATTCTTTTTGGATTATTATTATGAATTCTATCATGTTACTAAGGCTATATTATATCCTTGTAGATCTAACAAAAAATGGAAGTAAGACTTAAATAAGTGTTGCCTTAAAAGGGTTAACACAAATAAAAAATAAAGGAGAACAAAATAAATTTCTAGGGATCCCATTAGAAATACATGTTACCCATGCCTAAAGGTAGGCAATTTCTCAAAAATTTCAAAATAAAAACAAAGTGTTGTGATTAAAACTTCTCCCTTGGACAATAACCCAAGTGACAATACCCTGTGTAAAATTGATAGTCTTACAATTGTAATCCCAAGAGATAAAATGATGTGATGTCACTGGAATGTAATTTGGACTTAGTTCGAATCTTGAATAGAAAGACTAATGATTACTTTAATCACTAATAAAACATAATAATTCATTATGCCTATGGTAAGACACCTCACATCTTGATTTCAGCAATCTCTTCTAAGCCCATTTCATCTCATTATTTGAATATTTATAACTTCTAATTTTGTATAACATAGAGTTATTTTTCAAATTTTTGGTACTAACATGTGTATTTTGCTAATTAGGTATGCATTACTTTCAACTTCTTAAGTGCCTAAGGATACTTTTAGGCATGGTTATACAAGGACATTAAGGGTTGGAGCCTGCTTTGGGGAGGACCCACTTGTATAACTATTGTATCTTATACTTGCCAACCAATTCCACATCATCTTGAGCCTTCATGTTTCAATAAATGATAATAAATACTTCCCATATCATTCACACTATCTATTCTAATGACACAACACCATTGTCTATCTCATTCATTTCATCAACACCTCATATACTTTCATAGCCCAATATTCCTTAATCATAGACTTTCAATGCTTATTGTTCACAATAGAAGCATCATCTTGATTTTAGGACCCTTTCAACATGATTTATATCTTCCAACCATCTAATGGAACTTAATTTTTCCCTGACAAACCTTATGAAAATTTGATTTTTTCTAAGGTAACATTGTAGTTATGATATTGCAAGCACCTATGATATCATAAATACGATGCACCCATAAAAACTATATATAGCATGAGGGAGTTAGAAAGACTTTTTCATTTTTGATTTTGATCAAAAGAGAGTTGTTGCCAATTTTTCTTTGCATTATTACTCCAATTTTTGTGATTTTTGAATCTAGATGATTCGGGAGTGATCATCTTAGTTGTGTGGGGAGGGGGAGGGGTGTTAGTAAGGAAAATCTGAGTCAATTTTTTGAAAATTGCTAATAATTGAAAGGTATTATAGGGATAATTTTAAGGGGACATATTAAGAATTTTATAGTAAATCACTTATGTTAAGGCCAAAACAACTTTAAGAAAACTCCTAATTGATCATACCACTTATTTTATACCATAGAAAGGTACTAATAAGGTTGTTCTTGAAAAATTTCCTAACTCAGCAATCATAATGAACTATGAACTTGATATAACTAAGGGTATGAGTAAGGTACCAAATTGTTGCTCATCTGTGAGAATACTCTAATAATTCCAAATCCTTGATTGATTGTAGATGGCCCAAAAAAGAGGAGCACAAGGAGAACTTCCATAACCAACAAGCAAAAGACCATAAGGTGAAAAAGGATAAGTGAGCAAGCAAAACTTGCAAGTAGAGCAAGGAGAGTAGGAGGCATAATCCTTTAGTATTTATCAATAAACTCCTACCATAGAGTAATCTACTCAAGCAAAAGCAGACATTCCACAAAAGCCCATCTAAGGACAGTAACTCACATTGTTACCTAAATGCCTTCAAGCTATTCAAGAAAAATTGATCATGTCAATAGTAATTGTGAAACTTAAATTTGATCCCTTTTTGGAATTTTGTCTAGAAGGTGTTAAGGCCCAACTTCAGTCATCTCCTTTTTGGCCTACTCTAACAACAAATGGGAAGTGGTATTTAGAAGAAACACTCCAATTTTGGTAGAATTGAGAAGCAAATGCTATAGTAAAAATTGAAGGGATCTCAGTGTCTTACAAAATTAAGGCAATTACAGAGGTACTGACTATGCCCAATGAAGGAGCAAAGGTGGCACAAATATTAACAAGATCTAACAAAGATGCTAGGAAGCTATGGTTTCAGTGAGCATATGGTAAGGACAATAAAGAATACATTGAACTAATTGTAGAAGAAAAGATCTATTTTAAAATTGGCACTTATCACTTATTTCCTACCAAGAGATTGAACCAAATATCTAAATATGTGGCTTAAGGTAGCACAACATTAATGGGAAAGTTCAATGTGAACATCACTCACCTTTACTGCACAAAAAATTAAAGCCAGTTCAATGAGAAGAAGGTAAGGAAGTTAATACTTCCATTTCCTTGCCTTATTCGAAAGTTATGCAAATGAGTTGGCATCCTAGGGTATACAAATGATGCATTAAGGAAGGCACAAAATGCTTCCTATGCCAAAATGTTCAAACTAGTGCATCCCAGAAAGGACCAAATAGAAGAACAACCAAGCACTGAGTAGAATACCCAAACCATAGAACAACAATAGCAGCAACTGCAAGTTTCACCACCACCACCATAAGATTATAGGCCTTTAATGAGTCATCTACAATAAATTGTAGAACCCATCAGTTGGGAAAGCACAGAAGAGGCCAATTTATTCAAAGTAATTGATGATGCATTAAGGCCAACCATCTCAACAAATCCTGCCATTAGACAAATATCATTAAAGTCAAGAGGAGAGACCTAGTGGTCACAATAGATTTTTGGAAACACCACATGATTTCGAGTGGTGCTTGAATCTAGAGAATGAGCCACAGTTATGGTCATGTAGCATGATGATGTAGTAGGAACCACAGAAGTGATCACAGATCACATTAAAGAATCTTTCAATGTTAGTGGTGCTACTAGCTAATATTTATGGAACCAAAGATGCTCAAATGTTAGTTAGTACCTCTCTGACTCCTATAGAATATGAAGATATGTTAGATAGACTATTGTAGATAGGACAGGTTATGAAAAATCTCTTCGACATTCCTAGTGATGTCACTACAACACAATCTAAATTGATTGGCACCAAAGAAAAATAGATCATGGTCAAAACCAATGCAGATTGTGCTAAGAATAAGCTTCATAGATTACATGAAGAGCTCATGGCCCTAAGACTAAAAAGAAGAGATCTAACTTAGTTCATTACACTAGAATAGCTAGCACAATTTAGAACTAAGCATATCAATTACCTTCTTAAGAATAACAAAGAGATGGAGAATGAGAAATAAACTGCAGTATGAGATGCTTTTGCAGCCAAAGCCCAAACATATGCCCATGTTAAAGCACTTACTACCTTACAAGAGGAAAATAAACAACTTGCTACAGATAAGATGTGGTTGATCACTATTGAAAAATAGAAAAATATTTTGGAAGAAAGCATTCCCTAGCTAAGGGAATAGCTAGTGAGGATCAACTAGGATATGAGCCACATAGCAAGAGAAAAAAAAATCCTCTCTATGGAGGAGGTTATGCCATTTGACATAAGTTAGCCATTGAAATTAGCATGTGGTAGAATGAGCACATGGTAAAATGAGGCAAAGAAACATGAATGGCTCATGGAACACTTTTGAGATCAAGTGGGAATGTATAAACAAATCAATGAGAAAGAGATCTAGATGGTGAAGGCCAACATTAATTCCATGTCAACACAAAATCCAAAATGGAAATCCATCTTGCACAACATGGCCCACACCTATAAATTGGAAGTGAGAAATAAAGACTTGTAGATAGAGGACTTAAAAGAATACATGGGGTATCCATTATGCTAAGTTGGCCATGTTAATAGTAGGTAGGTCCAAAAGTGAGCTTGAACAACAAGTAGTAGCCCCATACACCTTGTGTGAGAAGGAGTTTGCAGATTGCAATGATGCTTTATAAAAACTTCAATTAGCAAACTCAAAGCTTAAAGTAGTTAAGGCTAGCTACCAGGGGAAAAAAGATGTAGCAGCGAACCTAGCTAGAAGATTAATAGATGACCATGAACTAAGAGAGAAGGCCAAAGCTTTTGAAGAAGAAAGATGATAGTTTGCAACATGGTATGTTAAAGCTAATAAGATGTTTCTGCCACTTCCATGTCCGTGGAACATGTTGACTCCATCAAACATGGGTTCATCAGCATAGATGGTTCATGATCCAAGAATGAAAGAGGAGAAATTGCAAGTGCTCCTAAACCATTAGCAATTTTAGCAGCTTGATGACAAGGGGAAGAAACCAATGGAAGATCCACTGCCACTTGGAACAACCTAAGGCTACATCTAGCTTTGCCAAATTTTGTTTTTGTATTATAAAGTTTGCCATTTCAAGTTTGCGTCATTTTTGTAAAACACCACTATGACACTCAAGAGTCATGTATAAAGTAGTTAGTGTCATGTGAATCTACCTTTGAATTTTGTAAGGGACTCTATTCTCATTTTGTAACTTGAGGATGAGTTTTTAGTTAGTTTTGGGGGTATGATAAATCCAAATTTTTTTCCATAACAATATCATAGTAATGATATCATATCTACAATGTTGTAGATACGTTATCATATAAATGATATTGTGGGGTGCATGCCAGCTTATAAAAGCAACACTTAGGCACATAGATCCATAATAGATTTGATAACATAGTAGCAAAACTCTTTCAATTTGTTTTCATAATTTTATCTTTTAATACTTAGCAGTGTGTGCTTGCAGTATGATGTTAAGTGATTGAATGGAATCTTTATTCAAGTGTGATGTGCTTGGACACATTGCAAGACTATAAATAAAGATTGAGATTACTTTCCATCATTAAAAAAACACTTAGTTTTATTTCTACTTTCATTTAGTTTAATGTTTACTGTTTTGATAGTTACTAATTTACTTTCAATGAACTTTACTATTCCTATTGTTAAGTAGTGATGAGTCATGTTTTCTAGGTTATGTCAATGAGGCCTTCTTGATGCAGCCCCATCGACGCGGTTGCATAAACATGGGATTTGATGCATTGATGTGGCCCCATTAACACAATGTCTATTTTTGCTTATAAATATGTGCTTGCCCACCATGTTTATGGAATATTTTATCATAGCTGTAATGGAGCTCTTGTAGTTTTGTCATTTGAAAGTTAGAATATTTTTCTAAGTGCCCACAATGAGTCAAAGAGTATACAGATTTTTATTCGAGCACTGTTGTACCTAAGCATGGTAGTGTATGTGAAAATAAAGACGAGCTTTCAAATAAACCTTTTAGTACTTTGAAATAGATTAATTTTTTATTTATGTATTTAATATTTTATTCAATTTCCTTTAATTATTTAAGTAATTAAGTAATCAATTAAGCTAAATTAAATAACAATTAATTACCACTTCGAGTATATGCTTGACACTTGGTAATTTGAGTAATGCTTAACGTTTGGTAACTCAATAGCACTAAACGTGTTCAAGATGTGTATGGCAAGTCGGAACAAATGCTTATGTTAGAATTAATTAGGTGTAGCTAGTTAGATTAAATTAGTAATTTAATTAGTTTATTTTATTCATTATTCTTTATCCTTAAGCAACTTTAAAAAAAACATGAAAATGATAAAAATCATATGCATTAGTTATACTTAACCATACCTTTGCATTGCACAAGTGTAATTGGGAAGATAATGATTGCAATGGTTAGTTTCACTTCCTAGAGACTAGTGTACTTAGAAGGATATAAGTCCACAAGATTCGATTGGATCACACGTGAATGCTTAGTGATTTGTATGGTTGGGCATAGGATCTACCCACCACTCATCATTAGCATCATTTCCAAGGACTTGTAGTTTGATACATGTACTATCTAGGACTTAGTGAATATTATTTAAGATCGTTGAAATGAACCCTAAGGTCATAATCATTTTAAAAAATTAATAATTATAATTATAATTTAAGCATAGTGAAATTTTCTCTAATCCAAAATGTCTTCTTCTCATAGGCATGATGATTCAAAATTGCTAGTGCCCCAATAATTCAAAGTGATGTACATTCATCTAGATGAGTTTGTACCTAATTTCTCCTTCATCTTACATCATGATGAACAACTATGATGGAGAGATATGGAGGGAAACATTGTGTTTCCTCCCAACCAATCTATTCCTGGGATGCTGCTCTAAACTCTTAAGAGGTTGAGGATATAGAACCTTCATGATAAATACATTGTATAATACCATGACTATTGGGACTACTATTCCATAGAAACACAACGTAAATGAGATCGACACCAAGAGAAGCACCATGAATCTATGAAGGGGAAATAGTTCACTAACCTCTTATTCTTATTAAACCAAGATGATAATAAGGATCTTCCCTCTAGGGGTTCTCAACATGAAGATTTTCTACCCCTTGACTTTGGTGAAGGGGGCTTGAACCCAAATCTATAGTTCACTATCAACAATTTAGGTTTAGGAAAAAGTCAAAGGTAAGAGCTCAAGCAAGAATCATGATGATAGAAAACCTGATGATCATGCCCATGACAAGTGGACAGGAGATGGAAGACACCATGGTGGTGGTAGTCCTCGTCCCTCTTCATCCTCTTCATCTACATCTTCTTCTTCCTCCTTTGAATTTGATTGAAATTGTAGGGGATGAAACCATGATGGAGGTGAATGACAGAACAATGATCATAGGCCTCACCATGAATGAAGGAGTAGCATGGAACATCATAGGTATCATCAAAATCATAACAATGATGAGCCCTTGCTGATACCTCATAGCATGCTAAAAATTGTAGAGGTAGTCAAGATTCCAACTAGGCATGTGAAAGATAGTGGAATCAAGCAGTTGAATATGACAAATGTCCCCATATTTGAGAGGGGATATAACTCAAATCCACAGATCCATTTTCAAGCCTTTCATGATGCATTTACTTTGCAAAACATAGAAAATGATTGGTATAAACTCAAGTTCTTCCCCAAGACACTCATAATAGAAGAAAAAAGTTGGTATAGATCCTTGGTGCCAAAATCAATTTGTAGATGACATACGATGCTTGAACTGTTCAATGAAAAATATTACATGTACTCTAGAGTGTCCAATTTTAGAAAGAAAATCCAAGGTTGGTGAAAAGGAACACATAAACCCTTGGACACAATCATGAACAAGTATTATTCCCTTTTGCACAGATGTCTTGGCCATGGTTATTCTCAATGGGAGTAGCTTCACCATATCATAGGTGGGCTTCGATCCAAAATAAGGAGACCTCTTGGGGTATATGTCCAAGAGAGACTATAAAAACTAAGAGCATGTCAAATTCAAAGGCTACTTGAGAAAGTTACAAAAGAAGAAGGTGAGTCGAGAAAATGAAAAAGTATTAAGGAGTATAATTGGAATCCTTCCATCAAAAAAAGGGAGGTCCAATTTCGTGACAGTGAGGGGGAGGCATCACTTGATGAAGTGGTGTAGCAAAAAACCTTACTAATTTAAAAATATTTGTCTAAAATTTTAGCTAAGGTTAAAAAAATGTGGGAATCTTTGGATGAAAATTTCAAACTGCTCTAAAAATTACAAAAGAATCCAAAGAACAAGGTAGTAATTATGATATCAAGAGAAGAAAAGAAGTTGAATGTGCTTATCAAAGCAGTAAGGGTAAGGTTGTGGTAGTAGAAAAGGTTTTGGAGTTAGAATTAGATGAGGATTATGGGTGTGACATCTACGAATATGAACATCCCAAGGGATTTTGATCTATTATGTCATAGTTTCAAGAATTTAGGGTATATGCTCTGAATCCTAGACTAGCATGAAGTCAAGCACCTAGAAGATTGTCTTATCCTCAAGGAAACCCAAGGTAGTTCCACCAACAACAATAGGCTTGTTATCCAAGTGGAGCTCCACCATAATCATATGAGTAGTATCAATAGTGACAATATCCACAATCATGGGGAATGCCACCACCAAGGTAGCAGTACCCTTACAGGAAACCAAATCCATATGGGTACTATGTTCAGCAACCAATGTCTCTACATGACTCTTCTAGTCATGCTTATTTTTAACATCACTACTACCCTCCAGAGTATCATAGAACTCATTCTCCATCTCCTAGAGGGAAATCCCCATATCCTTATCACCCTCCTCATCCTTTAGCACATGTTCCTCCATCCTAAACCCAATTACTACCTACTACATCCATGCAGGGTGAAATTCCAACATAGCCACAACAACATAACACTACAAGGGTTGTTAACCTAAAACCAACTCCTCAGCTAAGTGGCTCAAAACCTAAATCTCATAAAAGATCATTCTTCCAAACCAATATCCCTACTAAGCCCTCACCTACTTATGTAGCTGGTCATCCTGTGGATCTTTCATTCTTTGAATAAATTCCTTTTGAAAGCCCTTCAAACCAAATGCTACACAAGATGTACATTGTCATGTTAACCCACATTGTATCTAATTGGATCAAGGATAGCAACCTTCCTAGGAAAATAATTAATCCTAGAAGCCCTCTCATCTACTTGTAGATTACTGGGAATGAGCCATGCAAGGCTCTCCTTGATTTACGTTTTGGTGTCAAATCGATTTCCCATCAAATGGACAATGCTTGGAACTTGCCTCCTCTTAAGAAGAGCAACCTCTATTTAGAATTGGCAAATCAATCCATCATTATTCCCTTGGAACTAGTGGACGACATTGTAACTACTGTCTATGGGTGGTCATATCCTATTGATTTCTTGGTGACTCAAGTTGACAATTGCAAGGGGGACTTCCTAATCATTATGGAAAGAGCTTAGTTAAGCACTATTGATGCACAAATGGGCATAAAATAGCTTTTCCTAGAGATTTCCATGGAAAATGCATTTGGAACTATCAAGAAGAATCAAGTCCCATGCATTGTGTACATCGATACAAGGTGCAATTATGTGCAGAAACTCTAGTTTATTAAAAGGACTTCAATTAAAGTATGTAGAAAATGTCCAGATGAATTTGATATTCAAAAGTACCTGTACATAGTAGCCACAAAATAGGAGGGTACTCAATGGCTGACAGCTAATTTTGAGAGTAGAAAATTTTGTATGAACCTTCTAAGAGCTTAAACTATGCCTATGTTGAAGGCATGGATGAACTAGAACAAGTTCATCACCAACTCTTTGATGATGAACCTAATGATACCAATTGGGAAGGGTTGGAAATCCCTAATAGTTTTAAATAGGAGCCCTTAGAGTTGAAAACTCTACTTAATGATATGAAATATGCATTTCTAAAAAATGCCAAGCTGGTGGTAATCAATACCAACCTTGCTCCTAAGCAGAAAAGGATGCTATTGAAGGTGATCAAAAAATGGCCAATAGCCTTTACTTGGTCATATCTTGAACTCAAAGGGATTGATTCCATCACATCTATACTGATTCGGCCATGAAGCCAAAGAGGTAATAGCAGTGGCAACTAAACCCCAAATTAAAGTAAATCATTAAAGAGGAAATTAAATAACTCCTCAGTGTAGGGTTCATCTATCCAATTATGGATAGTGAGTGGGTTAGCCCACTTGTAGTTGTGCAAAGGAAAGATGACAAGTGGTAGGTATATATTTATTTTAGGTTGTTGAATATGGTTACATTTAAAGTTCATTTACCATTGCCATTTGTGGACCAGGTGTTGGATACTATTTCTAGGAATTTCTATTATAGCTTTCTAGATGATTATAGTGGCTATAACCAAATTCAAATCATACCAAAGGATCAAGCCAAAAAAACATTCACAATTCCCTAGTGGACTTTTTCATATTGTAAGATGCCCTTTGGTTTGTGCAATGCCCCTACAACTTTCCAACACTTGGTCCTAAGCATTTTTTAGTATCATATTAGTAGTGGGGTGGAAGTCTTCATGGATGACTTCTCCACCTATGGTGCTACATTTGAGCAAGCCTTGGACCACCTTGAGCAAGCACTTAAAAGGTGCATGGAGACTAATATTTGACTCAATTGGCAAAAGAGCCATCTCATGGTCTAGGTGGGCATTGTGTTGGGGCATAGAATTTCTCAAGTAGGGATTGAGGTGAACCCTAAAAAGATTCAAGTCATTCAGAAAATAACCCATCAACCAGAAATCGTTAAAGATGTATGGTCATTCTCTGGACACATTGGCTATTACTAATAATTCATAGAGAATTTCTCTAAGATAGCAAAATCATTGGTCAAGCTTATAAAGAAATATGCTTCATTCATATGGACCAAGGAATGTGAAAAGGCATTCCATAACCTTCAGGAGAAGCTTGTAGAGACTCCAATTTTACAAGCATTTGATTGGTTCCATCTATTTCACATCATGACATATGCATAAAATTGTGCCTTGGGAGCTATGATTACATAGTTGGATGATCAAAAACATCCATATTATATCCATTGCCCAAGTTAAAGCGTTATGGGTGCACAACTCAATTACACTGCAATAGAGAAAGAGCTGATGACAGTGGTGTATGCTTTGGAGAAGTTTAGGTACTATGTGCTTGAATATAAGGTGTTTATGCACACTGACCACAATGTCATTCACTTCTTGATGAATAAACCAATGGTGAGCCCTTATGTCATAAGATGGCTGGTGATCTTGCAAGAATTCGATCTTACAATGGTAGATCAAAATAGGATTAAGAATGTGATCATTGATCACTTGTCTCGATTATGATGGAATAACAAAGAGGATGAGAGCCCATTTTTTGATCAATTTCTCAATAAACTCCTCTTTGCCAGTGTAATAAATGAATAAGTGTCACTGAACCAAAATGGTATGATGACATCCTTACTTATCTTCTCACTCAAGAGATGCCATAAGAGTTAGACCACTAGAAGAAACAATAGTTTCTTCATTAGGCCAAATGCTTCATTGATGTGTTCGTAATGCTGACCAACTACATGTTTTTCAAGACACTCATGAGAATCCTTGTGGGGGCCACTATGTAGGAAGATGCATGGCCATTAAAATCTTGATGCCATGGTACTATTGGCCAATAATCTTTAAGGATGCCCACCAATTCATCCGTTCTTGGAAACACTATCAACAAGATGGTGGGATGGCTACATGAATGGAGGAACCTTAGTAGTGGATCCAGCCATTGGAACCCTTCAACATTTGAGGCATAAACTTCATGGGTCCCATCACATCTAGTTCAAATGGAAAGGTGTACATAATAGTTATTATTGACTATTGCATGAAATGGACAAAAGTGCAAGGTTTGTATAACAAAATGTTGTAAATAGGTTTGGAGTGCCACGTACATTGATTCTTGACAATGGTACTCATTTTACAGGTGCTACCTTTCATAAGCTCATGCAATGCTTAAAGGTTGAACATAAATTAACAACATCCTATTACCCCTAAGCCAATGGTCAAGTAGAGGTTACTAATAGGGAGATCATGAAAATCTTAACAAGGATATTTAGCAAATATAGGAGATATTGGAGAAAAAAACCTAATGATGCCCATTGGGCATACTACTTAAGATGGAAACTCCTTATAGGATACTTTCCCTATGAGATGGTGTATATAAAATTATCAACTTTTACAATTCAATTTGAGGTTTGTACACTTTTAACAACTTGTGGCCTAGACCTTGACCTAAGCCTAGAACAAAAAGAGAGCTTGATTAACTTTAATGTGCTAGATGAGAATCAATTGGTGGCCCTACCCTTGAATGAAATACACAAAGCATTCAATAAACAATGCCATGAACTTAGGATGAAGAAGGTGAAATTTCGAGCTAGAGACAAGGTCCTCTACTAGAACCCCACACACGTACCTCAATGAACTAAGTTCTAGATGTTTTGGAAAGTGCATTATATAATTTATGAAACCTTTCCTTCTTGGGCCATGTTGATTTACAAACCTAAGAGCCTAAACAAAAAGTAGATAGTCAACACATAATAGGTCAAACCTTTCCATGAGTATACGTATGCTAGTAAAATCAATGCCTCATTGAATGGACAACCTTGCTCAATCCTTTGGATCTTCTTCTTTCAACTCAATTGTGGGGAAGCCAATCATCCATGCTAACTATATAAGTGGCTCTTTAGTTTTTCTACCCTTTTTGTTTTACAATTTTTTTATTTTCCACTTTGTTATTTTCACCATTTTTTGTTTTATTCTTTATTATTTTTCCAAGTTTTTTTTTACAACATCATTCATATGTTTTATTTTTCTTGAATATTTTACAAATTTTTTTATATTTTCCCTTATTTTGGTGTGAATTTTTCTTGTCTTCTAATAAAAGTGCTTTATTTCCATTAAGACACAATGGTGCTATAATTGTTTACTAATGGTGTTTTGTACCTAATGTTTTTGATTGTAATGTCTAATTTTTATTTTTGAATTTTGATGACCAATGACTAAGATAGGTTGCTTTTTCATAGAACAAGTAGTGAGTCCACATCATCCATCCATCTAGTAACTCTATGATTTCTCTAGTTTTGGAAGTATGAGGTCCCTTTTTCATTAATAAAACTTTAACAAACTTGTGACCTTAGTAGTTTCCAAACTTGGGAAAGATTCAAAGGTTTGAAAATGGAGTGACATAAAGGGGATTCAATACTCTTTATGCATCTCTATTTGATTGAGTGCATGTGTGTTTTCATATATTTTTTACCATTCTATGTCAACCAATAATAGGAAGTTGAATAAGTCTTTGTATGATGTGGTTCCCATCCAAAAAAATCATAAAATATCTAAAAAAACATGATGGGAATTCAAAATACACCCATTAGATAAAATAAATGGGCCATAAGCATTGGTTATGGGACTAGAAAGACATGTTACCCATGCCTGAAGGTCCCCTCTATCTAAGGTCCTTTCTTACTTCCTACTATTCTTTTCTTCTCAAATAAGGAACAATGATTATCTATGGGGGCATTCCTATGTCTCAAGGGGATGGACTAGTCCTGGAGTGCTGATGCAAAGTCACTAAAAGTGGTTGGTTTTGATCTGGACTAAGGTTGGATTTTTATTAGGTCATTTAACCATAAATTCCATAGGGGACTTCATGTGACCATGATTGGGACATCCATTCCACTCTCTATCTCATCCATCAATGCTTTCCATAACTCACCTCACTGCTGGTTTTCATGTTTTTGTTTAATGTCATAATTTGACATGTTGAAATTATTAGGTAGATTCTTTGGGATTTGGTCATTAACATTTAGTAACCATTAATCAATTGTGGGGCTCATGGACTCCTTACTTGAGGTTATGCAAGGGTAAAAGGGACATAAGCCTCCTATGGGGAGGACCCATTTACATAGCTCTTGGTTGGACTAGTTAAATTATTTATCCTTAGGCATTTTGGTAATCAAATATTTTGTATCCCCCATCTATTGCATCTAACTGGGTGCTCCTTAAGGCATTTCTCCAATCATTCTCCATATTTTATGAAGTCTCAAGCCCTCTTCATGTATCTTATTGTGTTCTTGGCTCTTTGAGCTTCTATTTGACTCCAATTTTATTTAAAAATTCCTTGTATTTTTTGAATTTTAACTTGGTCAATGGTGGTCAATAGTTGTGTCAACTAGGTCCAATCAATGTAGTTGACCACATTGACTAGGCCCTATTGACAAGGCCTAGTTGACACATGGAAAAAATTCTATATATAATGCCCATCACTGAGGAATTTTTTGCCATTTTCTTTAAACATAAGGGGAGTTTTTGCAATTTTTTAGAGCTCAAAACCTTCCAAAGCCCATAACTTTCAAACCATTTGTCTAATTCACTCCATTGTTTAGCCATGCAACTTCTAGAGGTATGCTTTATGTTGTGGGGGCCACAAACATTAGGTTTTTGACAAAAATATTTGTAACTCCCCCATGGATTTAATGAATAAAATAATATTAAATCATCAACCTACTAGAGTTAAACCCTTCCAACACACTCCAATAAACTATTTAATTAAATAATAATAAAAAATAAAATCGACCATGATCACAAATTAGCCGAGTGTAACTACCCCAAGGGATAAGGTATTCCAAATGTTTCAAAGTTACACATTAAGTGCTAATCTTTGGTCATGTTATGATTACATGGCACCTAGACCGAAACATCCATAGGAAGGAGGACCATCTCAACTAAGGGATAAATAAGCTAGAGCTAGAAGGGAGGACCAAGATCAAGCCCAAGAATGGACAGTAGAAACTCATGTGATGGGACCTCTTCAGGAGGAGCTTGAAGTGGAATCTATTCGACAAATTCCCAAGGAAGCAATTGTAACTGAACAATCTCATCGAGATGAGGCACCAGGACCAATGCAAAGACTTGAGGTCATATTAACTCAAGATTTCCTTAATCAAATCAAGCCTTGTGACATTCAACATTTAGTTCTCTAAGAATTAAACTTTAAACCAGTCTTACAACATGCTCCACTAGAAGTCAAGACACAGTTGTAAAACTCTCCCATATGGCCAATAATCACTTCTAGTGGGGAGCGGTACATGAGAGAGACATATCTCTTCTAGAATGGTAGGTGGATAGGAGCCACTATGAAGATCAAAGACATTCAGGTGTCCTATGCAGTGGAAGCTATTGCGTAAGCCCTTGGGTTGCTTGATATTAGAGCAAATTCGGTAGAGATCTCTACACAAGCAGACCTAGAGGCAAGGAAGGAGTGGACCTAATGATATTATGGAGTGGACCATAAGAAGTATGATGCACTCACCCTGATAGAACATGTATATTTCAAAATAGTGACTTATCACCTCAATCCAATGGTGAGGCCCAGTAAGGTGACTACTTTCTTCACTTGTGCATGTGTTTCTCTAAGTAGAAAATTCCCTATGAACCTTCCACAGTTGATCTATCTAGAAATAAAGAAGCAATTCAAAGAAAATGAATGTGGAAGAAATTACTTTCCCTTTCCCTATCTCATTAGAGAATTATGCAAAAGGATAGGAATAGTTTGCCATGCTAACGATACAATTTGGCATACTCCTTCTACCTCTTGGGTAAAAATGATGAAAGAAAAGACCCCTGCCATAAGGAAGAGGAGCAACAACCACCACCTCTACTAACCACTCATAAAATAATGCTAGAGTCTTATGCAGCCCTTGAACAAATGCACAAGATTCAAGAGCAACTCTTGCATGAGCAAGAGCAACAAGTAGGAATGAGTGGTGATGATCCATCTATGTATTGCCCAGGGATGAACCACCTTAATGAAGTGACTCAAACCATTAGCTAGATGAAGGGAGGTGGGCCAGTATTTTTAGCTAAAAAAACATAGTTGCCTACAAGATCAAATCCTAGCATCCTAGAGGTAATGATCTCTCTCTCACAATAGCAGCAATTCCCAGATATCTCTGAGAGTGCTGCTACTTTCTTAGTGCATTTGGAGGAGGATGAGGGGGTAACTATCTTAGTGATGTAGCACCATGGGTAGAAGAAAATAGTAGAGGTGGTTGTTGATAAAATTGTTGAGGCATTGAATGCACTTGTGGCATTTGTACTAGATGTTTTTACACTTAGAGATGTGTAGACATCTGTAGAAACAATTAGTAGCAAATTGAGTGTAGCCCAGCATAAAGAGTTGCTGGACTAATTGGTTGGAACTGGATAGTTGATTCCATATGTCTTTGACCTTCTAGATATAATCACTACAACCTAGTCAAAGCTACTAGAAGCCAGGGGAAAATCCATTATCATGGAAGGATAACTCAAAACAACCTAAGCTCAAAACCAATGCTTGGTTGTAGAGGTTTCTGCATTAAGAGCCTGCCTTGCTAATCCTATGCTTCTTAGCCTTACATTGACCCATGATGAAGCTTTTTAGCAGCTTTAAGAAAAGCTCAAAAAGGTTGAGGACATAAAGGAGATAAATATTTTTGATTAATCCCTAGCCAATGTCATCATACACAATATCCAAAAGGCCTTAGATCAAACTTGCTAGGAGAATGTCACATTGACTGCAAAAAATCACCACATGAAAAATATTGA
The DNA here is from genome assembly GCA_015680685.1 of Gnetum montanum. NCBI lineage: Eukaryota > Viridiplantae > Streptophyta > Gnetopsida > Gnetales > Gnetaceae > Gnetum > Gnetum montanum. The sequence goes on from MNCI01005936.1 coordinate 758,137, forward strand.
TGTGTAAAAGTAGTAAATGAAAGATTTCATCCATCAAAAATAGGAGCAACTAGCTAGAGTAAACACTAAACTAAGGAGATTGGTAGCTGAAAAAAAAATCTCTCCATGGAGGCAGTCAAAGCCCTTCACCAAAAATTTGCAATAGAAGTAGCTACCTATAAAAATGAGGCTCTCAAATTTGAGAGAGTCAAAAATCACTACATAGATAAAATTGGTCTAAAAAAAGAAATCAATAAAAAACATATTCAAATGATGAAGGATAAAGTTAATAAGGCTCGCTAGCAACTCAAGAAAGGAGGTGATGTATGATAGCCTAACTTTGATGGGATCAATGACTATAGTAATGCAGAGATCTGCATGGAATTGCAGATCGAGGAGATTATGGAGTACATAGAGCTTGTCAATCTTTGTTATGAAAATTTGATGATGTTGACTACCAAATGGCTATGATCTGAATTGGAGAAATAAGTGGCTAGTTTGTACTTGTTGTACAAAGCTAAGTGCAAGCTTCAGAAAGATGCTAAGTAGAAGCTTGAGGTGGCAAATGTAGAACTTGATGTTCTTAGGCAACTCTTGATCAATTAATAGTCTATAGCTAAGAACTTGGCCAAGATACTAAGTGACTATCAAAAGTTGCAAAATGCAATAAAGGCATTTAATGTTGAATGCAAAATTTTTTCTACTTGGTTCGTCAATGTGAAGGAGTTGTTCTTGGCAATGCCCTATCTTTGGGATGTTCCCACACTAGTCGACATTCATGATGCAGCATGGACTATGAATGATTCTAGGAGTAAGGAGGAGAAGATGAAGGCACTATTAGATATCTTCCATCTTTAACTAGAAGTTGTAATTATTGAAGGAAAACCACACCTACCTCAACCACCATGTGCACTTAAAGTAAGAGAAGGTTCTTTGGAGCCCTAGGAGCCTCCACCACCTAGGACCATTTGAACTTCTTTCTTGTCTTCACATCATTAGAGGAATTGTGTTTTTCATGTTTGTCTTAGTGTTCAAATTTTTTGTCCTGAACACCAAAATTTTGTAATGATTATAATTCCATATATTTGGACACTTAGTATTTGTTTATGTGTGTTGTTATGTTTATGTATGTTAGTAGATAGTCAATAATCCCATACCTTCCCAAAAGTTTGTAAGGGACTTTGTTCTCCTTTTGTTCACTTGAGGTTGAGTTTTCATTCAGTCGTGGGAGTATGATAAGTCACATTTTCTAGGTTACATCAATGAGGCCTCATCGACGTGGCCCCATCGATGTGGGATTTGATGCGTTGACATAGCCTTGTGAATGTAGTGTTTGTTTTTGCCTATAAATACACACTCACCCATTGTTTATGGAATCTTTTGTCATAGTTGTAATGAAGCTCTTGCAGTTTTGTCATTTGAAAGTTAGAATATTTTTCTAAGTGTTCATAGTAGGAGTCAAAGAGTGTATAGAACTTTATTTAAGTATTGTTGTACATGAGCATAGCAATGCGTGTGACAATAAAGACGACCTTTTTGAGAAACCTTGTAGCACTTTGAAATAGATTAATTATTTATTTATGCATTTAATATTTTATGCAATTTCCTTTAATGCTTTAAGTAATTGATGAGAGCGGTTACTTTAGTGGTTTATTCTAATTATTAGAGTAGTTACTCTAGTGGTTTATTCTAATTATTAGAGCAATTACTCTAGTGGTTTATTCTAGTTATTAGAGTAGTTGCTCCCAAGCCTATAAATACAGTGCCTAGGTGTACCATTGAAAGGAAGTCTTTTAGCAGTCAAGTAGTGATGAGACGCGATATCGCATGCACCGCAATATCATGTACGTGATATCACGGTCGTCACGATATCGCATCCCATGCGATATTGCGTACACGATATTGCATCGTTCCCTGCGATATCGCGTATGCGATATTGCGGTCGGCTGAAAAATCTATAAATAAGAGGTGGCACTCCCCTCATTTATCATCCTAGGCTAGAAGTAGCGAAGCTCTGGCAGTTTAGTCACTCCAGAGATAGAATATTTTCCATGTGCCTGTAGTAGGAGTCCCCAAGTGAACGAATCTTTATTCGAGTAGCTTTGTACCTGAACGCAAGTTGTGTACGGCAATAAAGACAAGCTTTGTGGATAAACCTTGCAGTACATGGAATAGGTTTATTACATGTTATTTCCTACTTATCATTTATTACATGCATTAGCGTGACATGAGTATGACTTGGTTTTGAGCATTGACGAATGTGTACGGCTAACCAAGGAATTGGCTACTCATCACGATTAGATTCTCTCACCCTTGTCTCCTAGAATGCGGGATGAGTACGACTTGATCAAGAGAATCTATGGATGTGTACGACTAGTCAAGGAATTGGCTACTCATCACACTTAGGCTAGTTAGGTGCCTCAGTACAACCACTTCGAGCATGTGCATTACGTGTGGTGATCCCAGTAACGATTAGTGTTTGGTAGCCACAGTTGCATAGTTCAGGGTGTGTATGGTAAGTGAGAATAGATGCTAATGCTAGTTAATTTAGACTTAGGTCCTTAGTTAGAGTTAGTTAGTTTCTCAACCCTTCACCCTTTAGCATAGGAGATAAAACCATAAAAGACCAAAAAAATCATATACCTCGAACTTACTTAACCATACACCGTGACAACAACAAGTAAGTCTAGGAAGACAACGANATCGTTGTGAGCCTTAATGAACCTTTGGGTTAATCAAGAAAAAATTTATATAATGGTGAATTAGCACACCAATAAAAATTCCTTCTTCTCATAAAAGCAACTCACCACCTAAGGACCACACACGAGACAGTCGGCAAGATAAAAAGCACAACCAAAATCAGCCAAGTCCTAAACAATACAAGATAGATTATACTCATCCTGATGAGTATATTCCAGACTTCACTTTTATCCTCCATCAAGATGAACAACTGCAGTGGAGAGAATTGCAAGGTAACATTGTGTTACCCCCAGATCGATCAGTCTCTTGCATTCTTTTCCATGCCTTAGCATAGATTGGCATGCAAGAACATTTTGCGGAATACGTTGTGGAAGATTTTGATATGAGGGATTATTATCCCATAGATGCCCAATGTATGAGAGACTTAAGGTAGGAGAGTCAACATGCTTTTCTGAAGGGCAAAGCCTAGCATGTCCTTAGCAAAATAGGAGATGAGGAACCCCTTATCACGGGTTCTTTAGCAAAAGATGTTCCCCCTCCTAACGATGGTGAGGAGGATGAGTATCAGAACCTATGATCAACGATACATATCCCTGGTTCTAATGACCATGAGCACCAACTGTTCACAGAGGGAAAAACCACTCATGCTAAGGATGAGCACTTTGGTCATCACCACGATCGGGGCCGTAGTAGCCGAAGAGAAGGCAAGAAACATCATCATGGTGATGGTTCCCCTTCTTCTTCTCCTTCATCCCATCATTCACTCTCTCCTTCCACATCTGGGTATAGCCACCATGAACATAAAGGTGAGGATAAAAGTAAGAAGGATGAAAGACCTCGACATGAAAGTCGAGAGAGAGGACAAGGGCAAGGACATAGGGAGAGTAGGGAACAATGTAGACATCACAGGCGTCATGAAAGAGACGATCATGATGAGCCCCTACTCACAACCTGAAGTATTCTTGACATTACGGAGGCAGTTAGGATTCCCACAAGGAATTTAAAAGATAGCAGGATCAAACGATTAGATATGAACAACATCCCATGATTCGAAGGGGGATATAATGCAGATCCGCAAAATCATTTACAAGAATTCCATGATGCTTGTGCCTTGCAGAATATAGAAAATGAGTGGCAAAAACTTAAGTTGTTCCCAAGGACACTCACCAAAGAAGCAGAGAGCTGGTACCAGTCCTTAGTACCAGAAACCATCAGGAGGTGAAGTACGATGATAGAACTGTTCAATGAGAAGTATCAAATGTACTCCATAGTGTCCAATTTGCGTAAGCAGATCCAAGGCTGGAAGCAAGGTACACATGAACCCTTGGATGTTGCCATGGCCCGCTACTACACATTGTTACATCATTGCCTGGGCCATGGGTATGCTCAACGAGATCAACTTTGCCACATCGTGGATAGGCTAAGGCATGAAACTAGAAGAACCCTTGGAACTTATGCCCAAGGGAGACTCTCACAACTTAGAGCCCATGAAGTACGTAGCTTGTTGGAACAAGTAGAAAATGAAGAAGGTGAGCTACGAAAAAGGGAAAGTATGGAAGAGTACAACCACGACCCCTCCCTTCGAAAGAAGGGAGTGAAATTTTGTGATGAAGAGGATGAGTTACCAATTCGAAGAGTTGGTGAACTAAAAAACCTTTCCAATCCAAAAATTAACAATAGAAATAGCGGCTAAGGTAGAAGATGTATGGAGTTCCTTAGACTCTAAAATTAAAACTGTCTTGAAAATTGTAGAAGAGTCTAAGGTAGAACCAAGTAGTGAAAAAGGTAAGAAAAAGTGGAGAGATTTAGGCCCTGCACATAACAAGGGTAAGGGAAAAATCACTAACTCCAATGTGGCTGAAGAATCTGATATAGACGATGATGGTGGATGTGAGATCTGCCACTATGACCATCCTAAGGGATGTTGTCCTATCATCTCACATCTACAGGAGTCTGGGGTGTTTGTGCTTAATCCAAGACTCAACCAATGGCAAACACCCCGAGGGTTATCTTATCCACAAGGTAACCCAAGGTAGTTCCACCAACCCTTAACGTATTATCCAAGTGGAACTCCACCACAGTCCATCGAACATCATCAGCAGTGGCAATACCCACAGTCATGGGGGATGCCATCGCCGAAACATCAGTACCCTTATCAGCAGCCTGACCCTTATGGATATTATGTGCAGCAGCCGATTTCTCCAAGTGACTCTATGAGTCACTCAACTCCCAACCATCACTACCAAGTTCGGGAGTACTTCAAAAGGACTCCTTCTCCTCCAGGAGACATCTCACACTCATTCCATCCTCCTAATCCATCTGCACCTCTTACACCAGTAGTAGTTCCCATAACACCTCCTGCTCCAACAATGCAAGGGGAACTTCCTCCTCAATGGTAGCAACATCATGCTGCGAGAGTTGTAAATATCCAACCCACTACTAGTTCTGACAACTGTAAAAAGAGAATACCTTACTTCAAAACCAAAAGCCTAGACAAACTCTCGCAAAAATAAGCGATTGAGACCATGTACACTCCTCCATCACCATCTAACACTTTGGAGAACCCTTTAGTCCAATAGAGTGTAACGCATACGGTTATGTTAACGCATACTGTAACCGACTGGATCAAGGTAGGCCGCCTTCCCAGAAAACTAACTGACCTTGGGAGTCCCTTAATCTATTTGCAGATTTCCAAAACTAAATCACATAGGGCTCTTCTTGACTCAGGTTCTAGAGTCAACTTAATTTCATAAGAGATGTATCACGCTTGGAACCTGCCCCAACTTAAGAAGAGCAACATTTAACTAGAGTTGGCAGACCAGTCCATCATCATTCCCTTGGGATTGGTGGAGGACATCATCACCACTATGTGTGGTTGATCTTACCCAGCTAATTTCCTGGTGATTGAAGTGAAAAACAACGAAGGGGAATTCTTGATTATAATGGGAAGGGCATGGCTGAGTACAGGAAACGCATGCCTTAGGATCTGCAATCTTTCCTTGGAAATCTCTAAGATAAACATATGTGGAAGGATCGAGAAGAGGAAAGTTCCATGCATCACATACAGTGATTCATTGGGTGATGACATGGAGGAAATGCCTCCATGTAACAGGTGTGCCCAAGAAACATTGAAACAAAGATGCCTATATGTAGTAACCACACAAGAAGTAGAAGACACCCCATGGTTGATAGCTACTAGAAGGAGCAAAAAAATATGCATGGAACGAACTGAGAAAACCCATGCTAACAACAAAGGCATAGACACATTAGAATATGAGCATCGCCAACTTCCATCCCTCAATCTAAGATCATCAATTGGGAGAAGTTGGGAACTTTTACGAAATTCAAACAGATGCTCATTATTTTGGATCTCTCCCTTACAACTCAGTCATGGGGGAGATGGCCACCTATGCTAATCATATGGGGCCCTCAATTCTTTTAAGTTTTTGTTTTACATGTTTTTGTTTTACACATTTTTTTTTTACAAATTTCTTTAACTTTTCTCATTTTTGTTTTACATCATCATTATAATTTTTCAATTTTTATGTGTGTGTGTGATCCACACTGTAAGTTTGTCCCATAATAAGTTTTCTTCATGATGGTATGAACTGTTTTCATATTGATTGCTAATGTTTGGTTTTTACCTTTAAGTCACAATGTTGATACTAAGGTATGTTTCTTTTGATATGGCAGGCAATGAGACCACTTCATCCATCCATCCACCAATTTCTATGGTTTCTCTTGGCTTGGAAATCTATAGTTCCTTTCTAATAAGAACTTTAATGAATCAATGACTGGGGATTTCTCAAACTAAGGAAGGACTCATGGATTGAAAAGGGTGTGACTTCAAAGGAACTTGATGCTTTCATGTTGGTCATTCTCTTGGGTGCTTGAATGTTTCTTCTTGAGTTTTGTTGCCATTCTGATGTTACCTAATTATCGGAAGCTGAGACAATAAAAATAAGAAGTCTTTGCATGGTGTGGTTCTCACACATAAAAACATAAAACACGAAAAAAAACCAAGTGAGAATTCAAAGCACACCCCTTAGACGCATAAACTTGGGCTACAAGCACTGGTTATGGAACCAAAAGTGTTCCCTCTAACTAAGGCCCTTCTC
>MNCI01005936.1:790752-857071 GCA_015680685.1 Gnetum montanum
CATTGTGAGGATGAGGAACATCATTTTCTAAGAAACCTATTGTGAGGGGTTCCTCGTCTCCTATTTCACTAAGGACATGGGGGACCTTGCCCTTCAACAATGAATGTTGGCTCTCTTGCCTTTCATCCCGAATACGTTGGGCAGCGGTGGGATGATAATCCCTTGTGTCAAAGTCATCCATAACATATTCCGCAAATAGTTCTTGCATGCCAATCTGTGCTAGGGCACGGAAAAGCATGTTAGGAATTGATCGATCTGGGGGTAACACAATGTTACCTTGCAAATCTCTCCACTGCAGTTGTTCGTCTTGATGGAGAATAAAAGTAAAATCAGGCACACACTCATCAGGATGAGTATATGTCACCTTAGATTACTGAGGACTTGGCTAGTTCAGGTTATGTGTATGTCGTTGACTGTCTTCTGTGTTATCCCTAGGTGAGTTAACCTTATGAGAAGAAGTCATTTTATTGGTGTGCTATTCACCATTATATATGTTCTTATTTAACTAATTAACCCAAAGGTTCGTTAAGGCTCACAACGATGTGAAAGATTTCCTAATGTTCTAATTGGCATACAAACACTTAGTCCCNTTATCTTCTATGCTAAAGGGTGAAGGGTTGAGAGACTAAAACTAACTCTAACTACAACACTATGTCCTAGTGTCAGCATTCATTCCCACTTGCTGTACACACCCTGAACTTTGCAACTATGGCTACCAAACGCTAATCATTACTGGGATTACCACACGTAACGCACGTGCTCGAAGCGGTCGTACTAAGACACCTAACTAGCCTAAGTGTGAAAAGCGGCCAATTCCTTGACTAGCCATACACATCCGTAGATGCTTGTAATCAAGTCGTACTTGTCCCACGTTCTAGGAGGTAAGGGTGAGAGAATCTAATCGTGATGAGTAGCTGATTTCTTGGCTAGCTGTACACATTCGTCAATGCTCGTAACCAAGTCATACTCATGTCGCGCTACTAGGAAAGCAATAAATAACATTAAATAAACCTATCCATGTACTACAAGGTTTATCCACAAAGCTCATCTTTATTACTGTACACAACTTGTGTTCAGGTACAAAGCTGCTCGAATAAAGAACTGTTCACTTGGGGGACTTCTACTGCGGGCGCATGGAAAATATTCTATCTCTGGGGTTATCAATCTACTAGAGCTTCGCTACTTTATGCCTATGATGTCAAATGAGGGGAGTGCCACCTCTTATTTATAGATTTGGCCGCGGATTGTGATATTGCATATGCGATATCGCAAGGAACGATGTGATATCGCATACGCGATATAGCAGGGGATGCGATATCGTGGCGGCCGTGATATCGTGGCTTGTGCATATCACGTCTCATCAACAACAAAATATTTTTGAAAACCACAAACTTCAAGGTGATTTACTTATGCTAAGTATAGAGTTTGAAATTTTTTTTCAAGTTTTTAAAAGTGTTTAAAATGAGTTATCAAAGAGATGAAATTCATGATAATGATGAGATTCTCTCACTTGTATGGATATTTTAAATTTTTTCTCTTGTCATTATTCAAGTGTTTAATTCCCACTTATTCTTACACCATTTTGGAAGAGGAAGACATGTTAACTATACAAGATTTTAAAGAAGCTCTATTTTCCATGGCTAATGGCAAATATCCTAATCCATAGGTCTTAGAAATGGAAAAATGATTTATCAAAGTCAAATAAAAATCATACCCAAATCAAATAATAAATTTTTAATTTGTTGAATGTTAATTATAAGATTATTACTAAAGCTTTTTGATGAGTCATAGTTTTGTTGCTTACATTGATGAGGCCTCGTCGACTAGGCCTCGTTGACTGGGCCTTATCGATGAGGCCTCGTCGACTAGGCCTCGTTGACTGGGCCTTATCGATGAGGCCTCATCAACACATCATATCATGTGTTGATGAGACCCCATTGATGTAGTGTCTGTATTTGGCTATAAATACATGCCCACCAGCCAAATTTATGGCAATCAAGATTTTAGTCGCAGCGAAGCTCTTGTAATTTGTTCATTTGAGAGTTAGAATTTTTCTCTTGAGTGTTCGTAGCAAGAGTCATTGAGCATACAAATCTTTATTCAAGTATTGCTGTACCTAAGCATGATAATGTGTGTGGAAATAAAGATGAGCTTTCTGATAAACCTTGCAGCACTTTGGATAGATTAAATATTTCATTTATGCATTTAATGTTTTTAATTATTTATTAAATTTTTAAATTATTTATTAAATAATTTTTAGTAATTAAGCTAATGAAGCAATTAAGTAAGATTAGCGAGATAGATTAAACACATAAGTACGACTATTTTGAGCGTAACACATTAATGAGTGGCGAGGTACCCCTACGCTCAACCATATGAATATGAGTGTTATCTGTGATCCAGTCGAACTTCAAGGACTAAGTTCTTATGTGCCTTCACAAAACAAGGATGGGTTAGGCGATCATTGTCTTCCCAAGCTTACTCGTATGGCATGATTATATGGTTAAGTAAACTTAAGGTATTTTTTTGCTTTTTGTGTTTATGTCCTGGTGCTAAAATGGAGAAGCGAAATAATTACATAACTAATTTAATTTAACTAATCTACTAAGTTCTAACTAGTCCTAACACCAGCATCTATTCCCACTCTCTGTACACATCCTAAACTAGTGTAACACTATTGGGATTACCAAACGCTAGTCATTACTGGGTTACCAAGTGTTCCATGTATGCTCGAAGTGGTTGTATTGAGTGTGCTTACTTGTGAAAATTAATGAATCAATAAGAGCAACATCAATTAACTAATGTAAGAATTAAATAACTATAAATAACATTAAATGCAATAAATAAGCTATTCTAAATGCTGCAAGGTTTATCACAAAGTTTGTGTTTATTTCTGGACACAAGGTGTGCTCAAGTATACAATGCTCGAATAAAGACCCGTTCACTTTATGACTCCTACTATGGGCACTCAGAAATAATTCTAACTCTAGAAAGGAAAAATTGCAAGAGTTTAGGTAAGGGACTAACAAACTAATGCCAAAACCAAGTGCACCCACCTCTTATTTATAGGCAATGAGAAAAGTCCTGATATTGGATGTCCAATATCGCTTGGAAGGCTCCGATATTGTAGACCCAATATCGCAGATCCAATATTGCGGTCCCAATATCGTAGTTCATCATACCCCCACGACTAAATGAAAACTCGTCATTGAGTTCCTTACAAAATATTGAGAAGGTATGGGATTATTGACATGGAGTGATAGACTCAAAGTGCCCGGTGAATGGATCGACAAATATATTACAACATTGCTATTCATACCCATTATGGTGAACACCGTACATAGATGACATCCAGACCTTTATTTGATAGCTTGGAGAGAGAGAGAAAAGAAAATGAGACATGTTGCTATCGATGTCAAGACTGTGCACACCGTTGTTCATCCATGGCTATATAATGTGTGTTCCTTGCATGACTGCTTCATCTCTAGTCCATCTTGAGTGCTCCCTCCTATTCCAGTCCATTATTTATGTGATCACCATCTACACACACAACACAATCACGAATTAGCAAGGATAGATAAGATATAATGTGATTGATACCTTGCCTCACTATGAAGCACATTGGATGGGTTGGATTAGAGGTGTGACTACCCAAGGTGTAGGGGTGAGGTAAGTAATGGAATGGAAAATTTTATGCCAAGGCCCCCATGACTAAGAGTGAACCTCTGGTAGTAATAAGATGGAAAACGAAAGAACAAGGAAGAATAGAGAAATAACAATGGTGAGGCCAATAAAACAAAATTGGATGTCATGGATGGTTGGAATGGAAAATGGTTGGTTGCAAGAAATGTTTAAGGGAAAGAACTTTACAATTGCACCATCAAGGAATGCTAGTGGGTCCTCCCCAAAGCAGGCTCATGCCCTTTATGCCATGAAAAACTGACAAATCAAAGAGTCCATAGGCTCTAGGAATGACATATGGAAACAATGGTTTAGAACTTGCCCACAAGAGTTTACCAAAGAATAATAATGCAGCAACCAAGATATAGACTAATCATAAAACTAGCAATGAGGTGGAATATGGAAAGAAATTTGGAAGAGAAGAGAGAATGGGATGAAATTCCAAGATCAAGGTTATGTAAAGTCCCTTGTGTATTATGTGGTTAAGGTGACTTAATAGAATTCATTTCAAATCTAGATCAAAACTAACCACATCCAATGACCTTACATCAACACACTTGACCAAACCATCCTCCTGACGCAACAAGAATGTGTCCATAGAGCCACCACCATTCCAACAAGGGAAAAATAGAAAAGCAAAAAGCAAAAAGCAAAAAATGGCTTTAGTTAGAGGGAACCTTTAGGCATGGGTAACATGTCTTTTCAATGCCATAACTAGTGCTTGTAGCCCATGTTTCTTTATTATGTCTAAAGGGTGTGCTTTGAATTCTCACTAGTTTTTCTTAGTTTTGTTTTGTGTGAGAACCACACCATGCAAAGACTGATTTGATTTGGTCAACTTCCTGATATTTGGTCAAGAGTGGAATGGCGGAAGACTGTATGGAACACATCCAAGTATCCAAGAGAATAGCCAGTACAAATCATCAAATCCCCTTAAGGTCAAGCCCTTTTCAATCCATTTGAACCTTTCCTTGGTTTGAAGAATACCAAACCACCTATTCATTAATAAGTTTACTTAGAAAAAGGGACAGTACAGTTCCAAGATCAAGGGAGAGCATAGAGCTGAATGGATGAATGGATGATGTGGGCTCATTTCCTGTTTTATCAAAAGAAACCATATCTTAGTATCAATAGTAAAAGTCAAAGGTAAAAACCAAACATTAGCAATCAACACTATTATAGTACAATCCACCATCATGAGCACTTATTATGTGATGAGTAAGAATAAATTAAACAATGAAATAGTAAAAACGTTAACGATGGTGTAAAATAAAAAACAAGTAAAGATGAAAAATGTAAAACAAAAATGTGTGAAACAAAAATATAAAATGAAATAAGGGCTTAGAATGGTTAGCATTGGTGGCCATCTCCCCCATGAATGAGTTGGAAGGAGAAGATCCAAAATAATGAGCAAAGTTGTTCATTTATAGAGGTGGTGTTAGTACTGGCCTTTTTAGGTTCATGGAAAGGCTTGGTTTGATAAATGTTGACCAATAATTTCTTATTCAGGCTTTCAGGTTTATAAATCATCATGACTCCTACAAGAAAAGTTTCATGAATGATTTAAGGTCCTTCCCACAGCGTTTGAAACTTAGTTCATTGTGGCACATGTGTGGGATTCCAATAAAGAACCTTATCCCCTAGTTGGTATTTGACTTTCCTAATCCTTAGGTCATGACATTGTTTGTTAAAGGCCTTGTGTAATTTGTTAGATGATAGGGTGGCTAATCGGTTCTCATGTAGCAAGTTAAGGTTCATTAACCATTCTTTTTGTGCTAGATTGAGGTCAAGGTTAAGGTCACATGCTGTGGATAGGGCACAAAGTTTAGCTTGAATAGGAATCATTGGAAGTTTACTGTATACTAACTCATAGGAAGAGTAGCCTATAGGGAGTTTTCATGTGGAGTACTATGCCCAAAGAGCATCATTCAGTTTGGCGCTCCAATATCGCCTATATTTGCTAATGGTTCATGTTAATATTTTTGTGATCTTCCTATTGGTAACTTCAACTTGATCGTTCGCTTGAGGATGATATGGTATAGTCAGCTTATGCTCAACTCCTAAGCATTACATCAACTTTTGAAAAGTCACACTTGTAAAATGTGTACCATTGTCAAAAATAAGTGCATGTGGCACACCAAACCTATTTACAATTTTTTGTTGAACAAATCGTGTAGTGGTGGGTGATGTACAATCCCTCACAGTGGCTACTTCTGCCCACTTTGTAAAATAGTCAACAACAACAACAATGTAGGCCTTTCCATTGGACATTGGTGTAATAGGCCCCATAAAATCAATTCCTCATATGTCAAAAGGTTCTAAGGGTTGAATCCATTATTGTAGACACTCCATTCTAGTAGTCATTCCCCCATCATGTTGGTAGCGCTTACAAGATTGGACGAAATGATGAGCATCCTAGAATAATGTAGGCCAATAATATCCTGCAAGCAAGATTTTAATGGTTGTTCATCTTCCAGCATAATGACCCCCACAAGGGCCCTCGTGAGCACCTTGGAGAACTTGCAATTCATCTACATCAGGAACACACCATCGGACCAAGCTATTGGAACATACTTTATAAAGTTATCTATTAATTGCCATAAAATATTTGGCTCAGTGAAGAAACTATTGTTTCTTTTTAAAGTCTAACCCTTGTGGTGTTTCTTGTGTGAGGAGATAGGTAAGAATGCTACTATACCAATTTGTCTCTATGGTTAATTGATTGTTTACTACACTTGCAAAGAGGAGTTCATCAGGGAAATTGTTAGAAATTGGATATTTGTCCTCTTTGTTGTCCCATCATAACTGAGATAAATTCTTAGCGAAAACATTCTCGGTGCCTTTACGATCAATCATTATAAGGTTGAACTCTTGTAAGATCACGAGCCATCGTATGATGCGAGGGCTTACCATTGGTTTATTCATTAGGAACTGAATTGCACTATGGTCCATATGTACAAATATCTTATAGCCTAATATAGAGTGCCTAAATTTTTCTAGTGCAAACACTACAGTCATTAATTGTTTTTCTATTATGATGTAATTGAGTTGTGCACCAGCAATATTTCGACTTGCACAGTGAATGTAATAGGATCATTTATGATCATCTAACTATGTAAGTATAGCTTCTAAAGAAAAGCTGGATGTGTCAGTCATTATGTGAAATGGTCTGGACCAGTCAGGAGCTTGTAGAATGGGTGTTTCTATGAGCTTCTGTTTTAAGGTTTGGAAGGCTAGCTCACATTCCCTTGTCCATTCAAAAGATACATCCTTCTTGATTAGTTCTACCAAATGTTTTGCAATCCTTGACAAGTTCTCAATGAAGCGTCTATAATAGGCAGTATGTCCAAGGAATGATCATATATCTCTTATAGTCTTAGGTTGATGAGTGATTTTTTAAATGACTTTAATATTTTCAGGATCTGCCTCTATCCTTGTTTGTGAAATCTTGTGTCCTAATACAATGACTTCTTGGACCATTAAATGGCTTTTTTGCTAATTGAGCCTTAAGTTGGGTTTAACACATCATTTTAGTGCTTTCTCTAATCGGCCTAATGCTTGCTCAAAATCCACTCCATCGGTGGAGAAATCATCCATAAAGACCTCCACACCATTTCCTATTTGCTACTAAAATATTCTTAGAACCAAACATTGAAACATTGCTGGGGCATTGCACAAGCCAAACAACATCTTCTTATATGCAAAAGTCCCCCAAGGACTTGTGAATGTCATCTTGGCTTAGTCTTCTAGTGCTATTTGAATTTGATTGTATCCACTGTAACCATCTAGAAAACTATAGTAGCAATTCCCGACAATGGTGTTTAAGACTTGGTCGATGAGTGGCAATGGGAAGTGGTATTTGAATGTTACCATGTTCAGTAGCCTAAATTCTATACATACCCTCCATTTACCTCCCTTTTTAGGCACAATGAATAAGGGACTAACCCATTCACTATCAGCAATGGGGTAGATGAACCCAGCTTTTAGAAGCTATTCAATTTCTTATTTAACCACTTGCTTAAGCTTTGGGTTTAGTCATCTTTGCAGTTGTTGTCAAGGCTTCCTGGAGGGGTTAGTGTAAATTCTATGTTAGCATATCCTAAGATCTATTTTGGTTAATTTGGGATATGACCAAGCAAAGGCTTTTGACCATTTGTTTATCATTTTCAGTAGTCTTTCTTTTTGTTGAGGAGCGAGCTTAGCATTAATGATTACCAATTTTTCATTTTTGAGAAATGTATACTCCATACTGGTGGGTAATGGTTTTAACTCAAGGGGCTTTTGTTTGAACTCATCAAGGATTTTCAACTTCCCCCAATTGATATTTTTGATGTCAGGAATTGGAAGTTGGAGATGGACTTACTCTAATTTGTCTATGTTATTTGTATCGTCCGAAATCGTCGGTGCAAGGCTGGAATGAAACAAACACTGAGAGATCCTCTTGAAGAAATACAGACTACCTTCGCTTGAGGGCAAGATGGAATGGACGAAGGTAGAGTGCCTTGAATGGTTCGCATTCAGATCAAACGAGGGCTTCCCCAACGTATGCACTTTGCAATGCGTTGGATTATACGTAAATGATGCACATTAAATGTAAACCATAACGTAAACAGACACAATAATGTAAAGTGGAATGTAAACGTAAACAGGAAAAACAAAGAAAACTACAATACATCTGGGAAAAAATGTAAAGTATTTTGTATTGAAAAAGTGATTATAGTGTGGACCGGTCAAAATGCAGTTGTGGATTAATCACAAGATGGATGTTTAGCCCCAATGGGTGATGACAGGTGCTGGGAGATGCAGGTTTTGGGTTGCAGGGAAATGTTGCATCCAAGTCTGATGCCTAGCATATAGAGGTTTATGCCCAGATTTGCTAAGTGTACCAGATCTAGTTTTTGTTGTCTCCGTTTGTAACAATTGCCAACCTTGTTCTAGTGAAAAATTTGGGTTTTTATAAGATCTTGGGCGATAGATTTGGATCTGGAAGGAGATGAGTGGCTGTGAGGTGAGAAAAATTCAGATTAGGAGACAGGTGGTGCATTGATTAGGTGTAGGATATGTTACAACTATACAGTGTGCAACATATGAGATTGGGCATCAACCTTAGCATACAGGCTCAGCATCAACCTCAGCATATAGGCTCAACATCAACCTTAGCGTACAAGCTCAGCATCAACCTCAGTGTACACCTCAGCGTGCACCTTAGCGTACTCCTCATGAATTGAGATGTTGGATGTCTGACTATGTATGTTGGTGCTTGTCCCTTGATGCCTGAGTGCTGTTGATCTTCCAAGGTGTTCGGATGCCGATTTTGACTTCATTTTGATGCAGTTTCTTGCCTGTTTTAGTGGTGTATGTTGGGCTATACGCTGGCCAACGTATAGCAAGATGAACCTAGTATACACACACAAAAATGCATCATTTCAAGGTCAAAACTTGATTTTTAGGTGCCTGTGATGATGCCCAATAGTTTCCCTACCTCCAAAAGTTGATTTCAGGTGAAAATATTGCTCTTTGGTTCCTATTTTTGGCAGTCTTTGGTGGTGTATGCTCGGCTATACGCTGGTCAATGTACACCCAAATGTACCTAGCGTACACACATGAAAATGCATCATTTAGGGCCCAAAATTTTATTTTTAGGAGGCTGAGAGCTACTGGGAACCTTGGGGAAGGTCTTGGGAGGTCTAAACACTCAATTCTAGCATGTTTTGGCTCATTTTTGGGGCCCAAAAGTTGCTATACGCTGGCCTGTACGCCGGCCAACGTACAGCCTAGTGTGAACAGAGTATACTTGGTTAAACCCAAGTATTCTGAATCCAAAACATGAAATTCCTGATGTCGGATGCTGATGTAGTTACCTATGGGTCCTGTGGAACTCTTTCTTGTTCAATTATGCTCCATTTGATGCTGTTTTTGAGGCTTTCAAGCTTGGTCATGCTGGGGACCAACATGACTTAGCTCAATTTCTGTCTACAAGTGTTAGCCAAAATTTTTGTGGTGTTTCATTGGCTCCTATTTGTTGATGCCTAGAGGAATCGACTTGAGAGGCATCGGAAAAGAAGTAAAAAGCACCACAAGAAAACTGGTAGCAAGCATTGTCCTTTGGCACTTGGCCAGATGTCATCGCACCATGTTTAGAAGTACTTGGGATTGGGAAATGAAGTTTTGAGATGATATCTAGAGGAGATGTTTGTAACTGTGGGATTAGGAATTGATTAAGGGATTGTGTTGGTTTGGGAGAGGAGTATTCATCTTGTGCAAACAAGTCATGTTGTTCCTTGTCGATGGCCAATATTTGGCAGACTTGGAACCAAGGCATGAGGAGTACGTCCTTTTGATGAATGATACTCTTGTATCATGTTTGAGAGAACTCGTTGTCACAACCAAAGACACACGATGAGGTGATGCATTCTTTGGAGAAACAGGACCCTTGTGGAGTGTCTAAGGAAACCCATTGTCTGACAACCAAAACCATGCAGTGAGGTGAAACATGATGGTTTGAGACACGGGTATTTCTTTCCAAGACGACTGCCTTCCCGCCTGGGGCTTGTATGGGAAGTGCCAAGGGTCTTGTGGTTCATTTTGCTCTTTGCTCTTTGATCTTTTCTTTTTTATTTTTTCTTTTTTTTCTTTTTCTTTTGTTTTCTTTTTCTTTTATTTTTGGAAAGAGATTTCTTTTAATTTTGCACTGATGCTCATGTGCCATGTTGTGTGTTGCAATTGCTTGAGAGTGTCGCAGCATGCAATAGTGTGCTTAAAGTTTTGGGGTGTACTAGGTGTATCTAGGAACTATAACAGGGTAGGAAAGGGAACAAGAGTGTTGGGGAAATGGAGAATGTATTGGAAACTGGGAATGTACTTTTGAATAGATTGATTAACTTGGTTGCATGCATCAGAAACAATGTGGCACCTTGTCACCGTGATGAAGTGTATTTGTGTACGAGCACCATTGGGTGTCATCCTAGAAATACAACTCCAGGAAGACAAGAAAACCACAAGTGAATGAGTTAGCGAACACTTTAGACAAAAATGTGGTCGATGCAAATGGAGGCACCATGTGAAACTTAAGGTAAAAAAATGAGTAGCAATAGTGTTGTTAGAGTCGATGTGAGAATGATGTGACTGGCGTTGATGAAGAAATGTCATGAATTATAGCAGCAGATAAATGTGCCAGAGATGATCTTGCTAGTTTATAGTCTTAGTGAACTATTGTGGGTTATTTTTACGTCATAACCCGTTGGACGTTGCCAGTTTATCATCGTAGCAGATGGTGAGATGCTAGTTTATAGTCGTGGCAGACTATGAAGAGGCAAGCTAGTTTATATTCTTAGCAGATTCTGGTGAACAAAACTGTGGTAGTTTAAGATCATACTAGACTCTCTGTGGTATTGGTTTTAGGTAATGATGCTAGGACCACTCTGTGGTGTTAGTTTTGAGTCATAACCCAGGAAAGTCTGTGGTATCAGTTTACTGTCATGATGCCAGGATGAATCTGTGGTATCAGTTTACCGTCGTGATGCTAGGACGATAGTGTGGATGCATGCGTGTACGTTTTTATGATCCTGTAAACAAAATCAACTAGAGAAAACAATGTTAAATAGCAACTATAGAAAACATGAACTGAAATGAACCAGTAAATAGAAAACAATGCAAAACGGTGGTAGTTTAAGGCCTTTTCAGGCTGCGTGCAAACATGTAAGCTAGTACCATGCAAATGAAGGTGATGTATGCACAATGAACAAAGGTGAAGAATGGGTGGGGATCAGATGTATTTTTGGCCACAAGGGAGCCTTGATCATGTGGTTGTTTCCTAGCCGGATGTGGTCTAGGAGGTGTGCTAGGTTGTTATGGGAGGCTTTTGGTTTTTAGCACTCATTCGGGGGTTTTAGCTCTAGGTGTTGCATTTTTTGTCATGGGTGTTCCATCAAGAGACTCTTCTTTCAAGACTTGTGACATGTCTATGTTGTGGATGGCTTGAAAGGGAGTGTTATCTCCATGTATGATGACTTCTCCACCTTCGTATGGAAGGTGGTTTTCTTGATGTATCGGTGAGGAAACGACCCATTGTTGGGCTAGCCAAGGTCTACCAAGAAACATGTTGAAACTTGGCATCTCTTCTATGATAGTGAACTCCGCGCTGGTGGGGAATTTTTCACCTACCATGAAGGCTAGGTTAATTGTGCCCTTAACTGTGACACGTGATCCGTTGAAGGATTTTAGACATGTAGTTTCTGTTGGCATGATCTCGTCTACCATGCCTAGTTTGTCAATGATGGAGTATAGAACTACATTTGTTGCAGCACCATCATCAATGTGCACTATACGAATGGTACATTTCCCAACACGTACAGTAAGTGACAATGGAGCTGCTGTGACCTCCCCTCGTTTGGGGTTGACTTTAACGGCATCGTCGCGGAAGGCTAAGGTGTTTGAACCCAATCCTTGTGGTGTGAGTTGTGACATCGTTGCATAGATGGATTCCATGTTAGCAGGGATGTCCTATGTAACAGGAATAGATGCTAACGTTTAAGCTAAGGCTTCGCGATGAGCCGATGATATCATGACCAAGTCATACAAGCTCATGGTTGTGTTCTTTTGTTTGAGCATTTGTTTCACCTGGGCTAGTGTAGCTACAAAGTCCATGTTGTTTGCCATTGTGTTGGTTGCCTTTGTATGGGTCGAGGGCTTGGGCTTGCTTTGTTTGGGATTAGGGGTAGGACCCCCAGTGTTCGGTTGTTGTATACTAGGTGTGGCCTTTGCTTTAGCTGTGGGTGTTCGTTGTTTGTTTATCCTCTTCTGCTGCCATTTGGTAGGCTTACCCATGTTGTTAGTAAAGTTAACTCTTGAGGGAGAAGAGGTTGAGACATTGCCTATGGTTGGGCTCTAGGTAGGTGAGGGGTCATCACGTGGTGGCACTTTTATGACAAATGGAAGTTTAGGAGGTGTCGGTGTTGTTTGACGAGCTTGTTGTGGCACCTTGATGATGAAAGATTTCTTTGCAGTTGTGGATGGTGCATCATGCCAGTTTAACATCTTAGCAGATGATTGTAGTGGTACTTTGATCACAAAAGGTGTCGTCGGTGCTCTAGGTGGCACCTTGATGATGATGGAAGGCCTCTTGCTTATGGAGGCGGAGGGGATTGTTGCCTTTCTGGGAGGCACATGGATCACAAAAGGTTGGTGCATAGGTTTAGGCTTACTATCTATGCCAATGGAGTTTATGACATAGGAGGCATTGTCTGTGCTGGGTTGATTCATGATGTTGACATTTAGTTGGCCCCGTTATATCATTACTTGTAGATCATCTTGTAATGCATGGCAGGTGTCGGTGTTATGACCAGACATCTGGTGGTAGTGACAGAATTGGTCTAACTTGAAATGTGATGGAACCGGGGGCTCATTTGGTGCTGCTAAGGTGGGGTTCCTTAGTAGCTCATAGTACCTGTCATGTCTTCAGTGGGCATTTTCCGCTACTTGTTTGTATTGGATTTGCCCAATTTTGAGGAGTTGCTCTAGTAGTTCAGAGGGTCGCGTGGGTAGCAACTTATACTTAGAGCGATCCTTGCACTGAAAGTTGGACCTTGGGGTGACCCCTGTTGTTGCAGGTGGATTGGTACTGGTGTTTGTTGTTTTTGTGCTTGCGGCTACTGTTTCCATTGTTGTCTTTTGTTTGGCAATGTGTTGGTTCTTGTAAGCCACATAGGCGGGATCATTGTTGGTTTGTGCAGCTTGTTCAATGTCCTTGATTTGCATGAAGGCTTGGCTCAACGTTTGAGCACATAGGTAGTACAGTTTGGACTTAATGAAGTCATTCACAGCTCCCTTTAGAATCATAAGAAAATAGGTTTTAGGGATGGACTCATGAAGTTCGTTAAGGGCTATGCTCGATCGTTGAATGAACTTCTGCACAGGCTCTAGTGGCGCTTGTTTCACATGTATCAGAGTGTCTAGTGTGGCCTCAAGCTTGAGGTTGTACTTAAACTGGGTGATGAATTGATGTAATAGATCCTCTAGAGAGGATATGGAGTTACAGGGTAGAGCTTGGTACCAGTCTAAGGCTACGCCCATTAAGGACATAGCGAACATGCACAAGATTGCGTGGGGCCAAGCTTGAAGCAATAGAGTTTCTGATCAGAATGTTAACAAGTGAGTGTTCAGATCTCCCTTCCCGTTGTACTTGGTTAACTATGGGAGTGTGATTCCCTTGGGTAAAGCTAACGGTGGCATTGAAGAGTTAATTTGATCATCGTGGTAGAAGGCCAGTACTTTAACTACTTCGATGTTGGCGGTTTTGAGGTGCTTTACCTTGTCAGCTAATGCTTGTATCCATTGTTTTGCTTCTGCCCACTCTTGAGCAGTAGGAAAATTAGTTGGTTGGAGAGATTTTTGAGTTGTCATTTGTTGCTGTGGAGCAATGTTCAGAGTTGTGGTTGCGGGGTGTGGCACATTGAAGTGAGTGGGTTGTTGAACAAGGGGTATGGTTCCTTACCTAGCCACTAACTGTGGGGTGACACCTTGAATGTGTGGGACCAATGTAACGAAAGTGGCCCCATGTGTGTGCATGTATGGTATGTACTAGATGGAGATGGGTGTGGGTAATCTCTATTGGGATACCGGTGGTTACATGCTTGTTGATGCGTAATGATGAATTTTCTATACCACGCGTGAGTGGGATGATGGGTTAACATGGGCATGAGGACTGAGGGTGTGGTATTAATCCTTAGTTTCAGATTGTGCCTTGAAGTCATTTACATCATGTTGGTTTTGGGACTCCTCAGTGGGTCTCCATGTGTTTTGGCTTCTTCCTAGAAGGAGTTGGGAGATGAGTCGGTGGTGAGGCTCAGAAAGGAGGATGATGTCATATATAGAGGGGACGAATTCATGACCTCCCATGTATATGCGCTCAAAGTTTCATTTTGCCTCCTGTTCTGTGATGTCAAGAGGAAGGTTGGCCTGAATCTTCACACAGATAAAGTTGTATTGTTCCTGTGAGAGGATTACGAAGGTGCATGCATTAGAGTTCTGAGATGACTCCATGGTGATGTGTGATGGGGCAGCGTACGGGCTGGCTAATAAGTGCCGAGTGTGTTTCGGGCTAAGTGTGCAACATGACTGGACTGTAACGTGTGTAGCATGGCTAACTATTGATGAAAGCTATCACCATGTAAAAGCTAAGTATAAAGTTCTCCTAAGTGTCTAGCATGTCAAGCTGGCAGTGTGTGAACACTGAAAATTTTTCTCTAAGTGTCCAGCGTGTGGACACTGAAAATTTTTCTAAGTGTCCAGCGTGTGAACACTGAAAATTTTTCTAAGTGTCTAGTGTGGACACTGAAAATTTTTCTAAATGTCTAGCGTGCAAAAACTGAAAATTTTTCTAAGTGTCCAGCATGTGAACACTGAAAATTTTTCTAAGTGTCCAGCATGTGAACACTGTAAATTTTTCTAAGTGTTGTTAGCGTATACAGCGTAAACGAGAGAAAAATTTTCGAAGTGTTATTAACGTATATAGCGTAAACGAGAGAAAAATTTTCTAAGTGTTGTCAGTGTATACAACATAAATGAGAAAAAAATTTTCTAAGTGTTGTTAGCGTATATAGTGTAAATGGGAGAAAAATTTTCTAAGTGTTGTCAACGTATACAACATGAACGGGAGAAAATTTGGCTAAGTGTTGGAATAGCGTAAACGGGTAGATCTACGCAAATCTACAATGTTTGAGTGTAGATCTAGCAGAACGGGATGTAGATCTGTAGTCACAGGGTGCAGATCTATAGTCATAGAGGGTAGATCTACGCAGATCTACAATGTTTGAGTGTAGATCTGGCGGAACAGGATGCAGATATGCAATGTCTGAGTGTAGATCTGCATTCATAGGGTGCAGATCTAGAGTGATAGGGTGTAGATCTATGATCACAAAGGCTGGATCTATAGTTATAGTGCATAGATCTGAAATAATCGAGCATAGATCTAGAAGAACAGGGTGCAGGTTTGCAATTATAGTGCACAGATTTGAGATAACAAGATGCAGATTTACAATTTTTGAGCATAGATCTACAACACGAGGTGTAGATCTACAACAATGGGGCGTAGATCTAGGATGTAGGAAAGTAGCTCTGAGTAGATCTATGCAGATCTAAGTGAAAGAAGGCCCTCCTTCTAGCGCCATTTTCTGTACCGTCCGAAATCGTCGGTGCAAGGCTGGAATGAAATAAACACCGAGAGATCCTCTAGAAGGAATATAGAAGACCTTGCCTTTACTTGAGGGCAAGTTGGAATAGATGAAGGTAGAGTGCCTTGAATGGTCTGCACATAGATCAAAAGAGGGCTTCCCCAATGTACACACTTTGTAATGCGTTGGGTTATACGTAAAAAATGCACATTAAATGTAAACTGTAATGTAAACAGACAAAATAATATAAACTGGAATGTAAACGTAAATTGGAAAAGCAAAGAAAATGTAAAGGGAGATGTTTAGCCCTAGTGGGTGATGACAGGTGCTGGGAGATGCAGGTTTTGAGTTGTAGGGAAATGCTGCATCCAAGTCTGGTGCCCAGCATATAGAGGTTTATGCCTAGATTTGCTAAGTGTACCAGATCCATTTTTTTGTCTCCATTTGTAAATATTGCCAACCTTGTTCTAGTAAAAAATCAAGGTTTTTATAAGATCTTGGACGTTAGATTCAGATTTGGAAGGAGATGAATGGCTGTGAGGTGAGAAAAATTTGGATCGGGAGACAGGTGGTGCATTGACCGAGTGTAGGATATGTTATAACTGTATAGCGTGAATCATATGAGATTGGGAGTCAACCTTAGCATTTAGGCTTAGCATCAAACTCAGCATATAGACTCAACATCAACCTCAACGTACAGGCTCAACATCAACCTCAGTGTACAGGCTCAGCATCAACCTCAGCGTACACCTCAGCATGCACCTTAGCGTACACCTCATGAATTAAGATGTTGGATATTTGACTATGTATGCTGGTGCTTGTCCCTTGATGCCTGAGTGCTGCTGATCCTCTAGGGTGTTCAGATTCAGATTTTGACATCATTTTGATGTAGTTTTGGGCTTGTTTTAGTGGTGTACGCTGGGCTATACGTTGGCCAATGTACAACAAGATGTACCCAGCATACACACATAAAAATGCATCATTTCAAGGTCAAAAATTGATGTTTAGGTGCTTGTAATGATGCCCAACAATTGCCCTACCTCCAAGAGTTGATTTCAGGTGAAAATATTGCTCTTTGGTGCTTGTTTTGGGTTGTCTTTGGTGGTGTACACTGGGCTATACGCTGGTCAGTGTACACCCAAATGTACCCAACGTACACACATGAAAATGCATCATTTAGGGCCCAAAATTTAATTTTTAGGAGGCTGAGAGCTACTGGGGACCTTGGGGAAGGTCTTAGAGGGTCCAAACACTCAATTCTAGCATGTTTTGGCTCATTTTTGGGGCCCAAAATTTGCTATACGTTGGCCTGTACGCTGGCCAGCGTACAACCTAGTGTGAACAGAGTATACTTGGTCAAACCAAAGTATTTTGAACCAAAAACATGAAATTCTTGATGCTGGATGTTGATGTAGTCACCTATGGGTCCTAGGGAACTCTTTCTTGTTCAATTGTGCTCTGTTTGATGCTATTTTTGAGGCTTTCAAGGTTGGTCATGCTAGGGACGAACATGACTTAGCTCAATTTTTGTCTACAAGTGTTAGCCAAAATTTTTGTGGTGTTTCATTGGCCCCTATTTGTTGAATCTTGGAGGAATTGACCTAAGAGGCATTGACAAAGAAGTACAAAACACCACAAGCAAACTGGTAGCAAGCATTGTCCTTTGGCACTTGACTAGATGTCATCGCACCATGTTTAGAAGTACCTGGGATTGGGAAATGAAGTTTTGAGATGATATCTAGAGGAGATGTTTGTAATTGTGGGATTGGAAATTGATCAAGGGATTGTGCTGGTGTGGGAGAGGAGTATTCATCTTGTGAAAAAAATTCATGTTGTTCCTTGTCGATGGCCAATATTTGGTAGACTTGGAACCAAGGCATGAGGAGTACGTCCTTTTGAGGAACGAGACTCTTGTATCATGTTTGAGAGAACTCATTGTCATGCCAAAGACACACGATGAGGCGATGCATTCTTTGGAGAAATAGGACCCTTGTGAAATGTCTAAGGGAACCCATTGTCTGACAACCAAAACCACGCAGTAAGGTGAAACATGATGGTTTGAGACACGAGTATTTCTTTCCAAGACAACTGCCTTCCCGCCTGGGGCTTGTATGGGAAGTGCCAAGGGTCTTGTGGTTCATTTTGCTCTTTTCTCTTTGATCTTTTCTTTTTTCTTTTTCTTTTTCTTTTTTCCTTTTTTTTTTCTTTTTATTTTGTTTTCTTTTTCTTTTATTTTTGGAAAGAGCTTTCTTTCAATTTTGCACTCATACTCATGTGCCGTGTTGTCTGTTGCAATTGCTTTAGAGTGTCGCAGCGTGCAATAGTGTGCTTAAAGTTTTGGGGTGTACTGGGTGTATCTAGGAACTATAACTAGGTGGGAAAGGGAACGAGAGTGTTGGGGAAATGGAGAATGTATTGGGAACTGGAAATGTACTTTTGAACATATTGATTAACCTGGTTGCATGCATCAGAAACAATGTGGCACCTTGTCACTGTGATGAAGTGTATCTGTGTATGAGCACCACTGGGTGTTATCCTGCAAACACAAATCCAAGAAGACAAGAAAACCGCAAGTGAATGAGTTAGCGAACACTTTAGACATGAATGTGGCAGATGCAAATGGAGGAACCATGTAAAACTTAAGGCAAAAAAAATGAGCAGCAATAGTGTTGTCAAAGCCGATGTGATGAATGATGCAGAAGGCGTTGATGAAGAAATGTTATGAATTATAGTAGCAGATGAATGTGCTAGAGATGATTTTGCTAGTTTATAGTCTTAGCGGACTATCATGGGTTAGTTTTACGTCATAACCCGTTGGACGTTGCCAGTTTATCGTCATAGCATATGGTGCAATGCTAGTTTATAGTCGTGGCAGACTATGAAGTGGCAAGCTAGTTTATATTCTTAGCGGACTCTAGTGAACAAAAATCTAGCAGTTTAAGGTCATACTGGACGCTCTGTGGTATTGTTTTTAGGTCATGATGCTAGGACCACTCTGTGGTGTTAGTTTTGAGTCATAACCCAGGAAATTCTATGGTATCAGTTTACTGTCATGATGCCAAGATGAATCTGTGGTATCAGTTTATCATCGTGATGCCAGGACGATAGTGTGGATGCATGCGTGTACGTCTGTATGATCCTATAAACAAAAGCAACTAGAGAAAACAATGTTAAATAGAAACTATAGAAAACATGAACTGAAATGAACCAGTAAATAGAAAACAATGCAAAACGGTGGTAGTTTAAGACCTTTTCAGGCCGTGTGCAAACACGTAAGCTAGTACCATGCAAACGAAGGTTATGTATGCACAACGAACAAAGGTGAAGAGTGGGCGGGGATCAGATGTGTTTTTGGCAGCAAGGGAGCCTTGATCATGTGGTTGTTTCCTAGCCGGATGTGGTCTAGGAGGCGTGCTAGGTTGCTTTGGGAGGCTTTCGGTTTTTACCACTTTTTCGGGGGTTTTAGATCTAGGTGTTGCATTTTTTGTCGTAGTTTTTCCATTAAGAGACTCTTCTTTCAAGACTTGGGACATGTCTATGTTGTGGATGGCTTGAAAGGGAGTGTTATCGCCATGTATGATGACTTCTCCACCTTCGTATGGAAGGCAGATTTCTTGATGTATCGGTGAGGAAGTGACCCATTGTTAGGCTAGCCAAGGTCTACCAAGAATCATGTTGAAACTTGGCATCTCTTCTATGATAGTGAACTTCACACTGGTGGGGAATTGTTCACATTCCACGAAGGCTAGGTTAATTATTCCCTTGACTATGACACATGATCCGTTGAAGGATTTTAGACATGTAGTTTCTATTAGCATGATCTCGTCTACCATGCCTAGTTTGTCAATGATGGAGTATAGAACTATGTTTGTTGCCACACTATCATGAACGTGCACTCTACAAATGGTACATTGCCCAATACATAAAATAATTGACAATGGAGCTATTGTGACCTCCCCTCGTTCGAGGTTGACTTTAACTACATCGTCACTGAAGACTAAGGTGTTTGAACCCAGTCCTTGTGGTGTGAGTTGTGAAATCATTGCATGGATGGATTCCATGTTAGTAGGAATGTCCTCTGTAATAGGAATGGATGCTAATGTTTGCGCTAAGGCTTTGCGATGAGCCGATGATGTCATGACTAGGTCATACAAGCTCATGGTTGTGTTCTTTTGTTTGAGAATTTGTTTCACCTAGGCCAATGTAGCTACAAAGTCCATGTTATTTTCCATTGTGTTGGTTGCCTTTGTATGGGTCGAGGGCTTGGGCCTACTTTGTTTGGGATTAGGGGTAGGACCCCCAGTGTTCGGTTGTTGTATACTAGTGGCCTTTGCTTTGGCTGTGGTTGTTCGTTGTTTGTTTGTCCTCTTCTGCTGCCATTTGGTAGGCTTACCCATGTTGTTGGCAAACTTAACTCTTGAGGGAGAAGAGGTTGAGACATTGCCTATGGTTGGGCTCTGGGTAGGTGAGGGGCCATCGCGTGGTGGCACCTTTATGACAAATGGAAGTTTAGGAGGTGTCAATGTTGTTTGACGAGCTTGATGTGGCACCTTGATGAAAAAAGGTTTCTTTGCAGTTGTGGGTAGTGCATCATGCCAGTTTAACATCTTAGCAGATGATTGTAGTGGTACTTTGATCACAAAAGGTGTCGTCGGTGCTCTAGGTGGCACCTTGATGATGATGGGAGGCCTCTTTCTTATGGAGGCGGAGGGGATTGTTGCCTTTCTGGGAGGCACATGGATCACAAAAGGTTGGTGCATAGGTTTAGGCTTACTATCTATGCCAATGGAGTTTATGACATAGGAGGCATTGTCTGTGCTGGGTTGATTCATGGTGTTGATGTTCAGTTGGCCCCGTTATATCATTACTCGTAGATCATCTTGTAATGCATGGCAGGTGTCGGTGTTGTGACCAGACATCTGGTGGTAGTGATAGAATTGGTTTAACTTGAAATTTCATGGAACCGGGGGCTCATTTTGTGCTGCTAAGGTGGGGTTCCTTAGTAGCTTGTAGTAGCTGTCATGTCTTCGGTGGGCATTTTCCACTACTTGTTTGTATTGGATTTGCCCAGTTTTGAGGAGTTTCTCTAGTAGTTTAGAGGGTTGCGTGGGTAGCGACTTATACTTTGAGCGATCCTTGCACTGAAAGTTGGACCTTGGGGTGACCCCTGTTGTTGCAGGTGGATTGGTACTGGTGTTTGTTGTTTTTGTGCTTGCGGCTACTATTTCCGTTGTTGTCTTTTGTTTAGCAATGTGTTGGTTCTTGTAAGCCACATAGGCGGGATCATTGCTGGTTTGTGTAGCTTGTTCAATGTCCTTGATTTGCGTGAAGGCTTGGCTCAACGTTTGAGCACATAGGTAGTACAGTTTGAACTTAACGAAGTCATTCACAGCTCCCTTCAGAATCATAAGCAAATAGGTTTCAGGGATGGGCTCATGAAGTTCGTTAAGGGTTGTGCTCCATCGTTGAATGAACTTCTGCATAGGCTCTAGTGGTGCTTGTTTCACCTGTATCAGAGTGTCTAGTGTGGCCTCAGGTTTGAGGTTGTACTTAAACTGGCTGATGAATTGATGTAACAGATCCTCTAGAGAGGATATGGAGTTACAGGGTAGAGCTTGGTACCAGTCTAAGGCTACGCCCATTAAGGACATAGCGAACATGCACAAGATTGCGTGGGGCCAAGCTTGAAGCAATAGAGTTTCTGATCGGAATGTTACCAAGTGAGTGTTGAGATCTCCCTTCCCATTGTACTTGGTTAACTATGGGAGTGTGATTCCCTTGGGTAAAGCTAACGGTGGCATTGAAGAGTTAATTAGATCATCGTGGTAGAAGGCCAGTACTTTAACTACTTCGATGTTGGCGATTTTGAGATGCTTTACCTTGTCAGCTAATGCTTGTATCCATTGTTTTGCTTCCGCCAACTCTTGAGCGGCAGGAAAATTAGTTGGTTGGAGAGATTGTTGAGTTGTCATTTGTTGCTATGGAGCAATGTTCAGAGTTGTGGTTGCGGGGTGTGGCACGTTGAAGTGAGTGGGTTGTTGAACAAGGGGTATGGTTCCTTGCCTAGCCACTAACTATGGGGTGACACCCTGAATGTGTGGGACCAATGTAACGAAAGTGGCCCCATGTGTGTGCATGTACGGTATGTACTGGGTGGAGATGGGTGTGAGTAATCTCTATTGGGATACCAGTGCTTGCGTGCTCTTTGACTTGTAATGATGAATTATCTGTCCCACGCATGAGTGGGATGATGGGATAACATGGGCACGAGGACTAAGGGTGTGGTATGAATCCTCAGTTTCAGATTGTGCCCCGAAGTCATTTACATCATGTTGGTTTTGGGGCTCCTCAGTGGATCATCGTGTGTTTTGGCTCCTTGCTAGAAGGAGCTGGGAGATAAGTCAGTGGTGAGGCTTAGAAAGGGGGATGATGTCATATACAGAGGGGACGAATTCATGACCTCCCATGTATATGTGCTCAAAGTTTCATTTTTCCTCCTGTTCTGTGGTGTCAAGAGGAAGGTTGACCTAAATATTCACACAAATAAAGTTGTATTGTTCCTGTGAGAGGATTACGAAGGTGCGTGCATTAGAGTTCTGAGATGACTCCATGGTGATGTGTGATGGGGCAGCGTACAGGCTGGCTAATAAGTGTCAAGTGTGTTTTAGTCTAAGTGTGCAATCTGACTGGACTACAATATGTGTAGCGTGACTAACTGTCCATGAAAGCTATCAACATGTAAAAGCTAAGTATAAAGTTCTCCTAAGTGTCCAGCATGTCAAGCTGGCAGTGTGTGAACACTGAAAAATTTTCTATGTGTCCAACGTGTGGACACTGAAAATTTTTCTAAGTGTCCAGTGTGTGAACACTAAAAATTTTTCTAAGTGTATAGCATGTGAACGCTAAAAATTTTTCTAAGTGTCGAGTGTGTGGACACTAAAAATTTTTCTAAGTGTCCAGTGTGTGAACACTGAAAATTTTTCTAAGTGTTGTCAGTGTATACAATGTAAACGAGAGAAAAATTTTCTAAGTGTTGTCAGCGTAAACGAGAGAAAAGTTTTCTAAGTGTTTTTAGCGTATATAGCATAAACGAGAGAAAAATTTTCTAAGTGTTGTCAGCGTATACAGCGTAAATGGGAGAAAAATATTCTAAGTGTTGTCAGTGTATACAGCGCAAATGGGAGAAAATTTGGCTAAGTGTTGGAACAACGTAAATGGGTAGATCTACGCAGATCTGCAATGTTTGAGAGTAGATCTAGCAAAGTGGGACGTAGATCTATAGTCACAGGATATAGATCTACAGTCATAGAGGGTAGATCTACACAGATCTGCAATGTTTGAGTGTAGATCTGATGGAATGGGATGCAGATCTGCAATGTTCGAGCGTAGATCTGCACTTACAGGGTGTAGATCTAGAGTGATAGGGTGTAGATTTGCGATCACAGAGGTTGGATCTACAGTTACAGTGCACAGATCTGAAATAATCAAGCGTAGATCTAGAAGAACAGGGTGCAGATCTGCAGTTATAGTGCACAGATCTGAGATAACAAGATGCAAATCTACAATTTTTGAGCGTAGATCTGCAGTCACAGGGTGCAGATCTACAACAATGGGGCATAGATCTGGGATGTAGGGAAGCATATCTGAGAAGATCTATGCAAATCTAAGTGAAAGTAGGCCCTCCTTTTAGTGCCATTTTTTGTACCATCCGAAATCGTCGGTGTAAGGCTGGAATGAAACAAACACTGAGAGATCCTCCGGAAGAAATACAGAAGACCTTGCCTTTGCTTGAGGACAAGCTGGAATGGACAAAGGTAGAGTGCCTTGAATGGTCTACACGCAGATCAAACGAGGGCTTCCCCAATGTATGCACTTTGCAATGCGTTGGATTATACGTAAACGATGCACATTGAATGTAAACCGTAACATGAATAGACACAATAATGTAAACTAGAATGTAAATGTAAACTGAAAAAAAAAGAAAACTGCAATAAATTTGGGCAAAAATGTAAACTGTTTTGTATTGAAAAAGTGATTACAGCATGCACCGGTCAAAACGCAGTTGTGGATTAATCACAAGGCAGATGTTTAGCCTCGATGGGTGATGACAGGTGCTGAGAGATGCAGGTTTTGGGTTGCAGGGAAATGCTACGTCCAAGTCTGATGCCCAACGTATAGAGGTTTATGCCCAGATTTGCTAAGTGTACCAGATCCATTTTTTTTCTTCGTTTGTAAAAATTTCCAACCTTATTCTAGTGAAAAATTAGGGTTTTTATAAGATCTTGGGCATTAGATTCAGATCTGGAAGGAGATGAGTGGCTGTGAGGTGAGAAAAATTCAGATCAGGAGATAGGTGGTGCATTGACTGAGTGCAGGATATGTTACAATTGTACAACATGTAGCGTATGAGATTGGGCATCAACCTCAGCATACAGGCTCAACATCAACCTCAGCATATAGGCCCAACATCAACCTCAGCATACAGGCTCAACATCAACCTCAGCATACACCTCAGCATACACCTCATGAATTGAGGTGTTGGATGTCTGACTATGTATGCTAGTGCTTGTCCCTTGATGCCTGAGTGCTGCTGATCCTCTAGGGTGTTCAGATGTCAATTTTGACTTCATTTTGATGTAGTTTTGGGGCTGTTTTAGTGGTGTATCTTGGGCTATATGCTGGCCAACGTACAACAAGATGTACCTGGCATACACACACAAAAATGCATCATTTCAAGGTCAAAACTTGATTTTTATGTGCCTGTGATGATGTCCAATAGTTGCCCTACCTCCAAGAGTTGATTTCAGGTGAAAATATTCCTCTTTGGTGCTTGTTTTGGGCCGTTTTTGGTGGTGTACGATAGGTTATACGTTGGTCAGCATACACCCAAATGTACCCAATGTACACACATGAAAATGCATCATTTAGGAACCAAAATTTAATTTTTAGAAGGCTAAGAGCTACTAGGGACCTTGTGGAAGGTCTTGTGGGGTCTAGACACTCAATTCTAGCATGTATTAGGTCATTTTTGGGGCCCAAAAGTTGCTATACGTTGGCCTGTACGCTGGCCAGCATACAACCTATTGTGAATAGAGTATACTTGGTCAAACCCAAGTATTTTGAACCCAAAACATGAAATTCCTGATGCTGGATGCTGATGTAGTCACCTATGGATCCTAGGGAACTCTTTCTTGTTTAATTATGCTCTGTTTGATGCTGTTTTTGAGGCTTTCAAGCTTGGTCATGCTGGGGACCAACATGACTTAGCTCAATTTCTGTCTACAAGTGTTAGCCAAAATTTTTGTGGTGTTTCACTATTGATGTAGGCACAAGTCAAGCTCTTAGTTGGTTCCATGCATATAGTTCAGTTACTCTCTTGGTTAGCTGTCATCAATTGGGTGCCTTCTTGTCTTGTGGCTACTGCATATAGGCAAACATATTTGTATGTTAGTTATTTGTGCATACTGGTTACATGTAGGCAATGTTAAACATTGTACAAACCAAGATTTATTCACAAAATTGCACCTTGTATCACTATATGAGATGCATGAAACTTTCTTATTCTCAATATTTCCAAACGTATTTTCCTTTGATATTTATAGGAAAAGATCACGTATTCCTAGGCATGCATCAATTTTGCTTAGCCATGCTCTTCCCATAATGATTGGGAAGTCCCACTTGTAGTTGTTGACTTGAATCACTAGGAAATTGGTTGGATATGGCCACCCACAAACAATGGTGATAATGTCCTCCACTAGTCCTAATGGGATAGTGATGGACTGGTTGGCCAGCTCTAAACGAATGTTACTCTTTTTTAGTGGAGGTAGGTTCTAGGACTTGTACATTTCTTGAGAGATTAAGTTGACACTAGAACCTAAATCCAAAAGAGCTTTCCTCAGCTCATTCCCAAAAATTTTTAAATATATAAGAGGACTCCAAGGATTAAAGAATTTCCTAGGAAGATGGCCAGCTTTAATCCAGTCGATAATGGCATGAGTTAACATGACCGTGTGCATTAAGTGCGATCTTTGGTTTGAAGGAAGCTCCTAAGATTCGAATGATGGCGAGGCATTTGGAGGATTAGTTGCTTGTGTTTGTAAGGACTTAGTTGGATTTTTGGTTCTAATGAAAGATCTCTTCTTTATGTAGTTGTTTGAACCAATAGTAGGTTAAGGGTTGATAACCCTTGTAGCGTTACATTGTTGCAGCTGGGCAGGGAGCTCACCCTACATGGCTAGAGCAAGTGGTAATGGAGCTAAGGGTGGAAGAGGATGAGAAAGATAGTACATTTGTGGAACATCTATCCTAGGAGAAGTAGTTCTATAGTACTCATGGGTTTGGTAGTGAGGCTAATGAGTGATGTGACTAGTAGAATCACATGGAGAGATTGGCTA
Source organism: Gnetum montanum (assembly GCA_015680685.1). Taxonomy (NCBI): domain Eukaryota; kingdom Viridiplantae; phylum Streptophyta; class Gnetopsida; order Gnetales; family Gnetaceae; genus Gnetum; species Gnetum montanum. The sequence continues at coordinate 816,998 of MNCI01005936.1, forward strand.
CTACACATAGTACCTGTATGGGTTAGGTTGATGGTAAGGGTATTGTTGATGTGGTGGTGGTATTCCCCATGATTGTGGATGTTGCCATTGTTGATACTATGCACTTGGTTGTGGTGGAGCTCCACTTGGATAATATGTCAAAGATTGGCAGAACTGCCTTGGATTACCTTGAGGATAAGATAACCTTCTGGGTACCTACCATATGTTTAATCATGGGTTTAGTGCATATACCCCAAACTCCTGTAGATGTGAGATTACTAGGAAACATCCCTTAGGATGGTCATATTGGCATATCTCACATCCGCCATCATTGTCTGTGTTTGAATCCAAAACCTCCTCAATGATGGCAACTTTGCCCTTACCTTTGTTATGTGCGTATTTAGCTTCCTTCTTTTGCCTCCTCTCTTGATCACTACCTTGCTTCCTAGACTCCTCTACTATTTTGAGAATGATTTGAAATTTATTATCTAGAAAGTGCCACATTTGATCTACCTTTGCCGATACATCTGATGCAAACTTTTGAATGAGCAAAGTTTTCCTATTCACCATCTCTTCAAGTGTTGACTCTTCTTCATCCTCACAAAATATAACTTCCTTCTTTTGGAGGGAAGGATCTTTGTTGTATTCCTCCACACTTTCTCTTTTCCTTAACCCACCTTCCTCTTTGGCAACTTGCTCCAATAATCTTTGTACCTGATGGGCTCTAAGCTTGGATAGTCTCCCTTGGGCATAAGTCCTAAGGGTTCTTTGCATTTCGTACCTAAGCCCATCTATGAAATGGTGTAGTTGTTTCCTTTACGAGTATCCATGACCAGGGCAATGATGTAATAATGCATAATATTGGCCCATGGTAGCATCTAAGGGTTTGTGTCCTCCTTGTTTCCATCCTTGGATTTGCTTTTGTAGGTTGGACACTCAAGAGTAAATTTGATACTTATTATTGAATAACTCTAACATGGTACTCCATCAACAAATGGATTTTGGTTCTAAGGACTGATACCAGCTTTTTGCTTCTTTGATCAGTGTTCGTGAAAACAACTTTAGTTTTTGCCACCTTTTTTCTATATTTTGCAAGGTACATGTATCATAGAACGCTTGTAGATGTTTTTGAGGATTAGCATTGTATCCCCCTCCAAATCGTGGGATATTGTTCATGTCTAATCTTTTGATCCTACTGTCTTTTTGGTTCCTTGTTGGGATCCTAATGATCTTGGTTATATCTAGCATACTTCTAGTAGCAAGTAGGGGTTCATCATGATCGTATTCTCTATGGTGTCTATGATGCCTATGTTGTTCCCTACTCTCCTTCCTTTCATGATGTGTTTCTCTAGAATGCCCTCATCCCATTTCTTGACTATTTCGTCTATGATCTTTGTTTTGCTTACCATTTTCCTCATGATCTTTCTCTTTGTGACTACATCTAGATCCTAAAGGAAAGGGGGAAGGAGATAATGAAGATGGAGAGGAAGGAGGACTAGCACCATGATAGTGCCTATCACTTTCTCTTTAGGGGTCATAACCTTGGCCGTGGTTACGATTGGAATGTCCATCATAGTCATGTGTTTGTGTTTCTTTTTTAGTCCCTTTGTGTCCATTGATATTAGAACTTGGGTTATGAATGGTTGAGTGAAGATTTTGATACACAAATTCTTGACCAAAGTCAACGAGAGGAACATCGTTATGTGAAAAACCTCCCGAGGTAGGTTCACCATCCTTGTTTTCACTTATGACATATGAGACATCCTAAGACCACTTTCCCTTCATAGATTTGTAATGTCTCTCCTATTGTAGGTCCCTTTGATGTTGTGCCTCCATGGATTGATAATCTCTCAAATCTTGTTCATGCACAACGTACTCTGACTATAAGTGCTACATACCAATTCATGTGAGAACACGAAAAGCATGCTTGGGATTGTACGATTGGGTGGTAATACTATGTTACCCTCTAAATCATGCCATCATAATTGTTTATCCTGGTGGAGGATAAAGGTAAAGTCTGGTACATATTCATCAGGATTGAGCATATACCAAGTGAAACTATTGGGGCATTTGTGGATCATCATCATGTGGACTACACCTCAACCTATTCATTGTGTCAGACCTAGGCGGTGAAGCACTTTCATAGAAAGAAGGAGACCTAATTAATTATTTAGTGTGTAATGTATTATTATATTATTATTATTTTTCTTTTGTGACTAACCCTAAGGGTTCGTTGCAATGATGGGAAGATTCCTAAGTTCTAATTAGCGCACAAACAACAAAGTACCTGGCAACGACACCAATGATGAGTAACAAGGTACCCCTACGCTCAACCATACGAATATGAGTGTTACGCGCAATCCAGTTGAACTCAAAGGACTAAGTGCTTATGTGCCTTCACACAACAAGGATGGATTAGGCTATTGTTGTCTTCCCAAGCTTACTCATATGGCACGATTATATGGTTAAGTAAACTTGAGGTATACGATTTTTTGGATTTTTCTGTTTATGTCCTAGTGCTAAAAGGGAGAAGTGAAATAATTAAGTAACTAATTTAATTTAACTAATCTGCTAGGTTCTAACTAGTCCTAACACCAACATCCTTTTCCACTTTCCATACACATCCTGAACCAATGTAACACTACTGGGATTACCAGACACTAGTTGTTATTGGATTACCAAGTGTTCCACGTATGCTCAAAGTGGTTGTACTGAGTGTGCTTACTTGTGAAAATTAACAAATCAATAAGAGAAACATCAATTAACTAATGAAAGCATTAAATAATTGTAAATAACATTAAATGCAATAAATAAGCTATTCTAAATGCTGCAAGGTTTATCACAAAGCTTGTATTTATTTCTGGACACAAGGTGTGCTCAAGTACACAATGCTTGAATAAAAATCCATTTTCATTATGACTTCTATTGTGGACACTTAGAAATAATTTTAACTTTGGAAAGGAAAAACTATAAGAGTTTAGGTAAGGGACTAAGAAACTAATGCCAAAACCAAGTATACCCACCTCTTAATTATAGGCAATGAGACAAGTCCCGATATCAGATGTTTGATATCACTTGAAAGGCTCTGATATCATAGACCTGATATTGTGGATTTGACATTGTGGTCTTAATATCGTGGTTCATCACACGTATTCTCTTGGTAATCCTAGTAGCATTATTTCTTGGTACACCCAGTAGCATAGCACTTGGTAGCCCAATAGTGGATACATGGGTTCAAGAAATGTATAGAAAGTGGGATTGGATGCTTATGTTAAGACTAGTTAGATACTAGTTAATTAGTTAAATTAAATTAATTAATATAATTACTTGATCTTCCTTTAAATATGAAATCATAAAATATAAAATAATAAAAATCAGATGCCTCAATTACAATTAACCATACCAGTTTACATCACAAGTGTAATGGGGAAGACAATGAACAACCTTAAGGTAAGGTTCACTTCCTAGAAGGCTAGTGCATTGGAAACTACAAAGTCCACAAAATTTGACTAGATCGCACGTGAACACTTGTGATTCATATGGTTAGCCATAGGGGGTACCTCATTGCTCATCATTGGCATCATTATTGAGGACTTTATTTGTTGAAACATGTGCTATCTAGGATTAGTGAATATTATTTATATTTTTGGACGAACTCAAGGTCAACATCACTCTCAATGACATATAAACTACTAAGCACACTAAAAATTTTATTTGTTTTTCAAAATGTCTTCTTATTTCCATAGACATGAAGATGTTAAACCATCGATTCCACATGAGTGCAAAGTGGTATATACTCATCCAGATGAGTATGTATTAGACTTCACCTTCATGCTATATCAGGATGAATAGCTATAATGGCATGATATGGAGGGCAACATCATCTTGCCTCCCGATCAATCTGTGCTTGGGGTGCTATTTTAAACCCTTAAAATGTTAGGCATTGCAGATCTTCACAAGGAACACGTTATGAATGGTTATGATACTCAAAACTATTGTGCCACTAAAACACAACGCAAGTGAGATCAACATCAAAAGAAGCTCCACAAGGCTATGAAGGGGAAACATTGCACTAATCCCTTGTTCCTACTAGATCAAGATGATAATGAGGATTCTTCCTTTGAAGGTTCTCAACATGAAGATTCTCCACCCCATGTTATTGGTGATGAGGGTGTAACCCTAAACTTGTGATCTACTATTCATAAATTAGGTTTAGGACAAAGTGATATCCAAGGTAGGGAGTTGGGCAAGCATCACAATAGAAAGCGATCTAAGGATGGTGATCGTAATGAGTGAAAAAGTAGTGGTAGAAACTGTGGTGGCGATGGTGGTCCACCTTCCTCTCCATCATCTTCATACAATTTTGAACATTCCTCTTCATCTGTTGGTTCTCATAGAAGCCACCATCGAAATAATCACAATGAAGGTGACCAATGAGACAACAATGACTGTGAAGGCCATCAATATTGAAGGGGTGGCCGAAACCATCATTGGCATCATCGACATAGTGATGATGATGAACCTCTATTGGAAACTCAAAGAATGATCAACATTGTAGAGGCAATTAGAATTACAACTAGGCATAGGAAAGATAATTGAATCAAATGCTTAGACATGAATAATATCCCAAGATTTGAAAGGGGATACAATTATGATCTGCAGGCACATCTACAAGCTTTCCATGATGCTTGTGCCTTACAAAACATAGAAAATGAATGGCAGAAACTCAAGCTCTTCCCTAGGACACTCATTAAGGAATTTGAAAGCTAGTACTAGTCCTTGGAACTAGAATCCATGTGCTGATGGAGTACCATGTTAGAGCTATTTAATGATAAATGCTAGATGTACTCTAGAGTGTCTAATCTAAGAAGGCAAATCCAAGGTTGGAAACAGGGAATACATGAACCCTTAGATGCCACCATGGGTAGATACTATTCACTCTTACATTGATTCCCTAGCCATGGTTATTCTCAGAGGGAACAACTTTGCCACATCATAGGTGGGCTAAGAGCAGAAACTAGAAGAACACTTGGGATGTATGGCCAAGGGAGATTTTTTGAAGTAAGAGCTCATCAAATCCAAAGTCTAATTGAGTTAGTAGTAAAAGAAGAAGGTGATCTATGAAAAGTGGAAAGTGTACAACAGTATAATAGGGACCCTTCCATCAGAAAATGGGAGGTTCAATTTTGTGATGAGAAGGAGTCATTGCTTAATGAAGTGATGAACAGGAAAACCTTGCCCATTCAAAAATCTATTTTTGATATTTCAGCAAAGTTTGATAAATTATGGGACTCTTTGTATGAAAAAATTCAAACTGCTATGAAGGTCATTAAAGAATCTAAAGAGAAAAATAGTGATTGTAATCGTAGGAGGTGAAAAGAGGCTAAACGTGCCTAACAAAGAGGTAAGGGCAAAGCTACAACTATAGAGGAGGTTGTGGAAGTTGACTCTGATGATGAAATTAATTGTGACATTTGTTAGTACAAACATCCAAAGGGTTGTTTCCCTATGGTATCACACTTACAAGAGTTTGGGGTGTATGCATTGAATCCATGAATAGCACATAGGCAAGCACCTAGATGATTGCCTTATTCTCAAGGAAATCCAAGGTATTTCCACCACCAACAACAAGCTTACTATCCAAGTGGAGCTCCTCCACAACCTTATGAATAATACCAATAGTGGTACCAATCACAATCATGGGGAATGACACCACCAATGTAGTAGTACCCTTTTAGGCAACTACATCCATATGGTTATTATGTTCAGCAACTTGTATCTCCAAGAAGTTCTACAAGTCATAACTCATTTTAACATCACTATTATCCTCCAAACTACCATCAAACACATTCATCATCTACTCAAGGGAAAAACCCATATCCATATCCATATTACCCTCTACATTCATCTGCACACACACCTCTACCTTCAATCCAGTTACCTCCTACTCCATCCATGCAGGGTAAGATTGCTCCATAATCATAACAACGAAATGCTACAAGGGTTGTACATTCACAACCAGCTTTCTAGCTGAGTGGTTTGGAAAATCGATCTACAAAAAGACCCTTCTTCTGACCCAACAGTCCTCTCCAACCCTCACAACCTAGTCCGGTTTATTGTCCTGCATCTCTAATACCCTCATCCTTTACATCAAATACCTTCAAGTGTCCTTAAAACTAGCTATTGCCTTAGATTTGCACTGTGATGCTAACGCATGCTACTTTTGACTGGATCAAGGTTGACAATCCTTTCATAAAAATATTTGACCTAGGAAGTCCTTTCAATTATCTGCAGATTGCTAAACATGAGCCATGTAAGGCTTTTCTTGACTCTAGTTCTGGAGTTAATCTCATCTCCCATGACATGTACAAGGCCTAGAACCTACCACCTCTCAAGAAGAACAACATCCATCTAGAATTGGTAGATTAGTCAATTATTATTCCTCTAGGATTAGTAGAGGACATTGTGACCATAGTTTGTGGGTGGTCGTATCCTATTGATTTTCTAGTGATCAAGGTTGAAAACTGCATAAGTGTCTTTCCCATCATTATGGGAAGAGCTTTGTTAGGCATGGACAATACATGTATGGGCATAAGGGATCTCTCTCTGGAAATATCCAAAGAAAATGAATTAGGCAAGATACAGAAGAAGTGTATTCCATGCATCACGTACAATGATAATAGGTGCACTTGCGTGCAAAAAATTTGGCCCATCAAAAGTACATACATTAAAGCATGCAATCAATGTGCACAAGAAATTAATATTCAAAGGTATCTATATGCAACAGCCACAAAACAGGACAACACCTAGTGGCTGATAGCTGACTTAGATAGCAACATAGTGTGCATGGAACTAACTGAGAGCCTAACATGTGCTTATGTTGAAGGCATGGAAAAACTTGAACAAGTTCATTCCCAACTCTTTGACAAAGATGGTGACACCTATTGGGGAGAGTTGGAAATTCCTGATAACTTTAAGTAGGAGCCCTTAGAGCTAAAATTTTACCAGCTGGTATGAAATATGCATTTTTAAAAAATGGTAAACTAATCATAATTAATGCCAAACTTACTCATGAACAAAAAGAAAAGCTAGTTAAAGTGGTTAACAAATGGCCAATAGCTTTTGTTTTGTCATATCTTGAACGAATAGTAATCGATCCAAGGATATGCGAGCATCACATTTACAGTGACTTGGCCATGAAGCCTAGAAAGCAACCATAGAGGTGGTTGAATCCCAAATTGAAGCAAATGATCATGGAGGAAATTGAACAACTCATCAAGGCATGGTTCATCTATCCCATTGTAGATAGTGAGTGGGTTAGCCCAATCGTAATTGTGCCAAATAAAGGTGACAAATGGTGGGTTTGCATCAACTTCAAGTTGTTGAATCTGGGAATGTTTAAAGATCATTTTCCATTGCCATTTTTGGATCAAGTATTACATACCATATTTAGGCACTATTATTATAGCTTCTTGGATGGTTATAGTGGCTATAACCAAATACAAATTATGCTAGAAGATAAAGCTAAGATAACATTCACAAGTCCTTGAGGGACTTTTGCATATGATAAGATGCCATTCAATTTGTGAAATCCCCTTGCAACATTCTAATGCTTGTTCCTTAGTATCTTTCAATAGTAGATCAGCAGTGGTATGGAAGCCTTCATGGATGAATTTTCCACCTATGGAGCTATGTTTGAGCAAGCCTTGGACCACCTTGAATAAGTATTGAAGAGATGTGTTGAAACAAACTTGTGGCTCAATTGGCAAAAGATCCATCTCATGGTCTAAGAAGGAATTGTGCTAGGCCATTTAATTTCGTAAAAAGGGATTGAGATAGATCCAAAAAAGAGAAGGATCATCCAAGGCATAACACGTCAACCAAAGATAGTTAAAGATGTTCAGTCATTCCTTGTACACACTAGCTGTTACTGGTGATTCATAGAGAATTTCTCTAAGATCATAAAATCGTTGGTAGAGCTTACAAAGAAAGACGCACCTTTCATTTGGACCAAGGAATGTGAACATGCATTCCAACAGTTAAAGGAGAAACTCATAGAAACACTAATCCTACGAGCATCAGACTGGTCTAGACCCTTCCACATCATGACATATGGATCTAATTATGCCTTGGGAGTAGTGCTCATGTAGATGGATAATAAGAAATGTCCATACTACATCCACTGCACAAGCCAAAGCATTGTGAAAGAATAGTTAAATTACACCACTACAAAGGAAGAAATAATGGTAGTGGTGTACACTCTAGAAAAGTTTAGGCATTATGTGCTTGGCTACAAAGTATTTGTCCACATGGACCACAGTGCAATTTACTTCCTCATGAACAAGCTAATGGTGAGCCCTCATGTCATGTAGTGGCTTATGATCTTGTAGGAATTCAATCTCATGATGGTATATCAAAAAGGGACTGAGAATGTGGTCACTGATCACCTCTCTAGCTTAAGATGGAAAAATAAAAAGGAGGATAGCCCACTCTCATCAATTTCCATATGAACTCTTCTTTATAGGAGTAATAAATGAACAAAAACCTATAGAAACAACATGGTATAATGGAATCCTCACCTATCTTCTCAATCAAGAGATGCCACAAGATCTTGACTTCAAAAAGAAGCAAAAATTTCTTCATCAGGCCAAATACTTCATGCAAATCAATAGACACCTCTACAAGGTCTGTGACGATGGGCCGATTCATTGGTGCATCCTTAATGAAGATCAATTGTGTGTTCTCCAAGATGCTAACAAAGGACCTTACGGAGGCCACTATGCAGGAAGATGCACAATCATAAAAACCCTGATGGTAGGATACTATTGGCCTATAATCTTTAGGGATGTCCACCAGTTTGTTTGATTTTGTAAATGTTGTCAATGAGATGGGGTGATGACCACTCACATGGAAGGTCCTCAATAGTGGATTTAACCACTAGAACCTTTTGACATATGGGGCATTGACTTCATGGGTTCCATCACACCCATGTCCAACAGAAAGACATATATTATTGTAGTAGTTGACTATTGCACAAAATGGGAAGAATTAGTAATCATTAATGATTGTACATCATCTAATGCTAATAGGTTTATATGAAAAAATATTGTAAATAGGTTTGGGGTGCCACATTCACTAATTTTTGATAATGGAACTCATTTCATGGGTGCCACTTTTAGAAAGCTAATGCAACACTTGGGGGTTAAACATAAATTAATGACACCCTATCATCCCCAATCCAACAGTCAAGTAGAGGTAACCAACTAGGAGATCATAAAATTCTAATACAAACCATTAGAAAATATAGGAAATATTGGAGTACAAAACTTAACAATGCCCTATGGGCTTACCATTCAACATGGAAACTTCATATTGGCTACTCTCCCTATGAGTTGGTGTATGGGAAACTTCCAACAGTCCTGATTCAATTTGAGCTTCATACACTCTCAATAGCTTGTGATCTAAATCTTGACCTAAGCCTAGCATAGAAAGAAATGTTGATTAACCTAAATGTGATAGATAAAAATTGATTAGTGGACCTATCTTCAAATGAGGGGCACAAGTTATTCATCAAGTAACATCATGGCCTAAGAATAAAAATGGTAAAACTTCAACTAGGAGATAAGGTTCTCTATTGGAACCCCAGACATGTACCTTAGAAGGAAAAATTTTAAACATTGTGGGAGGGACCTTATATAATTGATCAAACCTTTCCTTCTAGGTCCATGTTGATCCACAAGCTTGAAAGCCCAGATAAAAAGCAGTTGGTCAATATCCAACAAGTAAAACCTCTCCTTGAACTAGACAAGCTAGTGTAACTACCACCTTGATAGATGGACAACCACATTCCATTTTTTAGATCTCCTCCTTCCAAATTAGTTGTGGGGGAGATGGCCATCCATGCTAACAATTCATATAGCTTCTTAATTTTCCTACTTTTTATTTTCCACAATTTTTATTTTACAAGTTATTTATTTTTCAAATTTTTGATTTTTATATTAGTCTAATTTTACACCATCATTAGTACCTTTGAACCTTTATTGATTATTTTACATTTTCTTATATATTTTACTTTGTTTTGTTTTGTTCAAGTGTGATATCTCATTTTTGCTAATAACATTGCTTTATCACCATAGGACATAGTGCCATTGTTGCTATTTACTAATGATGGTTTGTGCTTAACATTGTGATTGTCAATGTCTGGTTTCTATTTTCAAATTCTAATGTTTGATGAATTTGATGTGGTTTATTTTTCATGGAATAGGTAGTGAGTCCACATCATCAGCCCATTCAATAAACTCTATGGTTTTCCTTGTTCTGGGAATTTGAGGTTCCTTTCATTAAAGAAACTTTTAATCAATTGGTGACTTTGGTAGTTCTAGAATTAAGAAGGATTTAAATGTTTGTAAAGGGGTGTGACTTCAAGGGGACTTAATATTGTTTGTACTCTTCTACTTACTTCAATTTCTGAGTGTTTTTCATGGACTTCTCATTATTTCATTAACCACTAATAGGAAGTCAAATAAAGTCTTTGGATGGTGTGGTTCCCATCCAAAAATTCAAAAAAATAATGATGGAAATTCATAGCACATCCCTTAGATACAATAAATGAATAAGTACTTGCATCATGTGGTTTCCATTTTAAAAAGAAATGATGGAAATTCAAAGCACATCCCTTGGATAAATAAATGGGTTACAAGCAATGGTTATGGGAATAGAAAGACATGCACCTATGCTTGAAGGTCCCCTCTAAGTAAGGCCCTCTATGACTTCCTACTTCTCTCTTCTCTTCTCTTTATGTAATTATGGTTGTTTTGTAGAAGCACTCTTGTGTTTTATGTGGGTAGATCAGTCTTAGGGTGGTGATGCAAAGTCACTAAAAGTGGATGGTTATGGTCTGGACTAAGGATGTATCTTCCTAGGTAATTCTAAACACAAATTATACAAGGAACTTCTTATGACCTTAATTTAGTACTTCATTCCACTTTCTTCATCATCCATAAATGCTACCATAACTCACCTCACTACTAGGTTTTATGTTATGCTTTATGTCTTGGCTTGATGTGTTTGAATTCTTAGATATATTCTTTTTGGTTGGTCCTTAACCTTTCATGACCATTTGTCAACTATGGAGCCCATGGACTCCTTAGTTGAGGTTATGCAAGGGAAATAAGAGCATAAGCCTACTATGGGGAGGATCCACTTATACAGCTCTTGGTTTGGTTAGTTAAGGTTCCTTATCTTTGACATTGCCACAATCCTATCTTTTGCATATTCCATTATGTATTTCGCTTAGTGCTCCTTAACCTTTTATTTTATTCATCCACTAAATAGTTTTTCTCCATTTTTCCAAATTTATCAGCTTCAACATCCTCTTCTCATGTTTTCATACTATTCTTGGCCTTTTGATCTTTCATTTGACCCAAACTTTATTCAAAAATTCTTTATATTTTGTAATTTTGACCAAACTCAACAATCATCTATGGTGGTTAATAGCTACGTTGACAAGGCCTCATCAATGTAGCTAATCATGTCAATGAGCCCCCATTGATGCATAAAAAAATTCCTATATATACTATCAATAAGTTATAAATTTTTATCATGTTCCTCATAACACATGGGGAGTTTTTGCAATTTTTTAGAGCCGAAAACCTTCTAGAGCCTTTAACTTCCCTATTGTTTGTCTAAATCACTCTGTTCTTCGACCTTGCACTTACTAGAGGTAATATCTTTATCATGGGGGCTGAAATCTTAAGGTTTTCAATGAAATTTTTTGAAATTTGTTTCTAACTTTCCCAAAGGATTAATAACCTTAACAATATACAAACATTAATTTTTTTGAAAGTTAACGCTTTCAACAACCTCTGGGATGATTTATTAACAATAACACATAAATAAAAATAATAATAATTGGAGTAATTAAATTAGCCATGATCACAACTTAGCCAAGTGTAACTATCCTTAAGAGATAAAGGTATCTCAAGCACTTCATGTTACACAATGATTGCTAACCCATGGTCTCATTGTGATTAAAAATGACACCAAAATCGAAATGCCTAGAGGAAGGAATCCTCTCAACCAAGGGAGAAGCGGCCCAAAGCTGGAAGGGGCTAATAAGAAAAATTCCAAGAACCACTGAAGGCAACTGATGTAATGTGACCTCTTCATGAGGAGCCTGAAGTGGAATCTCTTTACTAGATTCTAGAAGAAGAAGTGTGCACTAAGAAATCATGGTAAGGAGAAGTGCTAGAACCCATACCAAGGCTTGAACTCACTTTGAGTTAAGCTTGCCTTGACATCATCAGGTCTTGGGAGATTCAATGATTAGTTCTTCAAGAGATCAACTTTGGATCATTTTTAGAGAAAGCCCCAAAGGATGTCAAGACTCAATTGTGAACCTCTCCCATGTGGCAAATCATCACATTTAGTGGGAAGTGGTACATGGGAGAGACATATCTCTTCTAGAAAAATTGAAGGCTAGGGTTCATAGTCAAGATCAAGGATATTCAAGTATTCTACTCAGCCAAAGCTATCATGTGGGCACTGGGGTTTCCTAACATTAGGACATAGTTGGCAAAGCTATCATCAAAAGATGATCCTGAGGCTAAAAAGAAGTAGACTCAGTGATGCTATGAGGTTGACCATAAGGAGTAAAATGTGCTCACACCAGTGGAGCACATCTATTTTAAAATTGTGGCCTATCACCTCAATCCAAAAATGAGGCCTAGCAAGGTGACCATATTTTCTGCTCGAGCATGCACCACTCTAAGTAGGAAATTTCCTATGAACCTTGCACAACTCATCTACTTGGAAATTGAGGAGTTTTTTAAAGAAAATGAACATGGAAGGAAAGCCTTGCCCTTTCCGTGCCTCATCCAAAAACTCTACAAAAGGGTAGGAATGATCTGCTATTCCAATGACATAATTAGGCATGCTCCTTTGGCCTCATGGTCTAAAATTATGAAAGAAAAGACACCAATGATAACTCAAGAAGAGGAGTAGCTGCCACCACCACCACCCACTTAAGAAACAAAGCTAGAAGCCCATGCAACCATTGAGTGCTTGCACAAAATTTGAGTGTAGCACTTGAGTGAGCAAGGGTAGCACATAGGAATGAGTGGCATAGATCCATCTATGTATAGACCAGGAATGAGTCACCTTAATGAGGTGGCTCAAAAAAGTAGTCAGATGGAGAGGGGTGGGCCAATATTCTTTGCCCACCAAACACAATTACCTGTGAGGTCAAATCTCAATTCTTGAGAGGTAATGATGTACTTATTACAACACCATTTATTCTCAGAAATCTCTAGGAATATTACCACCTTCTCAATGTAATTGGAGGAAGGTGAAGGAAAAATTATCCTCATGATGCAACACCAAGGGTAGGAGATGGTAGCTGAGGTAGTTGCTAACCATGCTATCGAAGCATTAAATGAACCTATGACATCTGTACCAAACATATCTACACTTCAAGATGTGAAAATGTTCACAGGAATGGTCAGTAGAGAACTAAATATAGCCTAGCATTAAGAATTTCTAGATTGATTGGTGGGGACTAGGTAACCAATTCCAGATATCTTTGAGTTTTTGGAAAACATCACCATAACTCAGTCATAGCTATTGGACGTAAGTGGTAAGTGCATCATTCTAGAGGGGCAACTCGAAATGGCTCAAGAAAAATATCAATGCTTAGCCATGGAGCTTGCCAAATTACATGCTTGCCTTGCTAATCCTATAATCCTCAACCCAACAATAACCAAAGATGAAGTTTTCCAATACCTTCAAGAATGATTCAAGAAGGCTGAGGAGGAGGTAGTAATGGCCATCTTTAACTAGTCCATAGTAGAAGTAAATATGTACCTAATTTAGAAGGACTTGGCTTAGATTCATCATGAGAATGAGGCTTTGACACAAAGAATCATCCTCTGCATAATGTTGATGCCCAAAAGAAACAAATGTAAGAATTTATTCATCAAAAGCAGGAGCAGCTTCCTAGGGGGAACATTAAGTTAAGGATATTTTCTATAGAGAATCAAAATCTATCAATGGAAAAAGTTCATGCCTTATGCCAGAAGTCTGCTATTGAGATTGCCACTTGGAAAAATGAAGCTTTGAAGTTTAAAAAAGTTAAAAATCACTATAGAGACTAGGTTGGCCTATGGAAGGAAGTAAACAAAAAGCACATCCAAACGGAAAAGGCAAAAATAAATGAAGCCCTCTAGAAACTCCAACAAGGGAAAGAAGTTTGGTAGCCCATCGTTGATGGGATTGATACCTACAATAAAGCAACGATTCGATTAAAGGAGTTGCAAATAGAAGAAATGATAGAGAACATGGAGTTGGCCAATCTTCATTATGTGAACTTGGCTATGTTGACTACTAGAAAACCATTGTCAGAGTTGGAGAAACAAGTGGATAGCTCATATTTTCTATATGAGGTACAGTTCAAGAACCATAAAGACACCAAGTAGAAGCTTGAGATTACAAATGTTGAACTTGAAGTTCTCAAAGTATAATTCATAGATCAATGATCAATGTTGAGAACCTAGCCAAAAGGATGAATTCCTACTAGGAGTTGAAGGATATAGTTAGAGCATTTGACATTGAATGCAAACAATTCATTGCCTAGTTTATCAACTCAAAGGAGTTATTTCTAACAATCCCATGTCCTTGGGATATGCCCATTGCAACCCACATCGATGAAGCTACATGGATGGTGCATGATCCTAGGAGTAAGAAGGAGAAGATGAAAGCATTATTGGATGGTTTCTACCTCCCAAATAAAGTTGTAATAGCAGCAAGACAACTGTAGCTACCTCAACCGCCACACATGTATGAAGTCAGAGAAGGTCCCTCAGAACCTCAGGAGTCACCATCGCGTAGGACTATTAGATCTTCTCCACTAAACTTCATGCCATTAAGAAACATGCTATCCAATTTTGAAGAGTCATGTCTTGGTGTTTAATTTTCTATCTTAAACACTACCACTTTTGTAATGTGTTGATCCGTACGCTTGGGCACTCAATTTTTTGTCAAGTTAGTCTAATTTTTTATATGAAAGGTTAATCAATAATTCCATACCTTTGCAATTTTGTAAATAACTCAAGAATGAGTTTTCATTATTTATGGGGTATGATGAGTCATAGCTCTGTTGACTATGTCGATGAGGCTTCATTGACAAGGCCTCGTCAATGAATCATATCATGCAGGAATGAGGCCTTGTCAATGTAGTATCTGTATTTGGCTCAAAATATGTGTCCACTAGCCACATTTATGGAAATCAAGATTTTAGTCACAATGAAGCTATTTCAATTTGTTCATTTGAGAGTTAGAATTTTTCTCTTGAGTATCTATAATAGGAGTCGTTGAGTGTACGGATCTTCATTCGAACATTGTTGTACCTAAGCTGGATAGTATGTGTGGCCACAAAGACGAGTGATGAGTAATGGTCTATCAGGCCCAATTATCAGAGCCTAGTTATCAGAGCCCTGTTATCAAAGCCCTAATATAAGATACATGATTTGTTGGGTCTAGTTATCAAAGCCTAGTTATCAAGGCCATGATATTGCAGTTGCGATATCATGTACGTGATATCACAGCTTGCATGCGATATCACGTACACGATATCGCGGTTCCGATGTGAGCCTATAAATAAAAGGTAGCACACTTGGTTTTGGGCATTAGTTCTTAGATTTTATTGTAATTTTTTAAGTTTATATTTCTCTCAACCCTTTCCTCCCCGTGTATGCCTGCAGTGTGGTAATTTGAATTTGTACAGAACCTTTATTCGAGTGTGACATACTTGGACATGCACATGACCAAAAATAAA
Organism: Gnetum montanum; assembly: GCA_015680685.1. Taxonomy (NCBI): domain Eukaryota; kingdom Viridiplantae; phylum Streptophyta; class Gnetopsida; order Gnetales; family Gnetaceae; genus Gnetum; species Gnetum montanum. The sequence goes on from MNCI01005936.1 coordinate 832,806, forward strand.
GATCGAGATTACTTCATCATTGCAGCATTCACTTAGCTTAATTATTTATTTAATTTTTATTTACTACTTTCTTAGTTAATATTCTCTTCACCCTAAACTCCTTTTAAATGTAGAATGAGTATGACTTGATCATGAGCATTTAAGTGTGACTACTTGGTAACCTAGTAGCGTACCTAGGATCTGTGCTTGGTAATCCAAGTGGTAGTTGTGCATGAGGTCCAAGATGTGTATGGATGATTAAGGAATGGATGCTCATCATACTTAGGCTATCTTAGATTCTCTCTCACCCTTTCTCTCTTAGCTTAGTTAATATTATCTTGCATTGTCCTCAGGAGTATCATTACCCTAGAAACACATCATACACCTCACTCTAGACTAAACCATACATGACAAAGCTAATACTAGTCCAAGTGGAAGACATCAAACTTCGACCTAAGGCTAACTGTCTAGATGCCATAACTAGTTCATTTGCAAAGTTCGATCGAATCACACGTGTAACGCTTGTATTCGTATGGTTGAGTGTAAGGGTACCCCGCCACTCATCATTGGTGTTGTTGTCAAGGATGGTGCTAGTTATCTAGATTAGTTATATCATACAAGGTCGCTGTATATAAATTAATGATATATATTTTAGAAAGAAATAATTATAAAAGGTCACATATAAATTCACACATAATTTCACAACCATGCCTTTCCTACAAGACTACGATAATGCCACACCTAGTGAGGAAGTTCATTAGAGAACCAACAAACTATATGAAAATGAAGATTGGAGTACATAATTAGAAGTGGGGGTTTCTTATAAACATAAACGAAAGCAACATCATCCCAAGGAATGAAAGCATAACTTACCCGATGAAGATGAACCCCAACTAGCCACTACAAGCCTAACACAAATACAAGAGGCTAGTCGAATCTCCCATAGGCATCGTAAAGAGAGCCATCTACCTAGGCTCGATTTAAACAACTTCCATACTTTTTTAGGAGGCTATGACTTAGATTCGCAACAACATTTACAAGTCTTCTATGATGCTTGTACATGGAACAACATTGATAACGGTTGGAAAAAACTGAAGCTATTTTCTATGACACTCATTGACCAAGCAAAAGTATGGTATAGATTGTTAAAACCAAATTCAATACAATGTTGGCCAACAATGGTAGAACTTTTTAACAAAAGATATCAAACCTACGCAAGAGTGTCAACTTTGAGGAAACAAATCCAATAGTGGAAAAAAGCACAACATGAACCCTTGAACATGGCCTTAGAAAGATATTATGCACTGTTAAACAACTTTCTAGGCCATGAGTTCTCCAAGGAAAGGATAATGTATCATATCATTGATGGGCTCCATGATGAAACAAGAGAGACCTTAGGAATGTATGTCCAAGGTCAAATATACAAACTACGAACCCATCAAGTCCAAGAGCTTATTAAGTAGGTAGCAAAAGAGGAAGGAGAAATGGCTAGATGGGAGAGTGTTGAAAAACATTAACAAGACAAAAATCTCAACTTAACAAAGGCCCATGATCATAAAAAGGAGAAATCAACGTATCACAAGGAGAAAGAACCATCTTTGCTAGTACAAAAATCATTGGAAGAAGTTAAGGAAAAGATCAATAAAATGTTGGAATGGACACATAAAAAGTGTGGAGAATTTATTGATATTATTGAAGATAGAGTTTTGACAACCTGAGAAATAGGAAAAAATATCATTAGACAATCGGAAAGAAGGGATGAAGGAAATGAGGGCTCAACTGTCAATCACACATATGAATGCAACATTTTCCTATATGATCACCCCAAGGGCCAATGCCCAATATTGTTATATTTATATGAGCATTGGGGAAGCACATTACACCTAGAGTTCGTATAGAGATACTGTGTTCGATCATAGTGGCAAAAATCCCAGTCGTGGGGGAAGTCATCCCTAAATTGGAGACACACTTCGTATTGACCGAATCCAAACGCTTATCTAGTTTAACATCTTGTTTTCCCAATTGGGTCAACATACTCTATCTCGTCGCATTATTATTCTCCTCAATACTATCAGCCCATGTCCTCAACATAACCACTGCCTTGTGTATCTTACACTTCTTCTAAATTTCAACATTCTCATCCTTTCTCTTCTTCTACATCGCCACCAACTATTCCTAAGGTGTCTGCACCACAGCAACAACCCCCGAACGTTACTTGTGCTACTATTGCCAACAGCAGTGAGAGACCTCAGCAACATTGAAGATATCCCTTCTTTAGAAATGACCCTAGGAAGGGACAACACAATTCCAAGGCCATTGCATCCTCCAACTTAGCACAAGTCCAACACTGTCGTTCACTCTTATCTTCAAACCTAATGCCTCATGTTACTTCATTAGGGCCACCAATCAACACTCCAACAACCATGCAGCCCAATGAATACAGCTATGGAGGGCGACATCCTGATCTTTACATAACATCTTATGGTCGCAATTATCATAGTGGGTTAACTCGTTATCTGAGAACCACATCTTATAAATTTACCCATTATGCTTACTATAATTAGGTGTGTGAAACCCAATGGGGTAAGTATGACCAAGTCTTAATACTTCCAACACACAAGGATCCTCATGTTTCATTTATTAATCCTTGCCATGCTCAACTGTTTAGTTATGGGGAATATCTCCCATTCTAAATAACAAGCAAGGGTAATAAATATTTTTCATTTTCTTTCATTTTACAATTTTTTGTTTTCCAGTTTTTCATTTTTCAATTTCTCATTTTATCTTTTTGTCTTATTGTATTTCTACATTTTTATAAGTAATCTCATCTATGAATAAAACACTCATGTGGCTTGTTGGTTGAGGTGCGTTCTATGTTATTGAGTATAGAGTGATCAATTATTTGGATAGTGAGCCCATTACACCCACTCATCCACTCTACAAATAAGAGGTTCTGTTCACGGGTACAGTGATATTCTTAACATTCTTAAAACTTAAAATTAATTTTGTGTTCATTGTACCTAGAATGAAGAAGAACAGACCAAGAGGGAATGATTAGGGTGCGACAACAAGGGAACTTGCAGATTCTCTTTGGTGATGTTTGTGAGAGTTATCATGCAACGTGGTTGTACTAAGATCCTTGTAGATCTAATGAAAATGGAAGTAAGAGTAATCAAAAGGGCACTCAAAAATCCAATGCTATTGTAGGGGATCCCACTAGAAAGACATGCACCCATGGCTGAAGGTTGGTAGCTTCTCTAGATTTAATATTTAAAAAAGAAAAAAAAAGAAAAAAAACAAAGGAAGTGCCATAAGAAAAAATCACTCCTCCCTTGAATAAAATGCCAAGTGATCGTATGCCTTGTTGTTTTGGTACTCTCATAGTTGTTCATCATGGGATGAAACAATGCAGTGTCACTGATTAGAGGAATGGACTTGGTCTTAATCTTGGAACAACAGGTTAATGACATGTTAATCATACTTTACACACAGGATTCGTTGTACCCTAGGTTAGTTACCTCATGTCCAAATCTCTATAATCCCTTCTATAGTTCATCTCATCTCACTGTTCGTGTAATTGTAGCTCGTGTTGTGTGTAATGTAGAATTCTTACCTCATTTCGGTGATATTTACATGTGTGTGTTTTGTGGAAATAGTGTGGATTACATTTAACCCTTCAAGTGCCCACTGACACTTTTAAGTGTGGTTACACAAGGGCATTAAAGGTTGGAACCTACTTTGGGGAGGACCCACTTGCGTAATTTTTGTAATTTGCACTCATGACCCATCTTTCACACACCATTTATTACCCTTAGCATATTGCCAATGATTTTCTTTCCCTTATTACTATCCCTCCGATTCAACGTTCCTATGAACCATCACATAGCCTTCTTCTCTCCCATCCGAGGTCCTTATTGATAAATTCCATACAATCATAATTATTTGTGCCTTTAAAACTAATTGAATTACCCTAGAACCCCTTAATAGTCACCTAATGTCTTAAGCTTACAATGTCAATTTCAAAAAAATCTTAAAAATTCAGTACATTCTCTAAGTGCCCTAACTTCGATGAAAATATATATACATGACACCCCTGTGCTAATCAACATCATTTGCATCTGTTCACGTAGGGGAATTTTTTCAAATTCCTCTCTATGACTCATGATTGCACTTCCCTTGCTTTCATATCCATAACTTGCTTGCTGGTACTTTGATTTTCATTCCATTTGAACCTACTTAAACCCAGAGTGTTCAACTTAGTCATGGGGGAGGGGCACATGCTGTATAGCACATAATTTTTTTAAAATTCATCATCGCCATAAGGACATATTTAAGGGTAATTAGTTGTAAAATTAAGAATAAAATGTGTCAAAAACAATTTCATCCCCTTAGCTATAACAGAAAATTAAATTTGGAAACCACCTAAGTAAAGAAGACTCAACATTATAATCTTTCGGGGACATGTTCTTCCAATAATTAACATCACACGGAAAGAAAGTAAATCTATTAAGGCAAGCAGTAAGGTATAACCTAACTTTGGTAACAACCTTACTAATGATTGGTCCTGTGTGATTGCAGATGGCCCCAAAACGTAGAAAACAGGAAGGTCCTACTCAAGTTGTGATCAAACGACCTAGGAGAGGCGAGGGACAAGTCCTTGTTGGACAACATGCAGAGTAGGAGGAATAATCACTTAGCATTTACCAAGAAGACCCTGCTACTATATAATCAGGGTAGGTAGAAGGAGGAGCTGATGCAATGCCTAAACAAGGACAACATCTCACGTTATCCCAGGATTGTGTTTAGGCTACCCATGAAAGGTCCACATTCACTGTGGTGATTATGAAATTAAATTTTGAACCTTTCACAAGAGTTTGCTCAGGAGGCCATTAGGGATCATCTCAAAGGGTCCCCATTATGGCCTGTCCTCTCTGAAAGTGGTGCCTAGTACATATGGGAAACATACCAATTTTGGCACAATAAAGAAGAAGGCACCATGATATTGTGGTGTGATTGTTGATTTCTCTATTCAAGCCATTTTAGAAGTATTAAACCTTTTGAATACAGGGCCAAAGGTTGCTCAAAACCAACTGGACACTTTTAGAACAGAGCAACTTAATATACTATTGACAGAGAATAAAAGGGTGGCGTAAGAAAAAGAGAAGGCTGACTGGGATGCCTCTATGGCACAAGCACAAACTTACATGCACGCCAAGGCACTCAAGGTCTTACAAGAGGAGAAAATCTAGGCCATAATTCAACGCCATCAAATCCCAAGACCTGGAGTGCAAGAAAAGGGAAAGACACCCATGGAGGAGCCACCACCACCAAGAACTACATGAGTTCCATCCAATTTTGTAATCATAGGATTTTCTTTTGTGTTGTGTCTCAATTTTGTTCTAACTCCACACTATGGCATGAATCCATTCTAGTTAGTCAATAATCCCATACCTATTCACTATGTAATCAATGGATCTTGTTCTCTCTATAACTTGAGGATGAGTTGTTATTTAGTCATTGGGGTATGATGAGTCATGGTCTGTCAGGCCCAATTATCAAAGCCCAGTTATCAAATCCCTATTATTGAAGCCCTGATACAAGATACATGGACTATTGAGCCTAGTTATCAGGGCTGTGATATCGCAGTTTCAGTGTAAGCCTATAAATAAAAGGTAGCACACTTGGTTTTGGGCATTAGTTCTTAGATTTTATTTTAAGTTTTTACGTTTAGATTTCTCCCAATCCTTTCCTCCCCATGTATGCCCGCAGTGTGGTGATTATAATTGTACAGAACCTTTATTCGAGTGTGACATACTTGGACATGCACATGATCGAAAATAAATATCGATATTACTTAATCATTGCTTAATTATTTATTTAATTTTTATTTACTACTTTCTTAGTTAATATTCTCTTCACCCTAAACTCCTGATATTTGTGGAATGAGTACGACTTGATCATGAGCATTTAAGTGTGACTACTTGGTAACCCAATAGTGTACCTAGGATCTGCGCTTGGTAATCCCAGTGGTAGTCATGCACGAGGTCCAAGATGTGTACGGATGATTAAGAAATAGATGCTCATCGCACTTCGGCTAGCTTAGATTCTCTCTCACCCTTTCTCTCTTAGCTTAGTTCATATTATCTTCCATTGTCTTTAGGAGTAGCATTAGCCTAGAAACACATCATACATCTCACTTTGGACTAAACCATATGTGACAAATCTAATACTAGGCTAGGTGGTAAGATAGTGAATTGTGAGCTAAAACTAGTTCATCTACGGAGTTCGACCGGATCATGCGTGTAGTGCTCATATTCATATGGTTGAGTGTAGGGGGTACCTCGCCACTCATCAACGAGCTTTCTAATAAACCTTGCAACACTTTGGATAGATTAAATATTTTATTTATGCATTTAATGTTTTTAATTATTTATTAAATTATTTCTGATGATTAAGCTAATGAAGCAATTAAGTAAGATAAGTGAGATAGATTAAACACATAAGTACAACTGTTTCAAGTGTAACATGTACTTGCTTGGTAATCCTAGCAACATCAGTGCTTGGTACACCCAATAGCGTAGCACTTGGTAGTCTAGTAGTGGATACATGGGTTTAGGATGTGTACGGAAAGTAGGACCACATGCTTATGTTAGGACTAGTTAGATATTAGTTAATTAGTTAAATTAAATTAGTTAATCCAATTACTTTATCTTCCTTTAAACACCAAACCATAAAAAATAAAATAATAAAAATTAGATGCCTTAATTACGCTTAACCATACTAGTGTACATCACAAGTGTAATTGGGAAGACAATGAACAACCTTAAGGCAAGGTTCACTTCCTAGAAGACAAGTGCATTGGAAACTACAAAGTATATGAAATTCGATCAAATTGTGCATGAACGGTTGTGATTTGTATGGTTGGGCATAGGGGTACCTTGCCACTCATCACTTTTGCTTCAAAAATTCCAAGGATTTTAAACAATAAGGGTGATGAGAAATGAGTTTACCCTAGCTCAACCATATGAATCACTATTGTTCACTCAGCTATCTGGTCTAATCCCAAAGACTTTAGTTTTCTAAGTACATTGGTTCTAGGAGGTGAAATTAATAATCGCAATTGTTGTCTTCCCAATTCAACTTGTGAATGGTAAGAGTATGGTTAAGTGTAATTGAGGCATATGATTTTTATCATTTTCTCTTTTATAGTTTAAGTTGCCTGAGAACAAGAATAAAGAATAAAGTATGTAACTGCTAAATTAATCTAACAACTTGGTAACATTTAACTAACCCTGACATAAGCATTTGTTTCCACTTCTCCTGCACATCCTAAACATGTATAGTGCTACTGGGTTACCAAATGTTAAGCATTACTTGGATTACCAAGTGTTAAACATATGCTCGAAGTGGTTGTACTTATGTTTACTATTAAATGAATATTAATTAATTACTTAAATTATTAAAGTAAATTGTATGAATATTAAATGCATAAGGAAATAATTAACCTAGTCCAAGTGCTACAATGTTTATCAAAAAAGTTCACTTTTATTGTCATCCACATTAAAGTGCTTGGGTACAACAATGCTCAAATAAAGATCCATATACTCTTTGACTTCTACTATAGGCACCCAGAAAATATTCTAACTTTTGAGAGGAAAAAATGCAAGTAAGAACTTTACTACAACTATGAAAGGAATGACATAAATGTGATAGGTAGGTATACAATTTATAGGTAGAAATAGGATGCCTCGTTGATGGGTACACGTCAACAGGTTAAACCCTAGGTCAATGGGATCACATCGACAAGATCTTATTGATGAGGTTGCATTGATGGGATGTTGTCAATGCAACCCAACAATGTGACTCATCATAACTCTACAACTAAATGAAAGATTGTCCTTGAGTCCTTCACAAAATTTTGGGAAGGTATGGGATTATTGACTGATTACAAACACATAAAACAAACATAACAAAACTAAGTTCCCAAGTGTATGGTTTACAATCATTACAAAATTTTGGTGTTCAAGACAACATAATTAAATACTCGTAAAAAATGAGAAACATAAATTCTTGAATGACAAGAAGATGATAAAGAAGTTCAAATGGTACTAGGTGGTGAAGGCTCCTAAGGTTCCAAAAAACCTTCTCTTGCTTCAAGTGCATGCAGTGATTGAGGTGGTTGTTGTGGATGTCATGTGGTAGGTACAACCTCTAGTGGAAGACAGAAGGCATTTAACAATGCCTTCATCTTCTTCACCTTACTTCAAGGATCATTCACGGTCCACGCTGTATCACCAATGTGGGTAGGAATGGGAATATCCCATGGATAGGGCATTGTTAGGGACAACTCCTTTACATTCATGAACCAGGTAGTGAACTATTTGCATTCGATGTCAAACACTCTAAGTACATTCTACAGCTCTTGGTAATCATTCATATTTTTTGCTAGGTTCTTAGTAGTTGATCTTTGATCAATGAACTTTTCCTTAAGAACCTTGAGTTTCACATTTTCTATCTCAAGATTTTACTTGGTCTTCTTATAGTGCTTGAAATTTGCCTCATATAACAAGTACAAGCTAGCTGCTTATTTCTTCAATTTTGACCATGACCTTATGGCAGTTAACATCATTAGGTTTACATAGTGAAAATTGATAAGCTCCATGTATTCTATCATCTCCTCGATATGTAGCTCTTTTAGATAGATTTTAGCCTCTTTATATGCATTCAAGCCATCAAAGGTAGGTGATGAGTGGTGAGGTACCCCTACACTCAACCATACAAATACAAGCATTTCACGCATGATCCGGTTGAACTTCACAGACAGACTAGTTATGGTATCTAGACAGTTACTCATAGATCGTAGTTCACTGTCTTCCCACCTGGACTGGTATTAGCTTTATCACATATGGTTTAGCCCAGAGTGAGGTGTATGATGTGTTCCTACACTAATGCTACTCTTGGGTATGATGGGAAATAATATTAACTAAGCTACAAGAGAGGATGAAAGAGAATCTAAACTAGCCTAAGTGCGATGAGCATCCATTCCTTAATCATCCATACACATCTTGGACCTTGTGCACGACTACCACTAGGATAACCAAGCACATGGCTTAGGTACGCTACTTGGTTACCAAGTAGTCACACTTACATGCTTGTGATTAAGTTGTACTCATTCCATGTGCATGAGATGAAATTATTCTTTGATTTTTTGTATAGGATTGGTATGAGATGAATTTTTTGTTTGCCTTGGGTGAAAATATCATATTTTTTTTTGGGATGTATCTAACTTTCATGTCAATATCTTTATTCACTTTCATCATTTTTTTCTATCTTTGATGTCAAACTTTAGCTTCTTCTTGTTTACCTTGGTAGTCTTGATTCTTTATAACTTCTATAGTGCTAGTGCTATTGCTAATTTGTCTAAGTGTCAATACCTGGCAAATTTTTCTTAAGTGTTGGTGGTATGTTCCCTAGTGTAGCTAGCATAGCATGCATCAAGGCCTATTTTGCAAAATTTTCTAAGTTTCAACAGTAGTTGCATGAAAATTTTTCTAATTATTATGCTATGCTCTCACTCTGCCTACTACATTGTAGAGCGTAGCTAGCATAGCACACTTTTCAGTGGCAAGTTTTGCATTATTGGAATATAAAATATAAAGGAGATAGTAATAAGAAATATTATATACAGAATTATGCTTACATTATTCATGAGAGCGGTTACTCTAGCGGTTTATTCTAATTATTAGAGTGGTTTCTCTAGCAGTTTATTTTAATTATTATAGTAGTTACTTTGGTAGTTTATTCTAATTATTAGAGTAGTTACTCTAGTAGTTTATTCTAATTATTAGAGCAATTGCTCTAATTATTAGAGTAGTTACTCCCAAGCCTATAAATACAGTGCCCATGCACACAAAAGAAAGGAAGTCTTTCAATAGTAAAGTAGCAAAACTCTTGTAGTCTATTTGAAAGTTAGAGTATTTTCCAAGTGCCTGCAATAGGAGTTCTAAGTGTGGATGGATCTTTATTCAAGTATTATGTACCTAAGCACACCTTGTGTACATCAATAAAGACAAGCTCTTCGATTCATCCTTGCAGCACTTGAGATTTTTTTCTTACATATTTATTTTATTTTATTTTCTTATGCATTTATTTTATTTTATGCACTTTACATTTCTGTTATTAGCATAGCAATTCATTTTGATCAATTAATTAAATCGTTAAATTACACAAGCACTACCATTTTGAGCATGCGTGTAATGCTTGGTAACCCAGTAATGATTAGCATTTGGTAATCCTAGTAGTGTTGCACTGGTTCAAGATGTGTATAGTAAGTGGGAATGGATGCTTGTGTTAGGATTATTAGAACTTAGTTAATGAGTAGTTAAGTTAAATTAGTCACCTAGTTATCTCTCTCTTTCCCTATTAGCATAGGACATAAAAACATAAAAAATATAAAAATCATATGCCTCAAGCTTACTTAACCATACAATCCTGACATACAAGTAAGTTTGGGAAAAAATGATCAATCAACCCATCCTTATTCCACAAGGGTGTATAAGCACTTAGTCCTTGGAATTTGACTGGATCATGCATGAAACGCTCGTATCCATATGGTTGAGCATAGGGGGTACCTCGCTACTCATAATTGGCATTGTTGTTAGGGACTTAGTTGTTTGTGTGCTAATTAGAACTTAGGAAATCATTCACATCATTAGAACGAACCCTTAGGGTTGATTGAGAAAATAATAAACAAGAATACATTGCACACTGAACAGACAAGTATGTCTCTTTCTTTGTATGAAAGTGCCTCATTGCCTAGGTTTGAAACAAGAAACAATCAATGACGTAATACACATGACATTGAAACAAGTTTGAGTGGTATATATTCATCCCAATGAGTATATACTAGACTTCACCTTTATCCTCCATCAAGATAAACAACTGCGTTGGCAAGACTTAGAAGGTAACATAGTGTTACATCCTGATCATTTAGTCCCAAGCATGCTTCTTCATGCCCTCACACAAATTGGCATGCTATAATTACATGTAGAATACATTGTGCAAGACCATGAATTGAGAGAATACCATCCTACGGAGGCACAACATGAAAGGGATTTGTAACAGGAGAGACATCATAAGTCTTTGAAGGGTAATTTGTCGCAAGATGTCCCACATGTCTTAAGCAAAAATGAGGGTGGTGAACTTGCCTTAGGTAGTAACCCACACAATGATGTTCCTCTCCTTTACTTTGGCTAATGGTTTGTGTATCAAAACCTTCATTCCACTATTCATAACCTAGTTTCTGATATCCATGGGCACAAAGGATCTGAAAAAGAGACATGGACACATGATAAAGACAGACATTCCATTAGTAATCGTGATCAAGGTTGAGATCATTGAAGAGAAGATGGCAGATGTTGTCATGGTGATGGTTCTCCTTCTTCTTCACCTTTATCATTTCCTTCATCCTCTCCTTCAATATTCAAACATGGTCATAAAGAAAAAGACCATGGGGATAAAGGTAGGAAAAGTGGAAGTCATAGATGAAATAGCCAGGAAAGGGAACAAGGGCACTTTAGAGAGTCACGACATAGTAGAAGGGAGAGTAGGGAAAAATGTAGGCATCATAGACACCATGGACAAGACAATCATGATGAACCCCTAATCACTACTTGAAGTATGTTGGACATAACTGAGGTTGTTAGAATTGCAAAAAGGCACCAGAAAGATAGTAGGATTAAGAGATTAGATATGAACAATATCCTACGATTTGAATGGGGATATAATGTTGATCCTTAGAATCACTTACAATCATTCCATGATGTGTGTGCCTTACAAAATATAGAGAATGAATGGAAGAAACTTAATTTGTTTCCATGAAAAATAGTTAAAGAAGCAGAAAGCTGGTACTGGTCCTTAGAACCGAAATCCATTCGTAGGTGGAGTACTATGTTAGAACTATTTCATGACAAGTACCAAATGTACTCTAGAGTGTCTAACTTGTGAAAGAAAATCTAAGGCTAGAAACAAGGAGGACATAAACCCTTAGATGCTACCATGGGCCGATACTATGCACTATTACATCATTGTCCTAGCCATGGTTATTCACAAAGTGATCAACTACGCCATTTCGTGGATGGGCTTAGGCATGAAATGAGAAGAACCCTTAGGAATTATGCCTAAGGAAGAATATTCGAGCTTAGGTCTCATCAAATTCAAAGACTATTAGAGAAAGTTGCTAAGGAAGAAGGTGAGCTACAGAAGAGAGAAAGTGTGGAAGAGTATAACCAAGATCCTTTCCTTTGGAAGAGGGGAGTAAGATTTTGTGAGGATGAAGAAGAGTCACCACTTGAAGAGATGGTGAACAGGAAAACTTTGCCTATCCAAAAGATGACATCAGAAGTTTTGGCAAAGGTAGACCAAATGTGGGATTCCCTAGACAATAGATTTAAAACTATTCTTAAAATAGTAGAGGAGTCTAGAGGGCAAAGTAGTGATCACGAAAAAATAAAAAAGAGAGAAGTTGAACATGCACGTAGCAAGGGTAAGGACAAAGTTGTCATCATTGAAGAGGTTGTGGAGTTGGAAACAGATAACGACAGTGGATGTGAAATATGTCAATATGACCATCCTAATGGATGTTTCCCTATAATCTTACATCTATAAGAGTCTGGGATGTATGCACTCAACCCATGATTGAACAAACAGCAAGCACCCCGAAGGTTACCTTACCCCCAAGGTAACCCAAGATAGTTCCACCAAGCCTTAACGTATTATCCAAGTGGAACTCCACCACAACCAATTAAGTAATATCAATAGTGGTAGAACCCACAATCATGGGGAATGCCACCACCAAGGCTATAGTATCCTTACTAGCAACGTAAACCATATGGATATTACATGTAGTAGCCAATCTCCCCATGTGACTCTATTGGTCACATCACTCCTCAACCTCACTACCAAGCCCATGAGTATTATAGGACTCCCTCTTCTAGAGGTGATATTCTGCAAGCATATCATCCTTCTCATCCAGCCACATCTCTTCCACCAATAGCTCCACTACCACCAGCTCCCATGATGCAGGGTGAAATCCATAGCTAGGCATAGCAACATAATGCCACAAGCACTGTTAACTCTCAACCTACTATTAGTTCCAACAACCACATGAAGAAAAGACCTTTCTTTAAAACCAATAGACCAACCAAGCCCTTGTAATCACAAGTGGCTAATTCCTTAGACACCTCAATATCAATGAAAACTTCAGAGCCTCCTTCAACTCAACCACCGCACTCAACGCATACGGTCATGCTAACACATGTTGTTATTGATTGGATCAAAGCTAGCCACCTTCCCAGGAAATTCTCTGATCTTGGAAGTCATATGATATACTTACAAATTGCTGAAAATGTGTCCTACAAGGCTCTTTTAGATTTAGGTTCTAGTGTCAACTTGATTTCTCAAGAAATGTACAAGGCCTGGAACCTACCTCCATTGAAAAAAAGTAACATCTATCTAGAGTTGGTTGACCAGTCCATCACTGTCCCATTAGAACTAGTGGAAGACATTATTAGAATTGTTTGTGGATGGTCATACTCAATAGACTTCCTAGTGATTCAAGTGAACAACAGTAAGGGGGATGTCCCAATCATAATGGGAAGAGCATGGCTAAGCACCATCGATGCACACCTAGGAATCTGTCATCTTTCCCTAGAAATATCAAAGAAAAATACATTTAGAAAGATCAAGAAGAAGAAAGTTCCATGCATTGCATACAGTGACACAAGGTGTAATTGCATGTAGAGGTCATGGTTTGTGTAAAGTTTAGCATTTCCTACATGCAATTAGTGTGCACAAGTGAGTAACATAAAAATATTCATGTATGCAGCAACCACATGATAGGAAGATACCTAATGGCTGATAGCTGATCAAGAAAAAATTTCACTCACATGCATGGAACCAACTGAGGGTTTGACTTGCACTTACATCAATAGCATAGACGCATTAGAGCAAGTCCACTACTAACTTCTAAGTCTTAACCTTGAAAATGTCAACTGGGGGAAGTTGGAAATCCCTAAGAAATTTAAGCAGGAGCACCTTGAGCTGAAACCATTGCCCACTAGTATGGAATACACATTTCTTAAAAATAGAAAATCAGTAATTATCAATGCTAAGCTTTCTCCTCAATAGAAAGAAGAACTACTAAAGGTAATCAATAGATGGTCAAAAGCCTTCACTTGGTCATATCCCAAATTAAATGGAATAGATCCTAGGACATGCCAACAAAGAATTTACATTGATCCCTCCATGAATCCTTGAAGACAACCACAAAGGTTATTGAACCTAAGTTGAAGTAAGTAGTTAAGGAAGAAATCAAATAGCTTCTCAAGGCTGGGTTTATATACCCCAGTTCTAATAGCAAATGGCTTAGCCCCTTACTTATTGTGCCTAAAAAGGGAGGCAAATGGTGGGTGTGCATAGATTTTAGGCTACTAAATATGGCAAATGAAGGTCTTTATAGACAACTTCTCCACTTATGAAGAAAACTTTGATCAAGCCTTGGGCCAGTTAGAGCAAGTGTTAAAAATATGTATAGAAATTAATTTGAGGCTCAACTAGTAGAAAATCCATTTGATGGTCTAAGAAGGCATAGTACTAGGGCACAAAATCTCACATACAAGGATAGAGGTAGACCCCAATAAAATAAAAACTATCCAAGGAATTACCCATCAACCAAAACCTATTAAAGATATTTGATCATTCCTTCGACATACTTGATACTATAGGAGATTTATTGAGAAATTTTCAAAGGTTTCCAAACCATTGGTGGAATTATCAAAAAAGGATGTACCTTTCAAGTGGACTAGGGAATGCGAATTAGCTTTCCAAACTCTAAAATAGAAGCTAGTAGAAACACCCATTCTACAAGCTCTTGACTAGTCCAAACCATTCCATATCATGACTGACACGTCCAACTATGCCTTAGGAGCTGTACTTACATAGTTAGATGACTAGAAGCATCCTTATTACATCCACTATGCAAGTAGAAGTATCGCTAGTGCACAACTTAACTACACTACCATAGAGAAAGAATTAATGGCTATATTGTTTGCACTAGAAAAGTTTAGACACTATGTATTAGGATATAAAGTATATATACATATAGATCATAGTGCAATCTGATTCCTCATGAATAAGCCAATGGTAAGCCCTCATGTCATACGATGGCTTGTAATTTTACAAGAGTTTGATTTAATAATGATCAATCGTAAGGGCACCGAGAATGTAGTTGCTCATCATTTATCTCGGTTGCCATGGGACAACAAAGAGGATAAGTATCCAATTTTTAATCATTTCCCTAATGAATTCCTCTTTGTTGGTGTAGTGAATAATCAATCACCCATAGAGACAAACTAATATAGTAGCATTCTTACCTATCTCGTCATCCAAAAAACACCACAAGAGTTAAACCTTAAGAAGAAATGACAATTTCTTCACCAATCTAAGTACTTTATCCAGATCAATGGGCAACTTTACAAAGTGTGTCCCAGTGGCTTGGCTCGATAGTGTGTTCCCAATATAGATCAACTGTGAGTTCTCTAAGACACTAATGAGGGTCCTTGTGGGGGTGCTTATGCTGGAAGACAAATGGCTATCAAGATCTTTCTTATAGGATATTACTGGCCTACATGGTTTCGGGATGCCCATCAATTCATCCAATCTTTTGAGCGCTATCAACATGATGGGGCGATGACTGCTAGAATGGAGGATCTTTAACAATGGATTCAATCATTAGAACCCTTTAACATTTGGGGAATTTATTTTATGGGGACAATTACACCGATGTCCAATGGAAAAGCCTATATCATTGTTGCTGTTGATTACCTAACTAAATGGGAAGAAGTAGCTACTGTTAAGGATTGTACATCATCTATAGTTGCACGATTTGTTCAACAAAAAATCATAAATAGGTTTGGTATACCTCATGCACTTATTTCAAATAATGGCACCGACTTCATAGATGCAAATTTTTGGAAATTAATGCAACACTTAGGGGTTGAGCATAAATTGACTACACCATACCACCCCCAAAAGAACGGTCTAGCCAAAGTCACCAATAGGGAGATTACGAAAATGTTCGCAAGAACTATTAGCAAGTTTAGGTGAGATTGGAGCACTAAACCAAATGATGCTCTTTGGGCATACAGCTCCACATGGAAACTCCCTATAGGCTACTCTCCCTATGAGTTAGTGTATAGTAAATTACCAATGCTTCCCATTCAAACTGAGCTTCGTACACTATCCATGGCATGTGCTGTCAACCTTGACCTTTATCTAGCATAGAAACAATGGTTAGTAACCCTTAACTTGCTAGATGAAAATCGACTAGCTACACTGTCATCTAACAAGTTGCACATAACATTCAATAAACAACATCATGACCTAAGGATTAGGAAAGTTAAATATCAACTGGGAGATAAGGCTCTATACTGGAATCCCACACATGTTTCACAATGTTCTAAATTTCAAACACTATGGGAAGGACCTTATATTATTTATGTAACTTTACCTTTAGGGGCCATGGCAATATACAAACCTGAGAGCCCATACAAGAAACTATTGGTCAACGTACAAACCAAACCTTTCCATGACCTTAGGATAGGTAGTACACATGCTACCTCTATTGATGGACAACCTTGCTTACGATTTTACATCTCCTCCTTCCAACTTAGTCGTGGGGGAGATGGCCACCTATGCTAACTGTTTTAGGCCCTCAGTTCTTTTTGAATTTTCGGTTTACACATTCTTTTAACTTTTCTTATTTTTTTTATACCATCATTCATGTTTTTACTGTTTCTTTTTTTTCTTGATTTACTTTTATTCATCATCTAATAAGTGCTCATGATGGTGGATTGAATTATATCATATTGATTGCTAATGTTTGGCTTTTACCTTTGAATTATGATGCTGATATTAAGGTATGGTTATTTTGGTAAAACAAGCAATGAGTCCATGTCGTCCACTCATCCATACAACTATATGGTCTCCTTTGAATTGGAACTGTATAGTCCCATTTTTCTAAGTAAACTTGTTAATGAATTGGTGGCTGGGTACTTTTCAAACCAAGGAAAGACTCAAGGGATGAAAAGGGTATGACTTCAAAGGGATTTGATGCATTTGTGCTAGCCATTCTCTTCAGTTCTTGGATGCTTCTTTCTTGGGTTTTCTACCATTCTAACATTGTTCAAAAATCAGGAAGCTAAGTGAATAAATATAAGGCTTTGCATGGTGTGGTTCTCACGTAAAAAAAAACACAAAAAAAGAAGAAAAGTGAGAATTCAAAGCACACCTCTTAGACATAATAAAGCAATATGGGCTACAAGCACTGGTTATGGCACTGGAAAGACATGATACCCATGCCTGAAGGTTCCCTCTAACTAAGGCCCTTTCTCACTTCCTTATTCTCCATCTCACTCTCCTTGGGATGGTGGTCACTCTTTGTTGAAGCAGTTTTGTTACCTCAAGAGGATGGATTCGGCAAGTGTATTTATGCGAGGTCACTGAATGTGGTTGGTTTGAGTCTGGATTTGGGATGAGTTCTACTCAATTATCTTAACCATGAAATACATAAGGGATTTTAGACAACCTTATTCTTGGGATTCCATTCCATTCTCTCCTCTCCATCTTTCTTTCCATTTTCCACCTCATTGTCGATTTTATCATTAGTCCATTTTTAGGTTGATGCATTGTTTTTCTTTTGTGAATTCTTATGGGTAAGTTTTTAACTCTTGCTTCCGAATGACATTCCTAGAGCCTACTGACTCTTTGGTTTGTGGGTTTGTCAGGGCATAAAAGACATGAGCCTACTTTGTGGAGGATCCACTGGCATTCCTTTTTCATGCAATTGTTAAGTTCTTTTTCTTAAACATTTCCTACAATCAATCATCTTTTGTTTCATCCCCATCCATGACATCCATTTTATTGGTGTTTCCGTTGTTATTTTTTTCCATCTTTCTTGTTCCTCATATTTTTTCATCTTATAGCTACTGGAGGTTCGCTCTTAGTCATGGGGACCCTAGTGCAAATTTTTCAATTTTCTCCATTTTACTATTCACCTAACCCATATACCTTGAGTAGTCACCTGTGATAAATCCTCGAACTAGTTTCTGCCATAATCACAACTCAGCTAATGCGCTTCATATCGAGGCAAGATATCAATTGGATTGTGGTTTATCTATCCTTACTCATTGGTGACTGTGTTGTGGGTGCAGATGGTGATCATACAAACAATGGATTGGGCTTGAAGGAAGCACTCAGGATGGACTGGAACTACAACATTTATGAAAGGAGCAAGTCTGGTGGCGTGGCTATGGATAAACAATGGAAGGTGCAATCTTAGCATTGGCAGTAACACACTTCATTTTCATTCTCCCTGTTCCTCTACAAGCTACCAAATAAAGGCATGGATGTTATTTATGTACGAGTGTTCACCACAATGGTCATGAACACTAATGTTGTAATAGGCTTATTGATCCATTCATTAGGCACGTTGAGTCTATCATCCCATTCCACCATCAGTTGTCAATTAGTCAATAATCCCATACCTTTCCAATATTTTGTAAGGAACGCGAGAACAAGTTTTCATTTAGTTGTGGGGGTATGATAAGAGTGGTTACTCTAGTAGTTTATTCTAATTATTAGAGTGGTTACTCTAGCAGTTTATTCTAATTATTAGAGCAGTTACTCTAGCAGTTTATTTTAATTATTAGAGTGGTTACTCTAGGGTTTTCTTTAGCAGTTATTCTAATTATTAGAGTGGTTGCACTAATTATTCGAGTAGTTTCTCCCAAGTCTATAAATACAGTGCCCAAGCACACAAAAGAAAGGAAGCCTTTCAACAGTAAGTAAGCAAAACTCTTGTAGTCTGTTTGAAAGTTAGAGTACTTTCCAAGTGCCCACAGCAGGAGATCTAAGTGTGTATGGATCTTTATTTGAGCATTATGTACCTGAGCACACCTTGTGTACAGTAATAAAGAAGAGCTCTTCGATTCATCCTTGCAGCACTTGAGATTTGTTTTCTTACGCATTTCTTTTATTTTATTTTCTTATACATTCATTTTATTTTATTTTATGCACTTTACATTTCTGTTATTAGCATAGCAATTCATTTTGACCAATTGAGTAAATCATTAAATTACACAAGCACAACCACTTCAAGCATGTGTGTAATGCTTGGTAACCTAGTAATGATTAGAATTTGGTAATCCCATTAGTGTTGCACTAGTTTAGGATGTGTACGGGAAGTGGGAGCGAATGCTTGTGTTAGGATTAGTTAGAACTTAGTTAATGAGTAGTTAAGTTAAATTAGTCACCTAGTTATTTCTCTCTTTCCCTATTAGCACATGACATAAAAACATAAAAGATATAAAAATCATATGCCTCAAGCTTACTTAACCATACAATCATGACATACAAGTAAGTTTGGGAAGATAACGATCAATCAACCCATCCTTGTTCTACAAGGGCACATAAGCACTTAGTCCTTGGAATTCGACTGAATTGTGCGTGAAATGCTCATATTCATATACTCATTAATTGTTTTCCAATGGTGTTATGATGACCCAACACCTAGTAACTCAAATGACCATAATGATTATTAAAATCATATGAAAAATACAAAAAAAAAAAGAATCAAACCAATGTACTAAAAAAGAAATGATGAAAATGCAAAGAAAATATGCAAATGCAACTATATACAAATGAAATGCATGGTGAAAGGAAAGAAAGCATGCAACTAAGAATCTACCAAGTGTCCACATGGGGCACTTGAATAGAAATGCTTCAAATGAAATGCACTAAAATTTCTATGTAACCTATGTCCTTGCAAATCAGTAGTTTGGTATACATTAGGGCCAATAATGGGCCTAACCACATAGGAGAGAACTTACCTTGAAGATTTTCTATATCAAATGTTCTACCTCTTTTTGAGACTAGGTCTCCTATCTTAAAGACTTCACCAACATACTTCTTGTCCAAACATTTTTTAACAATTTCTCGATAATTATGATCAAGACATAATCTTGACTTGTTTGTTTGTTTTCTATCCAGCACTAAATTTGGATGTTTTATAAGATGAATAATTTTAGATTCCACAAGTTCATCAAGTTCATCTTTCATCCAAGTTTCAATCTTAGGTTTAATAGGTCTAAGTCTTGGTCAGTCATCAAATATAGCCTTTCTAGGAACATGTTCAATGGATATGTCATTAGGATTTGGTGCACCTTCTAATGTTTTAAGGGATAGAGCCTCATTTATACCTTTGTCCTCCCTTAAAGGTGGTAGGTCATCCAAAAGAAATCCATTTTTATTATGATAATGTGAGGTATCTTCATAGATTCCTTCACATTCACTAGAAGTTTGATAGGGTTGGGTGGAATTTGTATGAGGAAAAAGATTTGTTTTTACAAATTCACTCACATAGTTGTCTATAACATGTTTTCCACACTCAACCTCAATAACTCCAATGTAAAGGTTAGTATTTTGGTTTTCCAAAAATTTATTCTATTGATTAAAGGTTATTACAACTTGCTTATAGAAGGGTTCTCTAGGTATAATCATATATTTAGATTTTCCTTTGATAGGGATTAATAGTTCTGAGAATCGACTTAATAGTTCATATAATCAACTTATAGTTACCAAATTATAGATATATATTATAAATATATAATTCAGCTAGTGGATAGCAAGTGGCATATTCCTTGCATTCTGAAGACCACTTTTTCTTAATTTATACAGTTGAATTTTTTTTTTACAAAAATGTGTTAATTAAATTAAATTTACAAAGTAAAATTAATAGTTAAAAAATTATTTTTAACCAAACTCTAAAACCCCCTTTTCCTAGCTATCCAACCTAAGCTTACCTAAGCCTTATTAAATCTATATATATTCTTACTACTAGACACCTCATTATGTAATTTTTGAAATTACAAATTCTGTATCATCGAATAAAAAACCCCATTTTTAGAATTATTGAAATTATACAATTGATGACATACTTGAATTAGATTCTTAATAAGTCCTTGTTTTTTGTATGAAAGAATTGCTTTAAATTGCAATGAGTAGGTTTTGATGCATTATAGAAATATGAAGTTTATAGGTTGATATGTAGATATGATTGTAGTTGATAGTCTAGAGTATTCATTCATGTGGTATAGTGTAGAAGGGTTTTTTTAGTTTTTTGGAATTTGTGAGTAAGAGGGTTTTAAGGTTGTTGATGAGTGGCGAGGTACCCCTACACTCAACCATACGAAACGAGCGTCGCACGCGCGATCCGGTCGAACTCCGCAGATGGACTAGTTGTGGTATCTAGATAGTTAGCCTTAGGTCGCAGTTCGCTGTCTTCCCATCTAGACTAGTTTTGCATATGTCACGTATGGTTTAGTCTAGATGAGGTGTATGATGTGTTCCAATTCTATTGCTACTCCTGATGGCAGTGGAAAATAATATTTAACTAAATCTAAGCTAAGAGGAAAAGGGTAAGAAAATCTAATCTAGCCTAAGTGCGACGAGCAACCGATTCCTTGATCAACCGTACACATCTTGGACTTCGTGCACGACTGCCACTGGGACTACCAAGCATAGGCCTAGGTACGCCACTGGGATTACCAAGCGCAGACCCCAAATACGCCACTGGGTTACCAAGCGTAGATCCCCCTAGCTACACCACTGGGCTACCAAGCAGTCACACTTAAATGCTCGTAATCAAGTCGAACTCGTTCCGCTTCTAGGAGTTTAAGGGTTGAGAGACTAATCGCGATAAGTAACCGATTCCTTAACTAGCCGTACACACCCGTAGATGCTCGTAGTCAAGTCGTACTTACACCGTGCTATGAAAGCAATAAATAACATGAAATAAATAACAATAAATAAACTAAGTGAATGCTGCAATGATGAAGTAATCTCGATCTTTATTGCCGGTCATGTGCGTGTCCAAGTACGGCACACTCGAATAAAGACACCGTACAATCACCTTCACCACACTGCGGGTAGACACGGGAAAATTCTAACTCTGGAGGGATCAAACTACCAGAGCTTCGCTACACTAAAATTGGGATCCCCAAACAAGGGGGTGCCGCCTCTTATTTATAGACATGGCGGCGGACTGCGATATCGCGTGGGACTGCGATACAACGCGGCCCATGATACAACGCAACCCATGATACAACGCAACCCATGATACAACAGGGGTGCCTTATCGTGGGTGCCTTAAGGCGACCGCCAGCACTATGAGCAATTTAGGTCTCATCAGTTGTCAAAGGAGTTGTTTCTTTATTAGTTACTTTTTAAATTTTTTTATGTACTAGTGGCAAGCTCAAGTTTGTGGAAGAAGTTTAGTTTTGGATTTGACATGCATGTTGGTCATAGAAAAGGAGGAGTAGTGGAGAGGGTGGGATGGTTACTAATATTAGATGTTTCATGTTGCTTTTTACTTGTGATAATATTCAAAAGCAAATAGTAGGTTTGTGTGTAGGGTAGGTAGAAAAAATTACAAAATAAGTAGTATTAGTTCTTTCATTTAGAGTGTTGCTTTTAGGCTATGATAGGATTCAAAAGTGAAAAAATAAAATATAGAAAAGCATTTAATTTTTTTTGGTTTCTTTTTAGGTGTGGCATCATTTAAAACTCAAGAGTAGGCCTATTACCTTTGGCTCTTAGCTTTCAAGAGTGTCCTCCAATAAGCTTTGGCATCAACTTTGTTGATTATCTTGTCCACAATGTGTTGATACTAGTATGATATGCAAGAAGACAAATTATTCAAAAGAGGTCTTCATCATTACTTAGAAGAAGGAAAAAATAAAAGAAAACATGTATACTTTATTATTTCTTGGATTAATGGATGAATGCGCTATTTTTGGCATGTCATTTTTAAAAGTTATTTATTTGTAGTCTTTAATGGGGCTTATCTTTTCAATGACCTCTAACATTATATCATTATTTTTGTATAAAGTCAAGGGCCATAGAATGTTGTAAATGTTGATTTTCAATTTAATAAAAATAGTTGCACAAATTTCTCATCAAATTATCATATCTTATTGTACTACTGTTCTCACCATTAATCCTCTCTTCTTTTTCTTTTCTTTTATTTTTCTTATTTCTCTTCATTTTTTGTATTCTTCTTATTTGCTTGCCTACCTCTTTTTTGCAAATATGATTAGGGATGACACTCAAGTTTATAACATTTTCAGGTAAGAGGGTTTGTGGGTAAGAGGATTTTAAGGCTGGTTGAGGTGTTTTTTTTTTGTTGGCATGATTATGACCATGCTCTAATATCCATTAGGAAAGCTTGCATTTTTGAGAAGGCATGTCATCATGTCTTGGAGGATTTGATTTTTTTTCTTTTAGCTATACCATTTTATTGAAAACTATATCCACATGTGGTTGAATGGAAGATACCTTGCTTGATACAAAATTCTTTGAAGTTGTTATTTATGAATTCTCCTCCTTTTGTCAATTCTTATGGCTTTGATGGGATGATTCATAATATTTTGCTTTATATTGTAGTACTCTTGGAATTTTTGGAATGCATCATCATTTGTTTTGAAATTGTAAGTCTAGGTGTATTTGATGCAATTATCTTTAATTACCATAAATTAGTTGGTTTCTCGAATAGATGTAATTGGCATGAGACCTACCAAATCAAGGTGAATGAGTTCAAGAGGTACTTTCTTTCATTTCATTGATGCTATATATGGAGAGTTGTTTTGTTTTCCTTCTATATAAATTTCACACTTTTCATTAGGAATGTCTTTGACATTCAAGCCAACTACCATTTTTACTTTTACCATCTTTTTAATATTGAAGAAGGAAGTTGTTGGCAATCGTTTGGAACACAACCGCCAACGAGTGTCCTTGAACAGGATTTAGGTGCCTGCTGGTCTCTGGAAACACCAAGGCCTAGATACCTCCAAATAAACTCAGTAGTTAATGTGAGTATGTGTGTGTGCTATTGCGACATGCTGTTGTGAAAAATGAAACAATTGTGTTATGTGTAAACTATAGATGACTTGTCTTAAAAAGATTCAGCCAACTTTGCCAAGTACTGTGAGTTGTTGAGAGTTCCCATTTTGTTCAATTGCCTAGTCTACGCAGTCCTTATAATACCTACTTGTAACAAATAAAATTTTGCAAAAACATTTGAGCACAACTCCCCAAATCTACTCCTAATTTTTCCCAGAGAAAGAGATAGTTCCACAAGAAAACTAGAAATAGAGCAAGATTCGATGGAAATA
>MNCI01005936.1:864349-913692 GCA_015680685.1 Gnetum montanum
GCTTTGACATGTTTAAGGTCTTCAATCAAATCATACTCTCCATCACCAATGAAGCTTGATCTCTTTATCCATTTATTAAAAGACTGATTTGGAGTGCTTTGCTCCACTTGATTGTCTTTACCTTTATTTCCTATCTCTTCTATTTGGCTCAAAAGCTTTTATCTTAGTAGATGGATCTGTAATAACCTTTGGGGGTCTAGAAGTAGTTAATCTTTCCTTAGATCGAAGACGATATCCATTTTCCTCATTGTTATTACATTCTTCATTTGATGAAAAATCTTCTTCAAAACTTGATAGAGAAGAAGTATCGCTAGATCCATTGCTAGAAGATTTACTTGCATAATGAACACTAGATAACTCATTATCAAATTCAATATCAAGAAAGTTGGACATAATAAGATCACTTTCATCCTCATCTTTTGCTAACTTAGTGTCTTGATGTTTATGCTTTCTATTTTTCCTTTCTTCTTTGATATTCCTTTCTTCCTTAATATTAACTCTTGCCAAAGCTTTTTCAAGCTTTACTATTTTGTTAGACATATCTCTCATTAATTGACCTTTTTCAGATTCTACTCTTTCATGTTCTTGGTCTATCTTAACATGAGATAGACCTAGTAAAGTTTTAAATTGAGCAAAATATTGCATAGAAATCATAACTCTTTCTTCTCTTTTTTGAATCGCGATATTTTCTTCAGGATTCAAGTTCAGCTATTTTTCTAACTGTATAGCTTCACTAAAGTAGTCATTTAGTGTAGTTAAGTTTGGAGTTCTCCTTAACCAAATTGAAATGTTGGGGTTGACAGCCTTAAGGTAAGTTTCCTTAAGCATTTCTTCTGATGGCCTATATTGCCTTTGAAAGAGTCCACAAATTCGTTGAAACTTAATGTTGAAATCTCTAATTGACTCTTTAACTCCTTGCTTAGCTTGTATCAGCCCACAGTATAGTTGTTGTTGATCTAATTGATTACCAAACTGGGCTAAGAAAAGATTCTTCATGTCATCCCAACTTGTAATACTATTACTTGGTAAGTTTGAATACCAAATCTGAGCCATATCCTTTAGATTTGATACAAACAACCTACAAGCTTGATCTTCATGTTGAATATTTGCATGAGCTAAAGCTAACTCAAACATGTGAATATATTCTTCAGCTAAATAAGCTTTTCCAGGAATAAAAGGCTCAGGCAAATATTTGTAAACTACCTTAGGAATATCATTGTAATTTTGAAATCCTAATGGTGTAACTCCTTGCCAAGGATTTGCCATCCTATTCCTTTGAAATGTTGAACTCTTAGACTTTCTAGATCTTCTCTTACGAATTGATAAACCAGAGATAATGGGTGATCTTCTTGATCTTCTAGTTTTCACTCCACTACTTGTTCCCAATTCAGAAACTTTCTTTTGTTCTTCTTCTGATGAAGAATCAGTCTTAGAATCTAGAATATCTTTTGAAACTTTGAAACTTTCCAAACTATGAAATTTCTTGGTCATGAACTAAAAATAGTATCTAATTCTTAAGCCTTACAAATAATTGTTGATGTGCTAAAAGTATAAGGCTTATGAACCTAGAGGCTTAATTTTCAGCCCTCCTTCTAGCGCCAAAAGAACTGTTGGCGACCGTTTGGGACGCGACCGCCAACGAGTGTCCTCGAACAGGATTTAGGTGCCTGCTGGTCTCTGGCAACACCAAGGCCCAGATACCTCCAAATAAACTCAGTAGTTAATGTGAGTATGTGTGTGTGCTGTTGCGGTGTGCGGTTGTGAAAAATGAAACGATTGCGTTGTGTGTAAACTACAAATGACTTATCTTAAAGAGATTCAGCCAACTTTGCCAAGTACTGTGAGTTGTTGAGAGTTCCTATTTTGTTCAATTGCCTATTCTACGCAGTCCTTATAATACCTACTTGTAAAAAATAAAATTTTGCAAAAACATTTGAGCACAACTCCACAAATCTACTCCTAATTTTCCCCAGAGAAAGAGATAGTTCCACAAGAAAACTAGAAATAGTGCAAGATTCGATGAAAATAGACAGAAAAGAAACGAAAGCAGATTTGTGTAGACCTCAAATATTTCAACAAGGTAAAATGACATGAGTAAACACTTNCAAAATACCAAAGATTTTCTGAACCCTCTTGACTACTGAATTGTTCAACGACATGACTACAAGCAGAGGCTCTTTTACAACAATCCCAATAGTGGTTCCTATACGTTGCACAATAAAAAAATTTACTACTAAAATGCTCTTAAGGCTTTTAAACACAAGCGCTTCTATGGTAAAATTTTAACAAAAAATTTCTATCGGGCAACAAAAACAATAAGAGCAATCTAAAAATCCCAGAATTACTTGCCAAGGATGATACTATCTAAACCACTAGCTAAACAATTTAAACAAAATAAAAAATAAAAAAAAACATAACTCATAGGACTATAACAAAGAGGCTGAAATCTTTCCTTTAGCAAGCCATAAATAATTCCAATAGTTTCATATAATGTTTTACAATTATAGCTCTAATAGCTTTTCATTTTTACTTGTTTAAAATTTTTAAGAATATTATTGAAGCCCTTAGTGATTTTATGAACAAGGTGATAATATAATATCTACCTTGGTATAAACATTGATGGTACCTAATCTAAAATAATTTATGTGCACTTGCACCCGTATGAAAATGGCTGGAAAAATTTAAATCCAAAACATTAGGCCCGAATGTGAAGGCGCCAGGCCTGGAACTGCCATCGAATACTTCCAAAATATCCCGCCCTTGCCAAAAATCGTTATCAACCACCACCGCAGAAGAAGGCTCTACCACTGCATCTGGCATCGTTGCTATGTGATGTTCGGTTGCTGGAGGAGAAAGATCTAGAAAAAAAATGATGTATTGAACATATGGCCCTGGATATAGGGTTTCGATTTCCTGAAACTATTTTGTTTTGCCCCAAATTCGCTTAGGGCTTGCATTTTTTGTGTTCCTGCAGATCGTTTTTCAAATTCCTATCGTTGATTGCAGAGTCAAGGGCAAACGTATCGTAGATCTGAGCATCAGTGAATAACGGTGTCTAGTGTGGTAGGTTAAGAATGGCCCTGCAACAGCCAAAAAAATCTTCACACAGTGTGCGCATTGCAGAACACAATGAACGTTGTTGAAGGTGGGTGGATCAATTGCATTTTTATGGAAAAAATTTTAAAACTAAAACGGTTTCTATCTTGAAAGCGGCAACGTCCATGTGAGTTCTTCCTCCACCGCCTTTGAATCCACGTCCCTACAAGGTTTTTTCACAACGCACCCAGCAGAGGTACTGTTGATTTGGGGCCAAAGATAATAGTTGGTTTTGTGTCAAAAATAGAAGCCATTACAGGTCGATAAACCTTAGCACTTTCCTGCGTAAACTACCAACACGATTCCTTGTGAAAGAACGGGCATTCTTTTGGACTGCTTTTCCATCGGTTGTAGCAATTTCATTCATTTTCTTTAATGCGTACAGTGGCTAGAACTGTTCTTTATCATAAAAACATTATTCAAACCTTGCAATGGTGACTTCCATAAGGTTGATTTTAATTTCTCATTGATGCATTCATGAATGGGGTCGGCTTTTTTAATCGATAAATCTTTTCAACTCTTTTTCAACCTTCCCTTCACACAGGAGCATGATAAATTTTCCTTTCCTTGGTATCATTATTTGAAAGTGGAAACACTATATCCTCATTCAACAAATTTCCACATGAACCCTCTGGTATTAAAATATCAATAGGGCACAACCATCATATATATATATATTTGAATATCTTCTATGGCTTATCATATTTTATCACCTTTGTTGTTCCATGAAATGGCTAAATGTGCCAACAGAAGTATGTCCAAGTCTCTTATGCATAGCTTGTCTTATTATTCTAGTCTTAAGATTAATTTTTGTTTAGTTTTTAGGCTTTCTTCAATTGTTTATGCTACTTCTTTGTTGTTGATATCATAAGTTTTTGGTTCCATCTTGGTGTTTTTTCTTCCTTGAAGATCAAAATATTCACACTTCAAACAATAAATCTAGTTGCTGAAACGTTGAATGCTAATGAATTTCTCTATGTTAGGTTAGGTTATGATACACATGTTATTTGTAGAGCTTACATTAATACCTTTGCTAGAGATTTGGCCAACTAAAAGAAAAGGATTGGAAAGGTTGGGAACATAGTAGACTTGGATAATGGTAATGATCTTATTATTTGGAAGTCTAATGATGCAATCTTCAATTTTGAAGTAGTAGATTTCCTTGGTATGCTGATTAGATAGGTATGCTTGCTTAGTTATGTTGGTTTTTTCCCTTACTTTCAAGATCTAAATGTCTCTTATTTGTGCCACTAATTCATTGAAATTTATTATATTTAGATATCTTGAAATTAAATTTTTCTCCATGGTATTCTCAAATCTAGGGTTTATAGAGAGGGCTTGGATAATTTTCTATACTTTTAAAGGTTAGAATATCCACAACCATACTCATCTATCCTTCTGATGCTAATATATATCCTAGAGAAGAAAGCTTCTATGTCTTCATTTGGTAGAATCTCCAAAGAATAAAACTCTTTTTTGCATAACAAGTACTGCATTTATCTCTTTTCATGACTTTTCTTATATTCTTATTAGAGAGAGTTCCACATGTCCTTGACACATTGATGGAGCATGAATCTTGATGAGATAATGTTTGACACATTGTTGAGAATGATAGTGGTTGACAATTTTTTTTTTCTATTTTTATTTTTATATTCTCTTATTTAATTTTTGTTAAGATTTTCAAGTTCATGGATAGTAATAAATCCTATTTCAATGATATATCAACAATCATTAATTTCAAGGACCCCTTACATAAATCTAATCTTGAGATTCATTGAAAATTATGGAGCATATGGAAACATCTTTTAGAGTCATCTTGCTTGAAGAGAAGAAACTCTAGCTTTTATACATATTTTGTGAAAATTCTAAAATAATTTTATATTAAAATAGATGATTTTTATCAACCATGACTTGACCATGAGTTATGGTTTGCAATACCATGAGTCATGGTATTACAACATGAGTCATGATGATTATAGAAATAATTTTTTTTCCTAAGATCCCATAACTTTTCCATGTGTTTTCGTAAATATCTCTTATATATAATTTTAATAATAATATGAGCATGAGTGGTAGTTAATCCTTTTGTACAACCACAAGGTGATCATGAACAATGATTAACAACCACAAGGTAACCATGAATTGTGGTGAGGTTATGGTGTTTTATCATGAGTGAATCATGGATTGTAGTCTAAGTAAAGAAGATGTTTGCAATACCATGATTTGTGGTAATTTCATGGCCTAAAACCTACAATACCATGACTAGACCACGATTTGTGATAAAAATGAATTTCAATGATATCTTGGAATTTATGTGATAGAATTCAATGAACTTTATATAAATGGAATCACCTTGAGAATCTATTCAACTTGGAATAAGAATATTTAAGTTTATCTCAAAGGAAAAAATCATAGATTATGTTTAAACTTGATGGTGAATTTTGAACTTTAGATTTGGTTGTCCTTGCTAAAGAAAACTTGCAAAAATACGATTTGTAGTGTGAAAATCAGTGAACTCTAATGAAGACAAGTTAATGGAGATGAAAGCTAAATGTTAATGAAGTATTAGAGTTATAAAGGATGTGGAATGATGTATGATGAAGTTATTAGATGATTGTGGAGAATTATGAAGGAAAGAAAGAATGCATAAAAAATAAGTGGAATGAGAGATGAAACTTTGGTGAGAAATTTATGTAGTTATTTTTATTATATTAAAAATAAATCTTTGCAACATCATATGGCCCTTGAATTTATAAAAAAATACTGGGATCATGTTAGGGTTCACTGAAAAGACAATCCTTACTAGAGATAATGAATAAATAACATTAAAAAATAAAGGATTAGGGTTTAATAAATAGTACATCCACCCATCAATCCAAAAAATAATAAAGTAAACATTCATTCTTTTATTTTTATATTCTTCTAAGTGATGATCAAATCCTCTTTTGAACAATTTTTCTTCTTACATATCGCACTAGTATTGACACATTGGAGCCAAGATAATCAACAAAGTAGATGCCAAAGCTTGTTGGGATGCATTTGTGAAAGAATATCTAAGTAATGCAAGTCAAGTAATTGAAGACAAGAATTGAATTTGAGAACTGTCACATGGTATGAGGGGAGTCCCTTAATTCCTTTTTTGATAGAATGTATAATATCATTAGGGACTTAGATGCATTTCAAGCTAGTTATAGTGAGGAGAAAAGAGTCCAAAAAATCATTTAAATCCTGTTTAATCATCCCAAGTACAATTTTATTATTTTGATTCTCATTTGGTGAAACAAGTTATTTCATAGTCTACTATATCATAGCTTTGCATACATCATCATATATACAATGTAGTGGGCCATGGTCACATCTATAAATATCAACCCATCATCGCATCAAAAGAATAATTTTTTGCCTATACTTGGTGAAATTCTTATAGTTTATTTTTATAAAAGTTAGAGTTAGAGTGAATGCTCATAGTGTGGTGAGTTATAGTTGTACAAAATATTTATTCAAGTGGATTGTTTTTAGATACAATTCATGAACGACAATAAAGATCAAGATTGTTCTTCATCATTGTAGCATATCACTTAGCATAGATTTATTTTCCATAATGTTTACTTTTATCAAGTCATTTACTATTCCAATATCTATTATTAAGGAAGAATAAGTATGACTAATTTTGATTCTGAAGTGTAATTTTTTGGTAACCCAATAGTGACTTTACTTGATTTGCTCAATAGTGAAGTTACTTGGTTATCCTAGTAACCGTTACATCAGCCTAGGACATGTATGGAAAACTAGGAATAAATTCTTATTGCCATAGGATAGAATAGGTTTACATTTCCATTGTACTTAGACTTAGAATCTATAATCATTTCCATCATGCTTATACTTAGTCTTATTAAGAGCTAGCGAACATTAGTTTGTCATATACCTCACTAAGAGTTAAATCATATGATTTGCACCTCACTAACTCTAAGTGGGAAGACAAAAATAAAAAACTTAACCTTATCTCACTACTATACTTACATTTTTCATCTATGGATTATGATCTACTCATGTGTGAACACTTGTAACTTTTTAGTGTTAGAATGTCCAACCATTCATCATTGGCACTGTTGCTAGGAATATGTCAATGTTTTCTAGTTAGTTACTTTTACAAAGCTAGTTGTATCAAGCATCACAAAGTATATCTTTCATACTAGAATAATTTTTTGAAACATACATACTTAAGCATAAAAAAAAACTAAAGTGGCTTCTACAACTAAAGTGAAATTTCTATCTATTATTAATCCTAATGAAAGTCATTACAAAGATTACAATGAAGAAGATTGAAGTGCAATGATGCAAATAGGAATTTCATATGCTCTTATTGACCCTTATTATGGTGATTTTACATTCATTTTTCACTAGGATGAACAACTCAAATGCAGAGACTTACAGGGAAATATTGTCTTTCTACCTGAATGTTCAACACCATTGATGCTTCAAGCAATCCTCATGAGGTCAAATCTAGGCCATGTACAATAAGGATATCAAGTTACCAAAACATGAATAGGTCATATCAGCCAACATAGGCTCAAATAAGAAGGCATGCCATTATGAAGGTAAGATATGAACAAGATAAAGGAAAGAAAGCACTATAGAAATTTTTCTTGGAAGCAAAAGAAGATGCTTCATTTCAAGTTAAAGAATTCTATCAACCTCATGAATCTTATTCCTAGAAACTAGTAATTCATATTGAAGGTCCTATCAAAATAAAGATACATTCAACTCTTGCAAAAATTACTAGAAGAATAAATGAGGAATCCATACATAAGAGGAATTCAAGGCCTAAGGCCTCCAATGGATCTAGAAGAGATGAATCAAGGAGTCACAAAAGAAGAACTAGCTAGCACCATTCTCCAACTCCTTCATCTTCTTCCTCACATTCATCAATATAATTTGACAAGATGGAATGAAGACCAAGGAATCACAATGGAGAAAGAAGAAGAGATCATGAAAGACATGTCAATAGAAGAAGGCATTCTAATGAAGAGGGAGTTGATCATAAAGAAATAGGAAAAATAATTAGATACAAAAGAAGAAAGAATCATGAGCATCAAAGGGATCACCACTACAACATATTTGATGAACCTAAAGACTATGAAGAACCCTTGTTAGCCACTCATAGTATGATCAACATCAAGGAAGCAGTGTACATTTCTACTAGGAATTTAAGAGATAGTTGCATCAAGCAACTTGACATGAATAATATCTCCAAATTTGAAGGAAGATATAATGTAGATTCGCAACACCATCTCCAAGCCTTTCAAAATTATTGCATCCTACATAATAATGATTAGTAGAAATTAGATTTATTTTTTAGTGATGAGCCATGAATTGTTGGCTGCGATATCGCACCCATGATATCGCGTACGCGATATCGCATATGCGATATCATAGCTTGTCTCCTCATCTATAAATAAGAGGTAGGTAGATTTGGTAGGAGGTAGTTTTTTAGTGCTAAGGTAGGGACATTTTGTCAGTTTTTCCTTTCAACCCTTTTCTCCTAGTGCATGCCCACAGTGTGATGATTGTAATTGTACGACATCCTTATTCAAGTGTGACGTACTTGGACACACACATGACCAGAAATGAAGATCAAGATTACTTCATCATTGCAACATCCACTTAGCTTAATTATTTAATTGTTATTGTTAATTACTAATTTCTTAGTTAATATCTCTCTACCCTTATCTCCTAGTAACGTGGAATGAGAATGACTTAATCAC
The DNA here is from genome assembly GCA_015680685.1 of Gnetum montanum. Classification (NCBI taxonomy): domain Eukaryota; kingdom Viridiplantae; phylum Streptophyta; class Gnetopsida; order Gnetales; family Gnetaceae; genus Gnetum; species Gnetum montanum. The sequence continues at coordinate 873,211 of MNCI01005936.1, forward strand.
AAGCATTTAAGTGTGACTACTTGGTAACCCAATAGCGTACCTGGGCCATGTGCTTGGTAATCCCAGTGGTAGTCATGCATGAGGTCCAATATGTATACTGATGATTAAGGAATGGATGCTCATCCCACTTAGGCTAGTTTATATTCTCTCTCATCCTCTCTCCTAGCTTAGTTGATATTATTTCCCATCATACCCAGGACTAGCATTAGTGTAGGAATCCATCATACACCTCACTCTGGACTAAACCATAAGAAGCTAATACTAGTATAGGTGGGAAGATAGAGAAATACGATCTACGAGTAACCATCTAGATACCAAAACTAGTCCATCTATGGAGTTTGACCAGAACGTGCTTGAAACTCTTGTATTCATATGGGGGTACCTCGCCACTCATCATTGGCACCGTTGTCGGGGATGGTGCTAGTTATCTAGATTAGTCATATCATACAAGGTCATTGTATAGGAATTAATTATATATATTTTAGGAATAAATAATTACAAAAATTCATGTACAAATTCACACATAATTTCACAACCATGCCTCTCCTACAAGACTACGATAATGCCACATCTAGTGAGGCAATTCATTGGAGAACCAACAAATTATATGATAATGAATATTGGAGTATGCAATCCAAGGTGGGGGTTTCTTATAAACATAAACAAAGGAAGCATCATTCCAACACATGAAAGCATAACCTACTTGATGACAATGAACCCCTACTGGCCACTACAAGCCTAACGTAAATACAAGAGACTATTCGAATCTCCCGTAGGCATCGTAAAAAGAGCCACCTACCCAGGCTCGATTTAAACAACTTTCCCAATTTCTCAAGAGGCTATGACTTAGATTTGCAACAACATTTACCAGCCTTCTACGATGCCTGTGCATGGAACAACATTGATAACAGTTGGCAAAAACTCAAACTCTTTCCTATGACACTCATTGGCCAAGCAAAAGTATGGTATAGATCGTTAAAACCAAATTCAATACAATGTTGGCCAACAATGGTAGAACTATTTAACGAAATATATCAAACCTACACAAGAGTGTCAACCTTGAGAAAAAAATCCAAGAGTGGAAAAAAACACAACATGAACCCTTGGACATGGCCTTAGAAAGATATTATGCACTGTTAAACAACTGTCCAGGCCATAAGTTCTTCAAGGAAAGGCTAATGTACCATATCATTGATGGGCTTCATGGTGAAATAAGAGAGACCCTAGGGATGTATGCCCAAGGTCAACTATACGAACTATGAACCCATCAATTCTAATAGATTATTAAGTGGGTAACAAAAGAAGAAGCAGAAATGGCTAGATGGGAGAGCATTGAAAAACATTGATGGGACATGATATCGCGTCCTCACTGTGATATTGCGTACATGATGTATCGTACACGATATTGTGTCTTTCCCATGATATCGCATACGCGATATCATAGTCCGCCACCATTTCTATGAATAAGAAGCGGCTCTCCCTTCTTTCTCTATCTAGATCTAGACCCTTAGCAAAAATCTAGTAGTTTTACCTCTCTAGAGATAGAATAATTTCCATGTGCCCATAGTAGGAACTCCAAAGTGAACGGATCTTTATTCAAGAAAATATTATACCTGAGAACAAGTTTGTGTACGGAAATAAAGATGAACTTTTGGATTAACCTTGTAGTGCATGGACAAAGTTAAATAGGACTTTAATTACTATTATTTATTATTAATGTTTAAATGATTTATTAGTTCATTAAATCTCTCTCAACCCTTCTCTCATAGTTAAGTCCATTCAGTACGACCACTTCGAGCAAGTGTGTTACGCTTGGTAATCCCAGTAACGAATAGCGTTTGGTAATCCCAAAAGGTTGCATTAGTTCAGAGTGTGAATGGTAAGTGGGAATGGATACTGATGGTAGGTTAATTTAGAATTAGTTAGTTAAAGTTAGTTAATTAGTCTCTTCACCCTTTCCCTCCTAGCATAGGCGATAAAACATAAAAGATATAAAAATCACATACCTCAAACTTGCTTAACCATACAGCCGTGACAAATACAAGTAAGCCTAGGAAGATAATGAAAAATTAACCTTAAGTGTTCCATAAGATGTGTCGGTACTTAGTCTACAGAGTTTGACTAGATCGCACGTGTAATGCTCGTATTCGTATGGTTGAGTTTAGGGATACCTCACCACTCATCATTGGCGCCGTTGTCGGGGACTAAGTTGTTTGTGTGCTAAGTAGAACATAGGACATCATCTACATCATTGGGAAGCTTAGAATAATCCTTAGGATTAATTAGAAGAAAATTTAAACAATAGTCAATAGCACACCGACAAGATAAAAAATGTCTTCTTCTCATAAAAGCACTTCACCACCTAGTGATCATACAAGAGACAGTCGATGGCACAACATACATAACCTAGATCCACCAGTTCCTCAAGAGTACTAGGTAGTGTATACTCATCACGATGAGTATATACCCAGTTTTACCTTTATCCTCCATCAAGATGAACAACTTTGTTGGTGAGACTTACAAGGTAACATAGTGTTACCCCTAAATCAGGCAGCCCCTAACATGCTCCTTCATGCTCTTGCACAGATAGGCATGATGCAGCTATACGTTGAATACATTGTAGAAGATTACGACACAAGGGATTACCATTCCACAATAGTGCAACATCTAAGGGACTCGTGGCAGAAGAGCTACAATACATCGTTGAAGGTTAAAGAGGTCCTGCACGTGCTAAGCGAAATTGGATATGGTGAACCAGTAATAATAGGTTCTCCATCAAATGATGTTCCCCCTCCTAACGATGGTGAGGACATGAGGTATCAGAACCTACACTCCATGATTCATAACCCTGGTTCTAATCCCCATGAACTCCAAGTGTTCACTGAGGGAACACAAACAAATGAAAAGGGTAGGCATTCTGATCATCATCACGATCAGGGTCGTAACCACCAAAGAGAACATAAGAAACATCATCATGATGATGGTTCTCCATATTCTTCCCCTTCATCACATCATTCACCCTCTCCTTCTACATTGGGATGTAGTTACAAAGAGCACAATAGTGAGGATAAGGGTAAGCAAAATGATAGACCTCAACAAGAGAGTTGAGAGCGAGGACGAGGGCACTCTAGGGAGTTAAAGCATGAAAGAAAGGAGAGTAGGGAACCATGTAGGCATCATAGATGTCATGAGAGAGATGATCATGATGAACCCCTACTAGAAACCCAGAGTATGTTAGACATTACGGAGGTTGTTAGAATACCTACAAGGCATCAAAAAGACAACCAGATCAAGAGACTAGACATGAATAATATCCCATGACTTGAGGGGGGATACAATGCTGATCCGAAAAATCACTTATAGGCATTCCATGATGCATGTTCCTTGCAAAGTATTGAAAATGAGTGGCAGAAGTTAAAGTTGTTTCCTAGGACACTCATAAAAGAAGCAGAGAGTTGGTACTGGTCCTTAGAGCCAGAAACTATTAGGAGGTGGAGTACAATGCTAGAATTGTTTAATGATAAATACCAATGTACTCCAGAGTTTCTAACTTGCATAAGGAGATCCATGGATGGAAGCAGTGTACTCATGAACCCTTGGATGCTGCCATGGGCTGGTATTATGCATTGCTACATTGTTGCCTGGGCCATGGTTATGCACAATAGGATCAACTCTGCCACCTCGTAGATGGGCTAAGACACAAAACTAGGAGAACCCTTGGGACATATGCCCAAGGGAGATTATCTAAACTTAGGTCCTATGAAATTCATTGATTGTTGGAGCAAGTAGCTAAAGAAGAAAGGGAGCTACAGAAAAGAGAAAGCATGGAAGAATATAACAGCAATCCTTCCCTCCGAAAGAAGGGATTGAGATTTTGTGATGAAGAGGATGAGTCACCACTTGAAGAGTTGGTGAATAGGAAAACCTTGCCGCTTCAAAAATTAGCAATGGAAGTGTCAACTAGGGTAGATGAAATATGGAGCTCCTTAGATAGTAAAATTGAAACTATCATAAAGATCGTAGAGGAGTCTAAGGAGGAATGAAGTAGTGACCATGATAAGAAAAAGAGGAAAGATTCAGGCCATGCATGTGACAAGGGTAAGGGAAAAATGACTATCACTGATGAGGTTTTGGATTCTAACACGGACAATGACAGTGGATGTGAGATTTGCCAATATGACCATCCTAACGAATGTTGCCCAATAATCTCACATCTGCAAGAGTCCGGAGTGTATGCACTCAACCCAAGACTTAACAAATGGTAAGCACCCCATCGGTTACCTTATCCAAGGTAACCCAAGGTAGTTCCACCAACCGTTAACCTATTACCCAAGTGGAACTCCACCATGACCTATCAGGCAACACCAGTAGTGGCAACACCCACAGTCATGGGGGATGCCACTACCTAGGCAACAATACCCTTACCGACAACTAGACCCATATGGCTACTACGTGCAGCAACCGGTTTCTCCAAGTGAATCTATGGGTCACGCAACCCCACAACTACCAAGTTCAGGAGTATTTTAGGACTCCTTCTCCTTCAGGAGACACACCATATACATACCATCCTCCGAATCCATCTACATCTCTTACGTCAGTAGTTCCACTACCACCCACTCCAACGATGCAAGGGGAACTCTCCACTCAACCACAGCAACATAATGCTACGAGAGCTGTAAACCTTCAATCCACTACTAGTTCTAACAACCGTACAAAGAGAAGATCTTTCTTCAGAACCAAGAGTCCAAACAAGCTCTCACACCACAAGCAGTTGAGTCTATGACCGCTCCTCCAACAAATAAGGCTTCGAAGCTCCCTTCAAACCAACAATAGGGCTCAATGCGTACGGTTATGTTAACACATACCATTACTGACTAGATCAAGGTGGACCACCTTCCCAATAAATTCTTTGATCCTGGAAGCCTCCTAATTTATCTCCAAGTCACTAAGAATGAACCTCATAAGGCTCTTCTTGACTCAAGTTCTGGAGTCAACCTAATCTCACAAGAAATGTATAAAGCCTAGAACCTACCTCCACTTAAGAAGAGCAATATTCAACTAGAGCTGGCTGACTAGTTCATCACCATTCCCTTGGGATTGGTGGATGACATCATTACCACTGTGTGTGGTTGGTCATACCCAGCTGATTTCTTGGTGATATAAGTCAACAGTAACAAAGGGGACTTCCCAATTATAATTGGAAGGGCATGGTTGAGTACAATAGATGCATGCCTAGGAATCTATGATCTTTCCTTGGAAATATCTAAGGAAAACATTTATGGAAAGATCTAGAAGAAGAAAGTTCCATGCATCACATACAGTGACTCATAAGGTGATGACATGGAGAAATGCTTAGAATTTCCTACATGCAATAAGTGTGCCCAAGAAACTCAGATACAAAGGTGCCTATATGTAGCAACCACTCAACAAGAGAACACTCAATGGTTGATAGTTGATCAAGAGAGCAGCCCACCAACATGCATGGAACAAACTGGGGGAACAACCTACACCCACAATGAAAGCATAGATACATTGGAATATGAGCATTGCCAACTTCCATCCCTTAACCTGAAAACATCAATCGGGAGAAGTTGGACACTTCTAAAAAATTTAAATAGATGTTCATTATTTCAGATCTCTCCCTTTCCATTCAGTCACGAGGGAGATGGCCAACTATGCTGATCATTCTAGGCCCTCAGTTCTTTTAAGTTTTTGTTTTAAACATTTTTATTTTGCACATTGTTGTTTTACACATTTTTGTTTTTATAATTTCTTTGAATTTTCTTATTTTTTATTTTACAACATCATTTATACTTTTTCATTTATTTGTGTGTGTGTGTGTGTGTGTGTGTGTGTGTGTTATCCATCTTATTAAGTTTGTCATTTAATAAGTGCTCTAATGATGGTATGAACCATTTTCTATTGGTTTCTAATGTTTGGTTTTTACCTTTAAGTTATGATATTGATACTAAGGTATGGTTCTTTTGATATGACAGGCAATGAGTTCACCTCACCCATACATCCATAAATTTCTATGGTCTCTCTCAGCTTGGAAATGTACAGTCCCTTTCTAAATAAGAACTATAATAAATCAGTGACTGGGCATTTCTCAAACTAAGAAAGGACTCAAGTATTGAAAAGGGTGTGACTTCAAGGGAACTTGATGCATTTGTGTTGGCCATTCTCTTGGGTGCTTGGATGTTTTCTTCTTGAGTTTTCTTACCGTTTCAATGTTACCCAATTATTGGGAAGCTGAGCTAATAAAAATAACAAAGTCTTTGCATGGTGTGGTTCTCATGCATAAACACAAAGAAAAAATAATAGTGAGAATTCAAAGCACATCCCTTACACGAAATAATCATTTTGGCTACAAGCACTAGTTATGGAACTAAAATAACATGTTTCCTCTACCTAAGGTCCTTCTTGCTTCCCATTCTCTCCTCCTTCGTTTCATCAAAATGGTGGTGGCTCTTGGAGGGATGCATTCTTGTTACTTCAAGTAGATGGATTGGTCGAATGCATTAATGCAAAGTCACTAGAAGTGGTTTTTTTGAGGCCAGACTTGGAATGGGATCTACTAACTCACATTAATCATTGAAATACACATGGGGCTGGACACCACCTTGTTCTTGGGATTCCATTCCATTCTCTTCTCTCCATCCTTCTCTCCATTGTTCACCTCATTGTCGGTTGTATCATTAGTGTATATTTTGGTTGACGCATTATTTTCTTTTTGGTAAATTCTTGTGGTTAAGACTTTAACTCTTGTTCCAAATGAAATTCCTAGAGCCCACGGACTCTTTGAATATGGGTTTGTTAGGGCATTAAAGGCATGAACCTGCTTTGGGGAGGACCCACTAGCATTCCTATTTGGTACACCAATTAAATTCTTTCCCTTAACATTTTTGCAACCCACTCTATTTTGTTCATTTCCATCTTAACATCCATTTCATCGATGTTATAGTTGTCTCTTTTTCTCCATCTTTCTTGTTCTTTATTCTTTCTCCATTCTATCGCTACTGGAGGTTCGCTCTTAGTCATTAGGGTCCAGACCCAATTTTTTCAATTTTCTCCTAACCCCTACACCTTTGATAGTCACCATGAATATATCTCCAGACCCGTATCAACCATACCACAACTTAGCCAATGGACCTTTCACTGAAGCAAGGTATCCACTGCATTGTGATTCATTTACCCTTGCTAATATAAAGACTATGTTGTGTGTGTAGATGGCAATCATACAACAACAGATTGGATCTGGAGGGAACACTTGGAATGGATCGGTGCTAAAGCAGCTATGCAAGGAATGAGATGGATGGTGCACTTATGGATGGACAACAAAAGGTGCAATNAAGTTAATAATCCCTTACCTTCCCAATATTTTGTAAGGAACTTAAGGATGAGTTTTTATTTAGTCATGGGGGTATGATGGGACGCGATATCACATGGGCCACGATATCGTGTCTTTCCCACAATATCACATACATGATATCATAGTCCACCACCATTTCTATAAATAAGAAGTGGCTCTCCCTTGTTTCTCATCTAGATCTAGACGCTTAGTGAAACTCTAGCAATTTTACCTCTCCATAGATAGAATAATTTCCGTGTGCCTGTAGTAGGAACTCCAAAGTGAACAGATCTTTATTCAAGAAAATATTATACCTAAGCACAAGTTTGTGTACAGAAATGAAAATGAAATTTTGGATAACCTTGTAGTGCATGGACTAAGCTAAATAGGACTTTAGTTACTATTATTTATTGTTAATGTTTAAATGCTTTATTAGTTCATTAAATCCCTCTCAACCCTTCTCTCATAGTTAAGTGCATTCAGTATGACCACTTCGAGCATGTGCATTACGCTTGGTAATCCCAGTAATGAATAGCGTTTGGTAATCCCAGAAGGTTGCATTGGTTCAGGGTGTGAACAGTAAGTGGGAACAGATACTGATGCTGGGTTAATTAAGACTTAGTTAGTTAAAGTTAGTTAATTAGTCTCTTCACCCTTTCCCTCCTAGCATAGGCGATAAAACTTAAAAGATATAAAAATCACATACCTCAGAATTAACCATACAACCGTGACAAATACAAGTAAGTCTAGAAGACAACGAATGATTAACCTTAAGTGTTCCATAAGGCGTGTAGGCACTTAGTCTGTGGATTTTGACTAGATTGCACGTGTAATGCTTGTATTCATATGGTTGAGTGTAGGGGTACCTTGCCACTCATCAAACATCAACGGGACCAAAATCTCAACTTAACAGAGGTTCATAATCACAAAAGGAGAAATCAACCTATCTCAAGGAGGAAGAACCATCTTTGCCAGTACAACAATCATTAGAATAAATCAAGGCAAAGATCAATAAGATGCTAGAATGGATGCATAAAAAGTGTGGGGAATATATTAATATTAATGGATGCTAGAGTTTTGACAACCCAAGAAGCAGGACAAAATATCATTAGACAATCAGAAAGAAGGGATGAAGAAAATAAGAGCTCAACTGCCAATCACATGTATGAATGCAACATTTGCCTGTACAATCACCCCAAGGGCAAATGCCCAATCTTGATACATTTATATGAGCATTGGGGAAGCACATTACACCCAGAGTTCATACAGATATATTGTGTTCGATCATAGTGGCAACAATCCCAGTCATGGGGGAATCCATCCCTAAACTAGGAACACCCTTCGTATCATCCGAATCCAAATGCTTATCTAGTTCAACATCCTATTTCCCTAACTGGGTCAACATACTCTATCTCGCTACATTATTACTCCCCTTAGTACTATCAGCCCATGTCCTCAACACAACCACCGTCTTGTGTACCTTACACTTCTTCTAAATTTCAACATTCTCATCCTTTCACTCCTTCTACATCGCCACCAATTGTTCCTGAAGTGTCTGCACCACAGCAACAACCCACGAACATTACTTGTGCTACTATTACCAATAGTAGTGAGAGACCTCCTCAACATCAAAGGAGTACCTTCTTTAGAGATGACCATAGGAAGGGACAACATAGTTTCAAGGCCACTACATTCTCCAACTCAGCACAAGTCCAACATTGTGGTGCATCCTTCTCCTCAAACTCGACGCCTCATGTTACTTCATCAGGGCCACCAATGAACACTCCAACATCCATACAACCCAATGCATACATCCATGGAGAGTGATATCCCAATCCTTCCATGCCATCTTACAATCTCAAGTATCATAGTGGGTCAACTATTTACCTAGGAACCACATCTTATAAATTTCCCCACTATGCTTACTATAATCAGGTGTGTGAACTTCAATGGGGTAAGTATGACCAAGTTTCGATATTTCCAACATGCAAGGATCCTCATCTTTCATTTATTAATCCTCTCCATGCTCAATTGTTTAGTTATGGGGGATATCCCCCATTCTAATAACAAGCAAGATTAATAAATATTTTTCATTTTCTTTAATTTTACAATTTTTTGTTTTCCAGTTTTTCATTTTTCAATTTCTTGTTTTATCTTTTTATCTTTTTATAAGTAATCTCATCTATGAATAAAACACTCATGTGGCTCATTGGTTGAGGTGTGTTCTATGTTATCAAGTCACGAGTGATCAATTATTTGGAAAGTGAGCTCATTACACCCACTCATCCATTCTACAAATAAGAGGTTCTATTTGAGGATATAGTGATATTCTTAACATTATTAAAACTTAAAATTAATTTTGTGTTCATTGTACCTAGAATGAAGAAGGATGGATCAAGAGGGAATGATTAGGGTGTGACATCAAGGGGACTTGCAGATTCTCTTTTGTGACATCTATGAGAGTTATCACACAACGTGGTTGTACTAAGATCCTTGTAGATCTAACACAAAATGGGAGTAAGAGTAATCAAAAGGCATTCAAAAATCCAATGCTGTTCTAGGGGGTCCCACTGGAAAGACATGCACCCATGCCTAAAGGTTGGCAGCTTTTATGGATTCAACAATCGAAAAATAAATAAATAAAGTGCCACAAAGCAAAAATCACTCCTCCCTTGAACAAAATGCCAAGTGATCGTATGCCTTGTTGTTATGGTACTCTCATAGTCGCTCATCATGGGATGAAACAATGCGATGTCATTGATCAAAGGAATTGACTTGGTCCTAATCTTGGAACGACAGGTTAATGACACATTAATCATGCTTTACATGCAGGATTCATTGTGCCCTAGGTTAGTTACCTCATATCCCAATCTCTACAATCCCTTCTATAGTCCATTTCATCTCGCTATTCATGTAATTGTAGCTTGTGTCTCATATAGCATAGAATTCTTACCTCATTCCACTAATACTTACATGTGTGTGTTTTGTGGAACTAGTGTGGATTACATTTAACCCTTCTAGTACCTATGGACATTTTAAGGTGTGGTTATGCAAGGGCATTATAGGTTGGAACCTGCTTTGGGGAGGACCCACTTGCGTATTTTTTTTGTAATTTTCACTCATAACACATCTCCCACACACCATCTATTACCCTCATCATATTTTCAATGATATTCTTTCCCTTATTACTATCCCTCTGATTCAAACATTCCTATGAACCATCACATAGCCTTTTTCTCTCCTTTACCATCTGAGGTCCTTATTGATAAATTCCACACCATCATAATTTTCTTACCTTTAGAACTAGTTGAATTACCCTAGAACCCTTTAACACTCATCCAAATGTCCTTATTTTACATTGTTTAATTTTAGAAAAATATTTTAAAAATTGGTATATTCTATAAAGTGCCCTAACATCATGGCCGACACAATATCGCGTCCCAAAAATATATATATACATGAACCCCCCCCCCCCCCCCCCCCCCCCCCCCCCNATTAACATAGGGAAAGTTTTTTAAATTTCTCTCTATGACTCAAGATTACGCCCCTTACTTTCATATCCATAACTCACTCGTTGGTCCTCTGATTTTCATTCTATTTGAACCTACTTGAACCTGACATGTTCAACTTAGTTGTGGGGGAGGGGCACCATGTCGAATAGCACATAACTTTTTTGAAATTTTTCATCACCCAAAGGAAATTATTAAAGGTAATTAGTTATAAAATTAAGCATAAATGCACCAAAAATAATTTCAACTCCTTAGTTATACCAAGAAACTAGATTTGGAAACCACCTAAGCAAAGAGGATTTAATATTATAATCTTTCGGGAACATTTTCTCCTAATAAGTAACGTCACACAAATATAAAGCAAATAATTAAAGTAAGCATTAAGGTATAACCTAACTTTGGTAACAACCTTACTAAAGATTGGCCCTGTGTAATTGCAGATGGCCTCGAAACATGGACAACAAGAAGGTACTGCTCAAGGTGGGATCAAGCAACCTAGGAGAGGTGAAGGATAAGTTCCTACCAAACAACATGCATACCAAGAGGAAAAATCATTTAGTATTTACCAAGAAGACCCTACTATTGTATAATCAAGGTAGGTGGAAGGAGGAGCTTCTACAACATCTGAATAGGGACAACATCTCACGTTTCCCCAGGATTGTGTTTAGGCCATCCATGAAAGGTCCATATTTTCTGCAGTGATCATGGAATTACACTTTGGAACTTTCGTAGAATTTTCTCAAGAGGCCATTAAGGATCACCTCAAAGCATCCCCATTATGACCTATTCTCTCTAAAAGTCGTGCCTGGTACTTAGGGGAAACGTACCAATTTTGGCACAACAAAGAAGAAGGCACCACAATTAACATTTGTGGTGTGACTATTGATTTCTTTGTTCAAGCCATTTTAGAAGTATTAAAACTTCCAAATATAGGGCCAAAGTTGCTCAGAACTAGATAGAAACTTTTAGAACTAAGCAACTTAATAAACTATTGAAAGAGAATAAAAGGGTGGTAGAAGAAAAAGAGAAGGCTGACTGGGATGCCTCTATGGCACAAGCTCAAACTTACGTGCATGCCAAGGCACTCAAGGCCTTACAAGAGGAGAAACTCCTGGCCATACTTCAATGTCATCAAATCCCAAGACCTGGAGCGCAAGACAAGGAAAAGACACCCATGGAGGAGCCACCACCACCAGGAACTACATGAGTTCCACCCAATTTTATAGTTATAGGACTTTCTTTTGCATTTTTCGTGTTGTGTCTCAATCTTGTTCTAATTCCACACTACGACATGAGTCCATTCTAGTTCGTCAATAATCCCATACTTATCCAATGTGTAATCAATGGATATTGTTCTCACTTGAACTTTAGGATGATTTTTTATTCAGTCATGGGGGTATGATGAGTCATGAATTCTTGGCTACGATATCGCACCCATGATATCATGTACGCAATATCACAGCCTAGATAGGATATCGCATACGCAATATTGTAGCCTATCTCCTCATCTATAAATAAGAGGTAGGTAGATTTGGTAGGAGGTAGTTTTTTAGTACTAAGGTAGGGACTTTTTGTCAGTTTTTCCTCTCAACCCTTTTCTCCTAGTGCATGCCCACAGTGTGATGATTGTAATTGTACGACATCCTTATTCAAGTGTGACATACTTGGACATGCACATGACTAGCAATAAAGATCAAGATTACTTCATCATTATAGCATCCACTTAGCTTAATTATTTAATTGTTATTGTTAATTACTGCTTTCTTAGTTAATATCTCTCTACCCTTATCACCTAGTAATGTGGAATGAGTATGACTTAATCACGAGCATTTAAGTGTGACTACTTGGTAACCCAGTAGCGTACCTGGGCCATGTGCTTGGTAATCCCAGTGGTAGTCATGCACAAGGTCCAAGATGTGTACAGATGATTAAGGAACAGATGTTCATCACACTTAGGCTAGTTTAGATTCTCTCTCATCCTCTCTCCTAGCTTAGTTGATATTATTTCCCATCATCCCCAGGAGTAGCATTAGTGTAGGAACCCATCATACACCTCACTCTGGACTAAACCATACATGAGAAAGATAATACTAGTCTAGGTGGGAAGATAGCAAACTGCAATCTACTTGTAACCTTTTAGATACCACAACTAGTTCGTCTGTGGAGTTCGACCAAATCATGTGTAAAATGCTCATATTCGTATGGTTGAGTGTATGGTTGAGTGTAGGGGTATCAACCTAACCTCAGTAGAGAAGTGCTACTACCATAGTTAGTATATAGATAGAGGATCATACCAATAGCACTGAATCTAAATCTAGGAAACATCCTTTCTTTAGGAAAATCCCAAAAAAGGTTGATAAATTAGGACTTTATCTTATCATGTTCCTCCTTGTTGGTGAGCATTTGGGACATAATCACCAACGAGTGCCTCCAATAGGGTTTAGGTGCTCATTGATCTTTGGCAACACCAAGGCCTAGATACCTCCAAATAGACTTAGTAGTTAAATGTAAGTATGTGCTTGTTGTTGTGAATGTTGAAATAGTTGGGTTGCATATAAAACTGTAATCAACTATCATAAAAGAGACTTGGCCAACTTTGTAAAATAGTACGAGTTGTTGGAGATTCCTATTTTGTTCAATCACTTAGACTATACAATCCTTACAATACATACTTGTAACAAATAAAATTTTGCAAAAATAATTTGAGCACAACTCTACCAATTTAATCCTAATTTCCTCTAGAGAGAGAAAGATCTATAAGAAAACTAGAAATAGAGCAAGATTCAATGGAAAGAGAAAGAAAAAAAAAGAAAATTTTTGTAAAAATATGAAATATTTAAGCAAGGTAAATTGATACAAGGATACACTTTACAATAAAGTTATCCCTAATTCAATATCTATGAATTTTTCAAACTTTCTAGGCTCAAACAAGAAATTTCTTAAAGATAATCCTACTATACTACCAAAAATTACTATGTAAACTATCACATATGTGTCTATATTTTGGCTAGATAATAGTCTTCAATGATTGTATACAATAGAGCTTTCAAAGATTTGACAATTTCTAATTGAAATTCCAAGGAGATATACTTTAAAAATCAAAAAGCTATTTCAGTCCTATCAAAATACCAAAGATTTTTTGAATCCTCTGGACTATTGAATTGCTCAAATAGCTTTTCTATAGTAGAGGCTCTCTTATAGCAATCCTTATGGTAGCCTTAAACATTTCATAATAATAAACTTCTCTATTAAATTGCTCTTGAGGCTTTCCAACATGAGCTCTTCTATGAAAAATCTTACTAGGAGTTTACTATCATGTAACAAAGAATTATAAAAGCAATCTAAAAATCCCAAATTTAAATGCCAATTAGGATACTACCTAAACCACTAGCTAAGTCGCAAAAACAAAATAGGAAAGAATGAACTCATAGGATTAAGAAAAAGTGACTAAAATGATGCCTTTAGCAAGCCAACTTACAAGCAATCTTCAAATTTCTTCTTTCCAAAAAGCTTCCCCCCAATTCCCCTTAAAATCCACCACTATTTATAATGGCTTTTGGGTGGTTACAATCATCATTAAAAATTAAGAGTAGTTACAAACATTATGGTAGTTAGTTGTAACTACCATAGAGAAAAATGCTATACTTGACAAGTGTGTGGTAGTTACAACCAACACGATGACTAGAAAGCTATAGTTGACAAATGTCCCATCTAGTTGCCAAGTGACATATTTGATGGTTATAATCATGATGGGAAATTAAAATTTGGTTGTAACCAATAAGGAAAGTTACAACCACCATTGAAGAACTTACAACTACCATGGTAGTAAAATTGACAAGTGTTCAATTCACATTTGAAAAATTGTTCCATAAATTTATTTTCTACTTAAATAATAATAATATATATTGAAAATCATGTATACATGAACTTATAAATGTTGGAATTAATGCCAACAATTATTTTAAGTATAAAATATCTAGGACAAGGTCTTGTTCTGAATTCATTCATTTTACTTCTAGTAGCTTGGTTATTGCTGCATCTAGAGAAAACTTAAACCAAATCCTATAAAATCCAAAACACATATACAATTATCATAGGGATGCCAGTTCTACAATACCTTAAATTTTCACTTCAATTACATTATCTCTCTGTATTACCACTACTTGAATAGGAAGGAACTCAGCACTACCTTGTACACCAACCTTTGGCTTTTAACAACTTGATACTTCAAAACCTTTGCTTTGCTACCATATTTCACATGTTGACTCAACATACCCATGCATATCTAGAATTTAGTGTTAGATGTTGATAACCGCAACTACCATTTTGGTTCATCTTTCTCATGCATATACTTTTCCTGGCTTGCTCAAGCACCTACCCCATTGTCACCACATCAAAGTTATATACGTCCATGATGTGTTGTCATTTCTATAATATTATATCCTCTTCTATCATCAATACTATTTACATGCCTACTACAACTTCTCCATGTGGGACTTGAATTTCTAGTTCAAAAACGTAGGCAACCAATCCATCATCTTGGTAGGTCCTGTCACTATTGTGACTTTCTACCATCACTCATCACCATGGCACCTGCAACCTCTACTACTTAAATATAAAATAAAATAAAAAATTTTATAGGGCTAGAACCCTACCATAGCCAAACAATCCTGTATTGAGACCTGGGAGCCAAACCAATGCATGTAGAACCACTGAGACCCTTGCATGATAGAAAACCTTGCCACCCTACTTAATTCAAGGGATTCAACAACAAGAAATTTATTAAGAAAGGATCTCACTATTTCTTCTCCCAATGAAATGCATATGAGATGAAGTTCGATGAAATAGGAAAATCCTAGAAAATGTTTTCCATAATATGTGTGGGAATCCTATTGTGTAGGTCGTTGCCTCTGAGATTCAAATACTGCAATGAGATGATGGACAATATGGTACCAGCCACATTTTTTTGAGCTCCGATGGTAGAGTTCCCATATTAAGTAGAGCTCCAAAATAAACAACTTCCCCAAACTCCATAGAATCAGATGATTGATAACCTTAATTGTGTTCAAGGAATAGGAATTCCTTAGAATGAATATACATGTTCATGTCAGGCTTGGGAATAGAGATGGATAACCAAAAACTATTTATTGTGTTCAATTTGTTTTACACTATTGTAGACAATGATTTCATCAACACATTTTTCCACGAATAGTCAAAGTGAAAGAAAAGAAACCAATTAAATTAAAACTAGCTTAGAAGCCTCATTCAATGTTTAAGGCTCATAGAATGTAATCTCTTGTTGGGATTCCTTCTTCAATCTACCTTGAAAATTGGATACTTGTTCATGTTCATCCCAATGAACTTTAGCTTGTTGTGTTGAATGAATCTTTTTAGGTGCATCCATTGATTTTGAGACAAACAACCTATAGAGATCATGTGATCTCCATCTACTATAATTGTAAAGTTGCATATATTATCCCTATATTAGATAAAATAGATTGTTCTACTCAACAAGGCTTTGCAATTTGATCTATACATTTTCCTTGCCATATTTTCAATAAGGATGTATATTCTAGAGTTACAACCTTATAATGACTATTCCATGAAATGGTAGAAATGTATCAATACTCCTATGATAGATCCTCCTACAACCATCATGCTTCCACAATAATCGAATTAAAAACTTGTAACTTTCATGCTATCTAATACAGTATTAGATTGGATAAAGGTAGGAGTGCTTCTAAAGAAAACAATAGATCCTAGAAATCTTTAGATTTATTCACAAATTTCTAGAAATTTACCATATAAAACTCTACTAGACTCAAGTTCTAGAGTTAAATTGATATCTCAAGAAGTATATAAGGCATGGAACCTACTGCCATTAAAGAGGTGCAACATAAGACTAGAGCTTGCAAATCAATCAATCATCATTCCTTTGGAACAAATAGAAGATGTGGTGATGACTATTAATGGGTGATATCATCTAGTAGATTTTCTTGTGATCAATGTGAAGAATAATAATTATTGATTTTTCTATCATTATGAGGAAAGCATAGATTTGGTACAATTGATGTTAAGATAGGAATAAAAGACTTGTTCTTGAAAATTTCCAAATAAGATAAGTATGGAGGAATATAGATGCAAAGAATTCCATGCATTACTAATGACAAAGAAGGGTGTAGTTGTTGACCAAAAGTTTAAAACATCAACATGATTCTTAAACCAACCCATAACAATGGTCACTAAAATAAGTGTGTATATAAAAAGAAACAATGGTCACTAAACCAAAAGACATCTAGTGGTTAAGAAATAAGAATATAAAATTTGTCTAAAACATGCATGGAAACATCCAACCCACTTATCAAATCCTACCCAAAGAAAATAACCCAAACAAAGAACTTACAAAAGGATATCCTAAATCATGACCATATAGCAATAATAAATAGTGAACATGGAGACTCAAAACCTGAAATTAAGAATAAACAAAAAAACATATATGGACCCTCTAAATAAGAGTATCATCTAGTATAACAAGACGTGTCTCCAAATGATCAAAATTTTATTATCATTAATATCACATGGAATAATAAATGAAAACACAAATCATTAAGGATGATAAATAAGAAACCTAGAGTGTGCAATCTTAGGGATGTACAATCCATTTTCGAAATACTTGTCCATGAGTTCAATTTTGGGGAAGGTACCCTATCTTGAATAGGAATTAATAAGTGCATTTTAACTTTCTTTATTTTTATAATTTTTTGGGTTTATAATATTTATTATATTTTTCAAAATTTTTACCAATTTTTAGATTCTTTAATATCTTTTCTATTCTTTCATACTTTTCATATTTCTTATCATTTTTCATTCTTTAATATCTTTCAGATTTTTTATACATTTTTTCATTCTTATCTATTTCTCATTCTTCTATACTTTTATGATTTCTCATGTACATATTTTTATTAATTTTTCTAATAAGGTGTAGGGGAATAAATAAGATGTAGTTAAAATAATGAGAACTTCATCCTATATTATCAAATCATTAAATGATTGATTGTATATATAGTGAGATCACATCATCCATCCACTCATTTCCAAAGATAAAAGGATCTTATCATGGCCATATTGATATTCTCTTACAATAAAACTAAAATAACTCGAAGTGAAAATCCAAGTGGGAATGAAAAGGGTGTAACAACAAGGGGATTTGTCGATTCTTTAAAGCTACTATTATGAGTCTTATCATGTTATTAAGTTATATTATTTGCTTGAGTTTTAACAAAAAAATGGAAGTGTATTCTAAAATAAGTGTTGCCTTACCATGTCACTAAAAAGACATGTTACCCATGCCTAAAGGTAGGCGACTTCTTAGAAATTTCAAAGTTTCTTAAAATTTCATTGATTATGGGGCTAGAAAGACATGTTACCCATGCCTGAAGGCACTTCTCTGTCCAATGGCCAAGTCTTCTCTTAAATAAACTATGTTGTTAATAAAATTGCCTCCTTGTACTTCATTACCTAGTTATAATATCTTCTTATAGTTGTGATAGTTTTATGGTTGTTAGTTTTTGGATTCTACAATGCAATATTACTTGTAAGTGATATGGACTTAGTTTGGATCTTGGATGGAAAGGCTAATGATCCTCGTAACTATGCATTACATATAGAATTTATTATGCCTATAATAATACATCTCACATCCCATTTTCTGCAATCTCTACTATTACATTCCACCAAAATCTTATATATAATCATAATTTGATGGTTTTACATAATATAGTGTTATTATTGAGGCACTAATAATGTATGTGTTTTTGAAGACATGTATCATTTACATTCACATCCTTGAGTGCCTATAGACACTTGTAGATGTGGTTATACAAAGGAAATAATGGAAAAAGCCTCCTTTAGGGAGAATCCACTTGTATAACTCTTGTGCTTCATACTTAACATTTAATTCCACATTATCTTGTACCTTATGAATACTTAAACAATCATTTTTATTTTCCTAGATATTCATATTCATTCATACATTCATCAGTTTTGATCAACCATATCCTAAAAGCTTAATTGACTTACCTTGCTCAAACTCCTTCTTTCACGTAATTTTGATGACTAATTCCTTTATTCTAAGTATCATCTATGTTTAAGAAGCTTTTGGATCATCTCCACACCTTCTAGACTATCCATTTTGCTCATTTTTCCATGAAAAATTGAAATTTTTTAAAAAAATTTAATGATGATATCTAAGATACAATATATTAGCTCCTATGATATTACATCCATGATGTCGTATCTATGATATATCCTATATAAAAAAACTATATATATGTGAACCATTAGGAAAATTTTTCATTTCCTCATTTCACACCTAGGGAGGCCATGCTATTTTTCTAAGTTCCAAACCTTCAGAGCTTCATGTATTCCTCACCACAAGTTCGATCTAAGTCATTCTTATTTCCTTTTGCTCATGAAGTGATCAACTCAATCATGGGGGAGATCATTGCACATAGTTTTGTGAATTATGCCAAAATTTTCTAATGTCCATAAGGACAGAGTAAGTGTAAGAATAATAAAGATAATCACATCCTAATCTTACATAACTTAATAAACCTAATGTTTCCTTCCAAATAACCATTCAAATATACTTCAAATAATAAATTGAAGATTGTGATTGGTTGTTTAAAATAAATTTGTTTCTAATTGATAAAAATCATGTAGTTAAGGATTTTTCTTATAAAAGGGTTTTATCTAAATAACAAATTTCTCCAACTCTACAATCCAAATTGGAAATAAAGTTAACAATGAATAATGCTTTTAATCAAAACCCAAATTTTTATGAAAGGATATGAATCATTAAAGGATCTTTCCAAAACATTTGGATAATCTTCAAATTCTTTATGATTGTAGATGCCACCTAAGAGATGCGAAGTAGGACTATCACAACCTAGAGAGAAGAGACCTAGAGGAAGAGACAAGGGGCAAGGTAGAGACTAAACTCCTCATGCAAAGTAAGAGGCACATTCTAACAACATACATCAGTCCACACCTATAATAGGATAATCTACACAAGCAAAAGCTAATATATTGCCTACTCCTAAGTAAGAAAAATATTTCACACTCTCCAATGAGTATTTACAAGTAGTCCAGAATAAGTCCATCATGTCCACTATCGTAGTGCAGCTGAATTTTGGATCCTTTATGGAGTTTTCACCTGTTGAAGTTCACAAGTAGTTACAAGCCTCTCCTTTATAGTCCACCATTTTAAGAAATGGTAAATGGTACTTGGGAAAAGTCTCCCAATTTTGGAAGAATAAATAGGATGATGCTACTATGAAGGTTGAGGACATCATAGTGCCATATTTAGTAGAATAAATAGAAAAGGCACTAAACACACTAAATGTCAGAGCCAAGATAGTTTAGATATCTACAAGGCCCAACACAGATGCAAGGAATTTATAGCTATAGAGGGCCTCTGAAATCATTGATAAGGAATATAGCATATTGTCCACTATTGGAAAGATTTATTTCAAGAATGGGATATATCATATATTCCCAAGAAAAAGGCTTAATCAAATGTCCACCTATGTTGCCAAAGGAAGTGCCATCCTAATGGGGAAATTCCAAGCCAACATCACTCATGTATTATTTCTAGAGATATAAAGAAGATTTGAGGAAAAGAATATAGAGAAATGCTCTACCATTCCCTTGTCTTATTAAAATATTACATAGATAAGCCAAAATTTTGGGCTATACCAATAATGTTCTTTGCAAATCCCAAAATGCCTCATATGCTGAAATTTATAAATCAATGCCAGTAGATAAAGATCAAGTTGATAAACCAATAGGCACTAAAGATATAATAGGAACCCCACCAACGGCAAGCATTCCAACCACAAGAATAGAACAAACAAGACCTAACTCTAGCTATAGATAGACTAGGGCAAAGTGCTTCACTAGCATAACCAAACTACAGATCCTTAATAAGCCACTTATAGTGGATTGCAGAAACAATAAGTTGGGGAAGTAGGAAAGTCTCAAGCATGTATAGAATTAGAGATAATCCTAACAGACATGTCATATCAATAGGATCCATGAGTAGTCAAGTTTCTTTGCAAGTAGGAGAAGATGACAATTGGACACAATGGATTTCAAGGAATGTTGCATCCTTCCAAGTAATGCTAGAAATAGGAGAAGAAGTCATAGTGGTCATAATGCAACATTAGAATGTAGTAGGATCAAAAAAGGTTATAACATATCACATCAAAGAATCCTTTAATATATCTATTATGCCATTGGCTAATATTACTGGAGATAAAGATCTAGAAACCATAGCCAAAACATCAATGATCCTTGCAAAGCATGAAGATGTGTTGGAGAGACTACTGGAGACAAGACAAGTCATGCAGAATCTTTTTAATATCCCTAGTGATATTACTATAGTTTAGTCTAAACTAATTCAACAAAAGAAAAACTAGTCATCATGGAAACTTGAATGCAACACATAGAATGTGAAGTGTGAATGTTACAGGAGGAATTGTCCATACTAAGAGTTAAACGATAAGACCTTGCATGAAATATTATACCTGATTGGCTTGAATAGTTTAGAAATGAGTAGATTGATCAATTGATGATCAAATACACATACATGGAGATGAAAAAAAATGAAGTGTATAATGCTCCTATAGTAGATGCTTAAATGTACGCACATGCTAAAGCTATAAATGCATTAGAAGAAAAAAATAAAAATATTTTTTTTGAAAAAATGAGGTTGATATACATTGAAAATAAGAAGAATGTGCTAGAAGAAAGCATTCATCAATTGAGAGAACAATTTACTAAAGTTAACCTCCACATAAGATAATTGGCCCATGAAAATAGAACCCTATCAATGGAGGAAGTCTACACCATATGACAAAAATTAATAATTGAGATCAATGCATGGAAAAATGAAGCCAAGAAATATAAAAAATTTAAAGCATACTTTAGAGACCTAATGGATATGTATAAGCAAATTAATGAAAAATAAATCTTGATGGCCAAAGCCAAAATTAGGTTCATTACAAAACAAACACCAGATTAGCAACCCATCCTAGATATTCTTTCCCACATTTATGAAGCCAAAATCAAGAATAAAGACCTATAGATTAAGGAGTTATTAGAATACATGAGGTTAAAAAATCTCATGTATGCTAACTTGGACATGTTAACAGTATGTAGACCAAAATTAGAACTAGAGCAGCAAGTGGCTATAGTGTATTTAATGTATGAAAAGAAGTTTTTGGATAGGAGAGATGTACAACAGAAGCTTTACATAGCAAACTTAAAATTATAAGTAGTTAAGGCTAGCTACCAAGATCAAAAGAATATAGCAGTGAACTTGGCCAAAAGAATGACAGACTATCAAGAACTAAAGAAAGTGGCTAGAGGTTTTGAAGAAAAAGAAATGAAGTTTGAAACATGGTATCTCAAGGTAAATAAGATGTTCTCACAACTACCATGTCCTTGGGAAGTACTAACTCTAGCCAACATTGCTAAATTCACATGGATGGTACAAGACCCCAGATTAGAAGAAGAGAATCTTAGAGCCCTACTCAGCAGATATCAATTCCAAAATCCTGAAGACAAAGGGAAGAAGTTGATGGATGAGCCACCACTACCTAGAACATAAAGAAAATTACATCGAGCTTAATTTTGTTTTTTTTTTTGTCTCTATTAGATGTGTCAATCATGTGCTGCATGATAATTTTGTAATACCACTTGAACTACAATGTAGCATTCATAGGAGAGTTAGTCATATATATAAGTATCATAATGTCAAATTCTTCCCCCATAAGTTTGTAAGGAAATCTATCATCTTTTTCTTTGAACTTGAGGATAAGTTTTTAGTTAGTTGAGAAGGTATGATGAAACAAGTTATGTCATAGTCTATAATATTGTATCTCATAGATATGATATCATAGCTTTGCATATGTCATCATAGATATGATGAAGTGGATCATGATCATGCCTATAAATATCAACCCATCATTGTGTTGAAAGAACAAAATTTTGCCAAAAATTAGCAAAATTCTTGTAATTTGCTTTTGTAAAAGTTAGAGTTAGAGTAAATGCCCACAATGTGGTAGCTTACAGTTATATGGAATCTTTATTCGAGTAGATTTTTCCTAGATACAATTCAAGAATGATAATTAAGATCAAGATTGTTGTTCATCATTGTAGCATATTACTTAGCATAGATTTATTTTTCATAATGCTTACTTTTCTTAAGTCATTTATTATTCCAATGTTTATTAGTAAGGAAGAATAAGTATGACTTGTTTCAAGTGTAAAGTGTAATTATTTCATAACCTAGTAGTGACTTTACTTGATTCGCTCAATAGTGAAGTTACCTAGTAATCCTATGGTGATAAGCATCCATTGCTATCACATCAACACTCGACAAGGGAAAGCTAATTGATGGAGGGGAATCAAGCTATTTAGCCTTCATATATAGTAAGGATCTCTCATCATCTACATGGATTTTTATTTGTGAATGCTTCAACCATGTAAAATTTGGTCTCTTAAAGTTTTTCAAGATAAGTGATGAGTCATGTTTTGTAGGGCTTTAACATCGAATATTTGATATCATAGCCATGATGTTAGGTATCTGATATCAGGGCACAACCTCCAATGTCGGGCATCTAATATCACCTCTTCAACGTGTGCCTATAAATACCACACTTGGGTGCATGGTTGAGACATAGAAGAGATAGAAGAAATATAGAAGATAGAGTTAGATTCATAGAATTTTTATTTCAAGTTCTATTAGTTTCCAGTGCATGCCCATAGTGTGATGTTAAGTGATTGTATGACATCCTTATTTGATGTGACATACTTGGACATGTTGCATGTTCGACAATAAATATTGAAATTACTTCCATCATTGCAATGTTCACTTAGCTTTATTATTGCTTTTAATTATTTAATTATTTACTATTTTCCTTAGTTAATGTTTCCATTTATTGCTCTTTATTATTCTTGTCATTAAGTTGAATGAGTATGACTAATTGTGAGCACTTAAGTGTAACTACTTGGTAGCCTAGTAGTGTTATTGTTTGGTATCCCCAGTGATGTACCCTTGGTAATCCCAATGGTAGTTACATGAAGTCCAAGGAATGTATTGACAGTTAGGAATAAATAGTCATCACACGTAGGCTAGTTTATACTTTACTTTTCATTGTTAATTAGCTTAATTAATTAGTCTCTTTATTATCATTAGGAGTAGCTTAGGGTTAGACAACATCAAGAATCATATGCCTTACTCTGGACTAAATCATACGTGACAAAATTACCACTATTCCAAGTGAGAAGATAGTGAAATATGATCAAGGCATAATGATTTAGATGCACAACTAGTCCCATCCATGGAATTTAATTGGATCATGTGTGAACACTTGTGATTCATATGGTTGGACGTAGGGGTGCCTTGCTACTCATCATTAGTGCTATTGTTGAGGATCAAACCCAAGTTTCCTACATGACAAGTGGGAATACTCACCATTATACTACAACAAGATCAAGTTCAACCACACTTCAAATCTATTGATTAGTGTCCTAGGAAAGAGCAACTTTTCCACATTATAGATGGGCTTCGTAATGAAAGAAGGAAGATCCTTGGGATGTATGCTCAAGGTCAATTATATGAACTAGGAACCCATTAAATCTAAGAGCTAATCAAGCATGTGGCAAAAGAAGAAGGAGAGCTATGCAAATGGTAGAATGTTGATATATATGATTGGGACCAAACTCTTCAAAATAGAAAGATCCACATCTATGGTAAGGAGAAAGAGGTTTCTCTCAATAAGGTGATTCTGCAACAAACCTTGTCGATACAGAAGTCTATTGGTGAAATTAAGGTAAAGATTGATAGGATGTTGAAGTGGATAAATGAGAAAGTTACAACTTTCATAAAAACCATGGAGGAGAAGTTAACACAAAATGAATCAAGTGATCATAATAAACAAATGAAGAAGAATTAAGAAACAGTTAGAAGCACTTATTAGCAAATAGGAAAAATGACTGGAGAAAAAGAGGCTATAGACTCAACCATAGATGAAGATGAAAAATGTGACATCTGCATATATGACCATCTAAAGGCCTATTGTCTAGTTATGTTGCATATACATGAGTATTGGGCTTTTTCATTAAATTTCAAGTTTGTATAAAAGCACATGCCCAGGAAATTACCTTTTCCATAAGGTAATTATAGATAATCCTACATCCAATCGTACTATCCTAGGGGGACTTATTACCAGCCTCAACACAGTCATCAACCACAATGGAAAAACCCACAATCATGGAGGAGGACACCACCAAACTAGCCTTACGCTTCCTATCATCCAAACCCATATAGTTATTGTGTTCAACAACCTATTTCATCAACTAGTTCTACATCCTCTACTTCAAATCACTACTATCGCTCTCCTAAGTATCATCAACTAGTGACATCTCTTGAAGGAACACCACCTCATGCCTCTTGCTCTCCATCCTATCCTTGATATTCTCATGATCCATCCCATCACATGTCACTGCCAACAACACAAGGTGGTTTAGCACCACTTCATCTACATAAGAATGTCACTTATGTTGCAAATGTGCATAAACATGATAATGCCAGTAGGTTCCCATCACAATCTTAGAA
The DNA here is from genome assembly GCA_015680685.1 of Gnetum montanum. Lineage (NCBI taxonomy): Eukaryota > Viridiplantae > Streptophyta > Gnetopsida > Gnetales > Gnetaceae > Gnetum > Gnetum montanum. The sequence goes on from MNCI01005936.1 coordinate 898,754, forward strand.
ACGTTCTTTCTTTAGGACCAATCCCATGCATAAGTGCAACACTCATGAACTTACTACATCATCCAAACTAGCACAAGGCCAATCAAGTATAACACCTTCCCTTTCACAACCAATGTCCTCTAATCCTATCCAGGGGCCACCATCCATTATTACTCAAACACATAACAGAAGTAATGAATCTAGCATTGTGGGAAGAAAAATGAAGCCATGAATACCTAATAGGAATCAAGGATGCAATCATGGGTCAACCATTGACAATTTTGATACAACTCATACTCTAATCCACCATACATTTAATAACCAAGTATGTGAACAACAACTTGTCTATGTAGCCACCACTAAACTAAGAGACACCTAGTAGCTTGACAATGAAAGGTTAACACTATTTCACAAATGCATGGGGCCTACCTATCCACTTAATAATTCTTGTCATGGTCAAACACTTAGTCGTGGCAAAGACACCCCATCCTAACATTCAAAATTAATATGTGTTTTTCACCTTTTTATTTACAATTTTTTATCCTTTTCTTATCTCTTGATACAAATTTTTCTTATCCTTTTCAAATTTTTTCCAATTTTTGTTTTCATTCCCTTTGTCAATAATATCACTTATGAATAACATGATCATGTAGCCCATTGAGGTGAGGTTTTTTCTATGTAGCCATGAGAGACTAATTATTTGGACTGTGAGACCACATCATCCATCCACCCATTACATTAATAAGAGGTTCTTACTATGGTCATAATGATATTCCTTTCATCATTAAACTAAAACTAAATTCATAATCATTATGCCTAGATAGAAAAGCATAGAACTAGGGGGAATGTGAAGGATGTAACATCAAGAGGATTTGAGGATTCTCTTTGATCACTTTTGTATGTTCTATCATATTGCTAAGGTTGTACATATATCCTTGTAGATCTAATAAAAATGGGGATAAGAGTAAAATAAAAGGGCAAGAAATAAATTTATGAGGGACCCATTGGAAATACATGTTACCCATGCCTAAAGGTTGGTAGCTTTTTAGAACACATCAAAAAAAAGTGCCATGAATAAACTCCTCCCTTGGACAAAATGCCAAGTGATGCTACTTCTTGCAACTATGGTAGCCTTATAGTTGTCCAAAAAAGTTTTTAAATAATGTAACGTCACTAGAATGTGGTTTGGACTTGGTTTGAATTTTGGATAAAAGGGCTAATGATTATTTAACCATCAATAACACACAAGGATTCATTATGCCTATGGTAATGCACCTCATGTCCCAATTCCTACAATCCCTTCTATAGTCCATTTCAAATCATTTTCTATATAATCCTGACTTATATTTTTGTGTAACATAGAGGCATTTTCTCAAACTGGTGGTTTTAACATGTGTGTTTTGTTTTCCAAGTATGTGTTGCATTCAACCCCTTTGGTGCCCACAAACATTTTTAGATGTGGTTATATAAGGGTATTAAGGGCTGCAACCTGCTTTGGGGAGGATCCACTTGTATAACTATTGTTACTTGTACTTTTTTAACACAATCATATTACCTTGAACCTTCCAACTGCATAAATGTTAAATTTAATGCTTTCCCTTATCATATAACCAATCCATTCTACACCATGGATCTAATATCCCTATTTTTTGCATCTTCCAAAGCTTTTAATGTCGATGACTCTATCTTCTAACATTTTTGGTGCCTAAATATGATTTCTTACTTACCCCAAAACTATGGACTTAACCTCAAACCTTTCAACCAATCACAAATCTTCATTTTCCATGTTGACTATCCTCATTAAATGCATTTCCAAGCACCTTGATATCGACTACCCAATATTAGGTTGAACTTGACATTGGACACCTAATATTGAAACTGGATATTAGGTCCATAAAAATAATAAATAAAACCCCTACAATGCTCCAAAATCCATTATCATTAGTTGCAACCAGGGAGTTTTTCCAATTTTTCTCTCTCAACTTAGAGCTCTATGCAACCAACTTCCACATGCGATATCTTGCTCCATACCTCTTTGATATCTATTTTTTTTTAACCTAGTTGAACCTAGAGTATTTAATTTAGTTGGGGGAGGGTACTTGAGTGGAAAACTTGCACCAATTTTTTGAAATTTTTTATTTCCTAAAAGGTATTATAAGGGCAAGAATGTTAAAAACCTTAAGTGTTTTAATGAACAACCAATTGTATGAATGTTTGACCCATTAATTTTCTCACCCAAGGGACCATAATGATCATTATAAGCCATACATAAGGGAAAAGAGGCCAATTGCAAAGGGTCATAAAAGAAGTTAATAATTTTTGGGCATTTTCCTAAAAAAATTTCTAACTCTACAATTGTATGAGCTAAATAACTTAATGGAACTAAGGTTATGAGTAAGGTATAAACTTGTTAATGATAAATGAAAACACCTTAGTAACATCAAACCCTTGATTGATTGCAAATGGCCCCAAAAAGAGGAGGATAAGAAGGACCTTTGCAAGGTGCAGCCAAACATCTGAGAGGTGACAGAGGCCAACTAGGAGAACAAGGCCGACCAAACAAACATGAAGAGTAGGAGGCCCAGTCATTTAGCATTCATTAAGAGCCTCCTGCTATAGGGTAGTCGATCCAAGGAGAGGCTACATAACCATAGGCTCTAGTGCAAGGACAACCCCTCATGTTGTCCTAGGAATGCCTTGAAACCATCCAGAAGAAATCCGTGTTGACCACGATCATCATGAAAATAAACTTTAGCCCATTTATGGCATTTTCCCTTGAGGTAGTTATAATTTAATTTCAAGAATCGTCTCTATGGCACATTCTCTCTGAAAGTGGAGAATGGTACCTTGGTGAGATGTTCCAATTTTGACATAATAAGGAAGAGGGCACCATAGTCAACATTAGTAGAGTCACTATTTATTTCTTAGTCAAGGCAATCATAGAGGCTTTGAATCTACTAAATGTGGGGGCCAAGTTAGCACATCTATTCACAAGGTTTGATGAAGAAACTAGAAAGTTATGGCTGAAGTGGGCATATAACAATGATAATAAAACATACAGTGAGTTGAATCTGGAAGAGAGGACTTATTTTAAGCTAGGTACATACCACCTCTTCCCAACTAAAGGGCTCAATAGAATCTCAACCTACATGGGTAGGGGAATTGCAATATTAATGGGTAATTGCAATGCTACTCTTCCCCAAATGTACTTCATGGAAATTCAGAGGTGGTTCAAAGAAAAGAAGGCAGGGAAGCCAACACTTCTATTTCCTTGCCTGATCAGGAAGCTCTAAAAGCATGTTGGAATCTTGGAATACATAAATGACATTCTTAGGAGGGCTTAGAATGCTTCTTTTGTTGAGTTTCTTAAACCCACAACATCAAGGAAAGACCTTGGTGATGAACAAGAACAAGAACCAAAAAAGAAGCCAGAACTAGAAAAGAAAATAGAGCAAGAACCCGAGCAGCAACAAAAGCCACATGTTCCACCACCATAAGATTATCAGCCTACAATGAGCCATCTACAAAGAATAGGCAAAACTCTCAGTTGGGAAAGTAGGGATTAATCAAACCTCTTCCGAATCATCAATGATGCCATGTATCCCACTATTTCTACCAATCCATTAAGAGGGTAGATTTCTTTACAATTAGGAGGAGAATCCCAATGGTCATAGCAAATCTCTAGGAATGTTGCATATTTTCAAGCAATGGTTGAAATAGGAGAGGGTGCTACCATCATAGTCATGCATCACCAAGATGCAATAAGTGTAGCAAAAGTTGTCACATATCACATTAAAGAATCTTTGAATATTCCTATTGTGCCTCTAGTGAACTTGACTGGGACCAGAGATGTCCAAATGCTAGCTAGGACTTCGATGACTCCTACAGGCCATGAGGATGTGCTTGAAAAATTACTATAGACTATACAAGTGATGAAAACTCTTTTTGGCATCTTTAATGATGTTACTACAATTTAGTTAGATCTCCTTGCCACAAAAGAAAAGTTGTTCATGGTAGAGACCAGGGCAGAGCATGCAGAAATAGAAGTGCATTAACTATAATAGAAGTTGGTTTCCCTGAGAGCTTAAAGATAGGACCCTACCCAATTTAGCAGGAATAAGTTCAAATGAAGTAGCTAAACCAATTGATTGAACAAAACAAAGCTATGAAGCAAGAGAAGGAGAAGGTAGTCTAAAATTCCTTAGCTACCAAAGCTCAAGCATATGCCCATAAGAAGGCATTGACCATTGCACAAGAAGAAAATAAACAACTTGTTGTAGATAATGCAAGGTTGACCACTATAGAAAAATAGAAAAATATCTTGAAAGAAAGTGTTCACTAGTTGAGAGAACAACTGGTGAGTGTCAACCAAGACATCAACAAATTGGCCATAGAAAATTGAACCCTCTCAATGGAGGAGGTGTGCGTAATATGTTAAAAATCTACAATCAAGATAAGCACATGGCAAAGCAAGGCCAAGAAACATGAAAAGATAAAGGAGCACTTTCGAGACCAAATTGGCATGTACAAATAGATCAATCAAAAATAAATCTAGATGGCAAAGGCCTTTATCAATTCCATGTCAATGTAGAATCCTGATTGGCAGTTAATCTTGGATAGCTATGCCTTGGTCTATCAAGCAAAAGTAAAGAACAAGGACTTGCAGATAGAAGATTTGAAAGAGTATATGGCATTGGCTAACCTTCGCTATGCCAACCTTTGCATCTTAAGAGTAACAAATGGTAGCCACTTATGCTCTATATGAAAAAGAGTTTTTCAATAGGAAAGATGAGTTGCAAAAGCTCCACATGGAAAATTCAAAATTGGAGATAATAAAGGCTCACTACCATGAGTAGAGAGATGTAGCCTTGGACCTAGCTAAAATATTAACAGATCATCATGAACTAAAGGAAAAGGCTAGAGCCTTCAAGTAGGAATGACAACAATTTGTAGCTTGATACATGAAAGAAAATAAGATGTTTTTGCAACTACCATGTTCGTGGAATGGTTCTAGCATACATTAGCTCATCAACCTGGATGGTACATGACCAAAGAATAGAGGAGTAGAAGTTGCAGTTGCTCCTGAATCACTACAAATTCCAAAGCCTAGCGACAAGGGGAAGTAACCCATGGAAGAGCGACTGCCTCTAAGTACTACATGAGTTGGAAATTAAGTGTTTGTGCAAATTGAATTTAAAGATTAAAGCCATTAGGAGTGACAAGGGAGGAGATTTTGTAAATGATGTATTTGATGAATTTTGCAATGAAAATGAAATTAGAAAGTAAAGCACATATGGCAACTCACCACAATCAAATGGAGTGGCTAAAAGAAGGAATGGAATTTTGCAAGACATGGCAAGATGCATGTTGAGGCAAACCAACTTGCCTAACTTATTTTGAAGAGGATCAATTAACATATCCTTCTATCTTCTTAAGATATTATACTCATATTCAAACAAAGGCATTACTTTATATCAAGCTTTGTATGGTACAACTCCTAGTGTTTCTTACCTCAAAATCTTTGGTTGTATTTGTTTGGATCATGTGCCAAATGCCCTCAAAATATATTTTTGTAGATTATTATTAGGAATTAGCCTCATATAAATGTTTTGATCCATTGAAATAAAATTTATTCTCTTAAAAAATATAAAATTTCATGAAAATATATTTCAATTGATGCATTTTAAGAAGAAAAATAAAGTTGTAAGTCAAGAGCATTAAATAGAGTAGTTAGGATAGCCATTTAATGCCTCCATAAGGATTAATACAATGCATCCTTCCTCTCAAATTCTTGATCATGATTATCAAAGGAGATTTACAAGAAGTATGGGTAGAAATAATCTTACCTATGCTACCCGTATCCATAAGTCTTAAAGCATTGAGGAGACTCTCAAGTCCAAGGAGTGGACTTATGCCATGAAGGAGGAGATGGAAACAATTGAAAAAAAATTAGACATTAACCCTTATTGATAATCATAAGGGAAAGAGGGTTATTGACATAAGATGACTCTTTAAGATAAATTACAATAACAATGGAACCTTGAACAAATTTAAAGCAAGGTTGATATCAATAGGGTTTAAGCAAAATAAGGAAGTAGACTATGAAGAAATGTTTGCATCTATTGTAAGACTTGAGATAATAAGACTCCTTGTCTTAATTGCTACTCATGGTGGTTTGAAACTCCACCAAATGAATGTGAACTTAACCTTCCTTAATGGATACTGGAGGAAGAAGTTTACATTACTTAACATAAAGGTTTCATTAAGAGAGATTAAGAAGAAAAGTTATGCAAGCTTAATAAAGCATTATATGGTTTGAAGCAATCTTCTATAGCTTAGTATAGAGGATAAATGATTATTTAATTAGAAAAGGATACATGTCATCATTGACTAAGCTCATACTTTATCACAAATCTGTTGGCCATTTCATCATTATTTCATTATATGCATATGACTTTATTTTTATTATCTCCAATGATTTTCTTGTGGAAGAATTCAAAAGAGCCATGAAAGATGAATTTGAAATTAAGGATCTTAGATAGCTAAATTATTTCTTGGAGATCCAAGTAGAACAAAGGCTTGATGGATTCATTGCTCTCCATTCAAGAAAGTTTTTTTAAAAGCATGTTGGAAAGTTATACATAAAGATTGCAAAGTTTGCAAGTACTCCTTGCCCTTTTAAATGATGTATCCCCTCTGATGAGAGCGGTTACTCTAATAATTAGAGTGGTTATTATTAGAGTGGTCACTCTAATTGTTAGAGTTCTTATTATTAGAGCAACTACTCTAATTATTAGAGCAGTTACTCTAATTATTAGAGTGGTTATTTTTAGAGTAGTTACTCCAATTATTAGAGTGGTTATTATTAGAGCGGTTATTCCCAGGTTACTTCTGAGCCTATAAATATAGTGCCCAGGCACATAATAGGAGGTAATTCAAAACAAGGAGTCAAGAGGAAGTCTTAGGAAGAAGTCTAGTAGCAATTAAGTAGCAAAACTCTTGTAGTCTATTTGAAGGTTAGAGTATTTTCCAAGTGCCCGCAGTAGGAGGTCAAAGTGTGGACAGATCTTTATTTGAGCATTATGTACCTGAGCACACCTTGTGTACAGCAATAAAGACAATCTCTTTGATTCATCCTTGCAGCACTTGAGATTTTTTTTCTTACACATTTCTTTTATTTTATTTTCTTATGAATTTATTTTATTTTATGCACTTTACATTTTTGTTATTAGCATAGAAATTCATTTTGACCAATTAAGCAAATTGTTAAATTACACAAGCATGACCACTTCAAGCATGCGTGTAATGCTTAGTAACCCAGTAACAATTAGCGTTTGATAATCCCAGCAATGTTGCACTAGTTCAGGTTGTGTACAGCAAGTGGAAACGAATGCTGGTGTTAGGATTAGTTAGAACTTAGTTAATGAGTAGTTAAGTTAAATTATTCACTTAGCTACCTCTCTCCTTCCCGACTAGTGTAGGACATAAAAACATAAAAGCTATAAAAATCATATGCCTCAAGCTTACTTAACCATACAATTGTGACATACAAGTAAGCTTGGGAAGACAACGATCCACCAACCGGTCCTTGTTCCACAAGGGCACATAAGCACTTAGTCCTTGTAATTCAATCGGATCATGTGTGAAACATTCGTATTCGTATGGTTGAGCATAGGGGTACCTCGCCGCTCATCATTTCCACCATTTCCGGGGACTTAGTTGTTTGTGTGCTAATTAGAACTTAGGAAATCATTCAAATTTTTGGAAAAAACCATTAGGGTTGGTTGAGAAAATAATAAACAAGAATACATTGCACATTAAATAGAAAAGTATGTCTCCTTCTTCATACGAAAGCACCTCACCACCTAATAGTCAACGGCATAATACACATGACGTTGGTCTGCCAGTCCCTTAACAAGTTCAAGTGGTATATATTCATCCTAATGAGTATATACTAGACTTCACCTTTATCCTCCATCAAGATGAACAAATGTGTTGGCAAGACTTAGAAGGTAACATAGTGTTACCTCCTAATCATTCAATCCCAAGCATGCTTCTTCATGCTCTCATATGAATTTCATGTCACACTTACATGCATAATACGTTGTGCAAGATCATGACTCAAGAGAATATCATCCCACAAAGGCACAACATCAAATGGGCTTGCAATAGGAGAGATATCATAAGTCTTTGAAGGGTAAGTGGTCCCAAGATGCCCCACATGTCTTAAGCAAAAATGAGGATGGTGAACCCACCTCAAGAAGTTGCCCACACAATGATGGTCCTCCCCTTGACTTTGGCCAAGGGGTTGTGTATCAAAACCTTCATTCCACTATTCATAACCCAAGTTCTGATACTTAGGGGCACAAAGGATCTGAAAAAGGGATACAGACACATGATAAAGTTGGACATTCTGATTGCAATCATGATCAAGGCCGTGATCACCAAAGAGAAGGCAGCAGACACCATCATGGTGACGGTTACCCTTCTTCTTCACCTTCATCATCTCCTTCATCCTCTCCTTCAATATCTAGACATGGTCATAAAGAAAAAGGCCATGGGGATAAAGGTAGGAAATGTGAAATTCATAGATGAAATAGCCAAGAAAGGGGATGAGGTCACTCTAGAGAGTTACTACATAGAAGAAGGCAGAGTAGGGAACAACGTAGGCATCATAGATGCCATGGATGAGATGATTATGATGAACCCCTACTCGCTACTAAAAGTATGTTAGACATAATTGAGGCTGTTAGAATTCCAATAAGCCACTAGAAAGATAGTAGGATCAAAAGATCAGATATGAACAACATCCCACAATTTGATGGGGGATATAATGCTGATCCTAAAAATCATTTACAAGCATTCCATGATGCATGTGCCTTACAGAACATAGAGAACGAATGGCAAAAACTTAAGTTGTTTCCATGGATATTAGTTAAAAAAGCAGAAATCTGGTACCAGTCTTTAGAATCAAAATCCATTCATAGGTGGAGTACTATGTTAGAACTATTTAATAACAAGTACCAAATGTACTCCCAAGTGTCTAACTTGCAAAAGTAAATCCAAGGTTGGAAACAAGGAGGACATGAACCCTTGGATGCTACCATGGGCCAATACTATGCACTATTACATTGTTGTCCTAGCCATGGTTATTCGCAAAGGGGTCAACTACACCATCTTGTAGATGGGCTTAGGCATGAAATGAGAAGAACCCTTGGGACTTATGCCCAAGGAAGACTATCTAAGCTTAGGTTCCATCAAATTCAAAGACTATTGGAGCAAGTTTCTAAGGAAGAAGATGAGCTACGGAAGAGAGAAAGTATGAAAGAGTATAATCGAGATCCTTCCCTTTGGAAGAGGGGAGTAAGATTTTGTGAGGATAAAGAAGAGTCACCACTCGAAGACATGGTGAATAGGAAAAATTTTCCTATCCAAAAGATGACATGGTAGACCAAATGTGGAATTCCCTAGACAATAGATTTCAAACTATTCTTAAAATAGTAGAGGAGTCTAGAGAGTAAGGTAGTGATCGTGAAAAAAGAAAAAAGAGAGAAGCTAAACATGCATGTAGCAAGGGTAAGGGAAAAGTTGCCATCATTGAAGAGGTTGTGGATTTAGAAACAGACAATGATAGTGGACATGAGATATGTCAATATGACCATCCTAAGGGATGTTGCCCTATAATCTCACATGTGCAAGATTTTTGGGTGTATGCACTCAACCCATGATTAAACAAAAGGCAAACACCCCAATGGTTACCTTATCCCCAAGGTAACCCAAGAAAGTTCCACCAACCCTTAACATATTATCCAAGTAGAACTCCACCACAATCGATTGAGCAATATCAATAGTGGCAGCACCCACAATCATGGGAAATGCCACCACCAAGGCAACAATATCCTTACCGGTAACCTGACTCATATGGATATTATGTGCAGCAGCCAATCTCCCCACGTGACTCTACTAGTCACATCACTCCTCAACCTCACTACCAAGCCTGCAAGCATTATGGGACTCCCTCTTCTAGGGATGATATTTTGCAAGCATATCATCCTTCTCATCTAGTTTCATCTCTTCCACCAATAGCTCCACTACCACCTACTTCAACTATGCAGGGTGAAATCCCTACCTAGCCGCAACAACGTAATGTCACAAGGACTATTAACTCTCAACCTACTATTGGTTCCAACAACCACATGAAGAAAAAACCTTTCTTTAGAACTAATAGACCATCCAAGCCCTTGCAATCACAAGTGGTTGATACCTTACACACCTCAATATCAATCAAAACTTCAAAGCTCCCTTCAACCCAATCACCACACTCAACACATACAATCATGATAACACATGCCATCACCGATTGGATCAAAGCTAGCCACCTTCCCAAGAAATTCTCTGATCCTGGGAGTCCTCTAATATACTTACAAATCATTGGAAATGCACTGTGCAAGGATATTTTGGATTCAAGTTCCAGTGTCAACTTGACTTCTCAAGAAATGTACAAGGCCTAGAACCTAGCTCCATTAAAAAAGAGCAACATCTTTCTAGAGTTGGCTAACCAGTCCATCGCTATCCCATTGGGATTGGTGAAAGACATTGTTACCACTATTTGTGGGTGGTCATACCTAGCTAACTTCCTAGTGATTTAGGTAAACAATGGTAAAGGGGACTTCCCAATCATAATGGGAAGAGCATGGCTAAGCACCATCGACACATGCCTAGGAATCCATGATCTTTCCCTAGAAATATCAAAGGAAAATACATTCAAAAAGATCAAGAAGAAGAAAGTTCCATGCATTACATATAGTGACATAGGGTGTAATTTCCTGCAAAGGTCATGGTTTGTGCAAAGTTTAGCATTGCCTACATGCAATCAGTGTGCACAAGTGATTAACATAAAAAGATGATTATATGCAACAGCCACACAATAAGAAGACACCTAGTGGCCAACAGCTGATCAAGAAAGCAATTCCCTCATATGCATGGAACCAACTGAGGGTTTGACTTGTGCTTACATCAATAGCATAGATGCATTAGAGTAATTCCACCACCAACTTCCAAGTCTTAACCTTGAAAATATCAACTGTGGGAAGTTGGAAATCCTTGAGAAATTTAAGCAAGAGCCCCTCAAGCTGAAGCCATTGCCCACCAATATGGAATACACATTCCTTAAAAATGGAAAATTAGTAATTATCAATGCTAAGCTTGCTCCTCAACAGAAAGAAGAACTGCTGAAGGTAATAAATAAATGGTCAAAAGCCTTCTCTTGGTCATATCTTGAATTAACTGGAATAGATCCTAGGATATGCCAACATAGAATTTACACTGACCCCTCCATGAAGCCTCAAAGATAACCACAGAGATGATTGAACCTTAAGCTAAAGAAAGTAGTTAAGGAAAAAATTGAATAGCTTCTCAAGGGTGGGTTCATATGCCCCATTGCTGATAGCGAATAGGTTAGCCCCTTAGTTATTAGGGAGGTAAATGGAGGGTGTGCATAGATTTCATGCTACTAAATATGGCAACATTCAAAGATCACTTTCCATTGCCATTTGTCAACTAAGTCTTAGACACCATTGTAGGGCATCACTATTACAATTTTCTGGATGGATATAGTGGATATAACCAAATACAAATAGCCCCAAGAGACCAAGCCAAGACTACGTTCACCAGTTCTTAGGGAACGTTCACATACATACAAATGTCGTTTGGCTTGTGCAGTGCCCCTGCAACATTTTAACAAATAGTTCTAAGCATATTCCAATAGAAAATAGGGAATGGCATGGAGGTCTTTATGGATGACTTATCCACTTATGGATCAAACTTTGATCAAGCCTTGAACTGGTTAGAGCAAGTGTTAAAAAGATGTGTAGAAACCAATTTGAGGCTCAACTGGAAAAAAATCCATTTAATGGTCCAAGAAGGTGTAGTACTAGGGCAGAAAATCTCCCACACAGGGATAAAGGTAGACCCCAAGAAAATCAAAAATATCCAAGGAATTACCCATCAACCAGAAACTATCAAAGATATTCAATCATTCCTTGGACATACTAGCTACTATAGGATATTTATTGAGAACTTTTGAAAGGTTTCCAAACCATTGGTGAAATTAACAAAAAAGGATGTACCTTTCAAGTGGACTAGGGAATGCAAATTAGCTTTCCAAACTCTAAAACAGAAGCTAGTAGAAACACCCATTCTACAAGCTCCTGACTGGTCCAAACCATTTCATATCATGACTGACACATCCAACTATTCCTTAGGAGTCATTCTTACACAATTAGATGACTAGAAGCATCCTTATTACATCCATTGTGCAAGTAGAAGTATTGCTGGTGCAAAAATTGACTACACTACCAAAAAGAAAGAATTAATGGCTATAGTGTTTATACTAGAAACGTTTAGACACTATGTATTGGGATATAAAGTATATATACATATAGATCATAGTGCAATCCAATTCCTCATGAATAAGCCAATGGTAAGCCCTCATATCATACAATGGCTTGTAATCTTAGAAGAGTTTGATCTTACGATGATTGATCTTAAAGGCACCAATAATGTAGTTGCTGATCATTTATCTTGGATGCGATGGAACAACAAAGAGGATGAGTATCCAATTTCTAATCATTTCCATGATGAATTCCTCTTTGCTAGTGTAGTGAATAATCAATCACCCATGGAGACAAACTAGTATAGTAGCATTCTTACCTATCTCCTCACCCAACAAACACCACAAGAGTTAAACCTTAAAAAGAAACAACAGTTTCTTCACCAAGCCAAGTATTTTATGGAGATCAATGGGCAACTTTACAAAGTATGTCCCAATGGCTTGGTTCAATGGTGTGTTCCTGATATAGATCAACTGAGAGTTCTCCAAGATGCCCATGAGGGTCCTTGTGGGGGTCATTACGTTGGGAGATAAATGGCCATCAAGATCCTGCTTGCAGGATATTATTAGCCTACATTATATCAGGACGTCCATCGTTTCCTCCAATCTTGTAAGTGTTGTCAACGTGATGGGGGAATGACTGCTAGAATCAAGGGTCTGTAACAATGGATTTAACTGTTAGAACCCTTTGACATTTGGGAAATTTATTTTATGGTGCTGATTATATTAATGTCCAATGGAAAATCTTATATTATTGTTTTCATTGATTACCTAACAAAATGAGCTGAAGAAGATACTTTTAAAGATTGTACATCATCTATAGTTGCATGATTTATTCAATAACAAATCATAAATAGGTTTGGTATGCCACGTGCACTTATTTCAGACAATGGTATGCACTTCATAGGTGCAAATTTTCAAAAATTAATGCAATGCTTAGGGGTTAAACACAAACTAATAGCACCATACCACCCCCAAGTGAATGGTCAAGTAGAAGTCACCAACAGGGAGATTATGAAGATATTGACAAGAACCATTAGCAAGTTTAGGTGAGACTGGAGCACTAAACTGAATGATGCTCTTTGGGCATACTGATCCACATGGAAACTCCCTATAGGCTACTCTCCCTATGAATTAGTGTACGGTAAATTATCAACGCTTCCCATTCAAACTGAGCTCCATACACTATCCACGACATGTAGCACCAACCTTGACCTTGATCTAGCATAGAAACAATAGTTAGTAACCTGTAACTTGCTAGATGAAAACCAATTAGTTTCCCTATCATCTAACAAATTTCACAAGGCCTTCAATAAACAACGTTATAACCTAATAATTAGGAAAGTTAAATATCAGGCAGGAGATAAGGTTCTCTACTGAAATCCCACACATGTGCCACAACGTACTAAATTTCAAACACTATGGGAAGGACCTTATATTATGCAACTTTTCCTTTAGGGGCCATTATAATATACAAACCTAAGAGCCCGGATAAGAAACTTTTGATCAACGTGCAACAAACCAAGCCTTTCCATGAGCTTAGGACAGCCAATACACATGCTACCTCTCTTGGTGGACAACCTTCCTCACTATTTTGAATCTCCTCCTTCCAACTCAATCATGGGGGAGATGGCTACCTATGCTAACCATTCTAAGGCCTCAGTTCTTTTTGAATTTTTGTTTTACACATTTTTGTTTCACACATTGTTGTTTTACACATTTTTCCAACTTTTCTTATTTTTGTTTTACACCATCATTAATATTTTTACTATTTTTTTGATTACTTGATTTATTTCTATTCATCATCCAAAAGTGCTCATGATGGTGGATTGAATTATATCAATTTGATTGCTAATGTTTGGTATTTACCTTTGAATTATGATGTTGATATTAAGGTATGGTTCTTTTGGTAAAACAGGCAATGAGTCCACACTGTCCACTCATCCATACAACTCTATGGTCTCCTTTGTCTTGGAACTGTACAGTCCCTTTTTTCTAAGTAAACTTGTTAATGAATTGGTGGCTGGGTATTTTTCAAACCAAGGAAAGACTCAAATGATGAGAAGGGTGTGACTTCAAGCGGATTCGATGCATTTGTGCTAGCCATTCTCTTGGGTGCTTGGATTCTTTTTCTTGAGTTTTCTACCATTTTAAAAATGTTCAAAAATCAAGAAGCTAAGTGAATAAAAATAATTCTTTGCATGGTGTGGTTCTCATGCAAAAAAAAAAGAGAAGAAAAAAAAGAAGAGAAAAAAAGTGAGAATTCAAAGCACACCCCTTAGACACAATAACACATTATGGGCTATAAGCATTGGTTATGGAACTGAAAAGATATGTTACCCATGCCTAAAGGTTCCCTCTAACTAAGGCCCTTTCTCGCTTCCTACTTCTCCATCTCGCTCTCTTTGGAATGGTGGTGACTCTTTGTGAAAGCATTCTTGTTGCTTCAAGTGGATGGATTGGTCAAGTGTGTTGATGTGAGGTCACTGGATGTGTTTTGTTTGAGTCTGGATTTGGGATGAGTTCTACTCAGTCACATTAACCATAAAATACACAAGGGACTTTACAC
>MNCI01005936.1:922580-1007435 GCA_015680685.1 Gnetum montanum
AGCAATGAGATCACTTCATCCATCCATCCACCAATTTCTATGGTTTCTCTCAGCTTGGAAATGTATAGTCCTTCTAATAAGAACTTAAACGAATCGGTGACTGGGTATTTCTCAAACTATGGAAGGACTCAAGGATTGAAAAGGGTGTGACTTCAAGGGAACTTGATGCTTTCATGTTGGTCATTCTCTTGGGTGCTTGGATGTTTTTCTTCTTGAGTTTTCTTGATGTTCTAATGTTACCCAACTATCGGAAGCTAAGACAATAAAAATAAAAAGTCTTTGCATGGTGTGGTTCTCATGCATAAAAACACAAAGCAAAAAAAAAACAAACAAACAAAGTGAGAATTCAAAGCACACCCCTTAGACGAATAAACTTGGGCTACAAGCACTGGTTATGGAACCAAAATTTTTCCCTCTAACTAAGGCCCTTCTCGCTTCCCATTCCCTCCTTTGTTTCATCAAAATGGTGGTGGCTCTTGGAGGATGCATTCTTGTTACTTCAAGAGGATGGTTCGGCCGGATGCATTGATGTGAAGTCACTAGATGTGGTTGGTTTGAGGCCGAAGTTGGAATGAGACTTGCCAAGTCACATTAATCATAAAACACACAAGGGGTTGTATACCACCTTGTTCTTTCAATTCCATTCCATTCTCTTCTCTCCATCCTTCTCTCCATTGTTCACCTCATTGCTGGTTGTATCAATAGTGTATATATTTTGGTTGATGCATTATTTTCTTTTTGGTAAATTCTTACGGTTAAGACTTTAACTCTTGTTCCAAATAACATTCCCGGAGCCTACGGACTCTTTGAATGTGGGTTTGTCAGGGCATTAAGGGCATGAGCCTACTTTGGGGAGGACCCACTGACATTCCTATTTGGAGCATTATTTAAATTATTTTCCTTAACATTTTGCAATTAATTTTATTTTGTTCATTTCCATCTTGACATCCATTTCACTGATGCCATAGTTGTCCCTTTTTACCTATCTTTCTTACTCCTTTTCTTTCTCCATTCTAATGCTACTGGAGGTTCGCGATTAGTCATAGGGGTACGAGGCCTGATTTTTTTGATTTTTCTCCTAGCCCCGAATTTTTGATTTTCTTCCTAACCCCTACACCTTCGGTAGTCATCATTAATATATCTTCCGATCCATATCAACCATACCACAACCTAGCCAATGAACTTACACCGAAATAAGGTATCAATTACATGATGATTCATTTACCCTTGCTAATTAAGATTGTGTTGTGTGTGCAGATGGCGATTATACAAACAATGGATTGGATATGGAGGAACCACTTGGAATGGAGTAGTGCTAAAGCAGCTATGCAAGGAGCAAGATCGATGGTGCACTTATGGATGGACAACAAAGGTGCAATCTTGGCATTGGCAGTAGCAACACTTCTTTCTCTCTCTCTTTCTCAGCTGCCAACTAAGGCCTGATGTCATTGTAATAAGGTGTTCACCCTTTTTGTCATGAACACCAGTTTTGTCAAGTCTTGTAATGATGATTTGTTCACATGTCATCCCATTAGTTCCATTCCCCTCAATAATTCCATACCTTCCCGATATTATTGTAAGGAACTCAAGGATGAGTTTTCATTCAATCATGGGGGTATGATGAGATGCGATTCGCATGAGCCACGATATCGCGTATGCAATATCGCGGCCACCGCGATATCATGTCGTCCCCTACGATGTCGCGTATGCGATATCGTAGTCTGCCACCAAATCTATAAATAAGAGGCAACACTCTCCTTATTTCCTATCCTAGGCTAGAAGTAGGAAAACTCTAGCAGATTGATCACTCCAGAGATAGAATATTTTCCATGTGCCTGCAATAGGAGTCCCCAAGTGAATGGATCTTTATTCAAGCAGCTTTGTACCTGAACACAAGTTGTGTACGGCAATAAAGACGAGCTTTGTGGATAAACCTTGCAGTGCATGGAATAGGATTTATTACATGTTATTTCCTACCTATTATTTATTACTTGCATTAGCGTGGCATGAGTACGACTTGATTACAAGCATTTACGGATGTGTACGGCTAATCAAGGAATCAACTGCTCATCGTGATTAGTCTCTCTCACCCTTATCTCCTAGAATGCAGGATAAGTAGTACTTGGTTACGAGCATTCAAGGATGTGTATGGATAGCCAAGGAACAGATGCTTATCACGTTTAGGCTAGTTAAGTGCCTCAGTACGACCACTTTGAACACGTGTGTTACGCGTGGTGATCCTAGTAACGATTAGCGTTTGGTAGCCACGGTTGCATAGTTCAAGGTGTGTATGGTAAGTGGGAACGGATGCTGACACTAGTTAATTTAGACTTAGTCATTAGTTAGAGTTAGTTAGTTTCTCAACCCTTCACCCTTTAGCATAGAAGACATAAAACGTAAAAGACCATAAAAATCATATACCTCGGGCTTACTTAACCATACACCATGACAACCACAAGTAATTCTGGGAAGACAACAAATGATTAACCCCAAGTGTTCCATGGGGCGTGTAGACATTTAGTCTGTGGAGCTCAACCGAATCATGCGTGCTACACTTGTTTCGTATGGTTGAGTGTAGGGGTACCTCGCCACTCATCAGTTAGTCTATTAATACATAGATCTTGTCTCTGCATTTTGAGTTCTTATGTTGTCCATGCTTCTTATTTTGATAGTTAGTTCTTAGAGCTTCACTAGTCTTATTTTTAAATGATTTGTTGGGGCACACCCATTATCTATGCACAATAGTTTGGACACTCATCCCTGAAGTATCCAGGTTTTCCACAAGCAAAGCACCTAGTAATATTGTTGGGATGCATGCTTCCTCTAAAATTTTTAATCTACTAAGAACTTCTAAGCTTGGTCATAGATTGAATCCTCCTCTTACCGAGATTTTTCTTCTTCTCGCTACTGAAATTCATATTCTGTTCTAGGCTATTGTCTTGGTACAAGCTGGCTAATACTCAGTGAGATTGAGGGATACCAAGACTATATGGATGTATTCAATTAGTTCATCAATGAAATGCTTGATCATTTCTTCCTCATCATCTTGAAGATGAGGGAAAATTTGCACCAACTGGAGAAACTTTATATCGTACTCCAAAATAATTATATCACATTGCTCAAGGTTGACTAATTTTTTGGCTTTGGCCCTTCTAAATTCCTTGGGCATATACCTCTCTTTGCATAATTTAACAAAGTTAATCCACTCCACTTCCATATTTTCCATTCTTTAGTAACTTTAATTGTGTGCCATTAGCAATTAGGTATACACTTAATTTGATGGAAACCTAATCGAGTTTGTTGCATTATAGCATAACCCATGAGTTAAAAAGCTTCTTCTACTTATTATTATCACTCCAAAGCTACTACATGGTCTTTAACTTGACTAAAGGCTGCTAGCTTCAATTGCCTAATTGTTCCATGAGCACTTGCTCAATGGGTTTCCTATCTTTGTTGGTTGAATTGTCATTATTTTTTCACCATTCATTGCACTAGACTAATTCTAAATCCTCAAATGAGTGAACATGTCTCATATCAAGTCATTTTGTAAGACTTCCCCATTGGATGGTTTGGGTTTTACCCTATTTGGAGTCACATTTGCTCTTATTGGTAGCAACCCTACATACATCTAAGAATAATTATCAAATCTTCAACTCTCATACCAAGTTTTAACATCTCACTAACCAAGTGATAAGGGCCCCTTTGCTAAGATCACAAAAGATTTATCAATGGTATGTGTGGCAAACTAGTGGTAAATAGCAAAGATAATGGGAACATGAATTACAATGTTTACATATGCATATTGTTCTATTCAATAAATAAAAATGCTATGGTAATACAAATGAGGAAACCTATGTTACCATAGTGGGGAAATGATATTTTTATAATTTTTACTTATTTTATAAACATTAAAAAAATAATACAATAATTAAAGCTCATTACAATCCCTTACAAGATAGGTGCAATGTTCACACATGAAAGAGAAATAAAATATACCTTCATGTCATGATCCCTTATGGAATAAATGCAAGGAGAAAATAAAATATAGGCATATGTTGTGTTGTAATTCCTTATAAGGTAGGTATGACACTAATACACAAAAGTGATAAAATTTCCTCAATCATACTCTTAATGATCTAGAACTATTTCAAATAGGTATGACCTTCTTAGCAATGTAATCATAATTTTCACATAACTATACTAATCTATTTAAGAAAATTAATTTAAATATAATTTTTAAATTAAAAAAATAATTTAATAAATTGGATTTCATTTTTAAGGTTTAATAAAATAATATTGAATAATTTAAGGAAATCAAAATGAGCTTTATTCATCATGCACACACTTGACTCCACATTGACCAAATGGTTTTAGACTATGGAAGCATGGCAACACTCCAATAGAGTCTTGCTACAAAATGAATCAATGACTCAAAAATACAAAGAAAAATAAATAACATACTTACCTTAGGGAGGAGGACAAGGTCTTGCCAAACAAATGTAAATGAAAAGTTATTAAATAAATGTCCCCTTTTGAGCTTTCTTTTTTGGGTATTTATAATTTTTAGATTTGTAAAGAAGGTGGTAAGGTAGTGCACAATGTGATGCAACATTAATGATGTATCACCACTCATCGAAACAAGACTAAACTATAGGTTTAAGTACATATATATAATGAGTACTTGGTAACTTAACAACGTTAGCATATGTTCAAGATCTATATAACGAGTTGGGAAGAGATGCTCCATACCTAAGCTAAACTAATTTTTAAGCCTTTTGATTCAAGACCATGTTTGCCCTTTTTCCATTTTAGAACCAATATTTTCCCAAAATGTATCCACCAACACAATATCATCTATAGATAATGTACATCAAGGGATTTCATCTTGTATTCTCTTTGTTAATTCATCCATAATAATGGCAAATAAGTATAGGCTAAGCACACACCCTTTATGTAAACCTACTATGACTAGAAAATCAAATGTTGTTCCATAAGCTATTCTAATTATAGTGGTAGCTCATTCATACATGTTTTGAATTATTTTAATATATTTATTAGGGATGTTTTTCCTCTCCAATAATATCTCTAGGCACTCTATCATATGTTTTCTCCAAGTCAATGAAGATCATATGTAGATTTTTTCTATGCTTTTTGAATTTCTCCATCAATTGCCATATCAAGAAAATAGCCTCTATAGTAGATCTCCCTAGCATAAATCCAAATTGATTTTCTAATATTATCAATTCAAGTCTAAGGTGCTCCTTTATGACTCTCTCCCAAAGCTTCGTAGTATGGTTCAGTAGTTTGATTCCTCTATAGTTTGCACAATTTTGTACACCTTTATTTTTATTGATGGGAACAACAATGCTTTTACTCCAATTGTTGGGCATTTCTCATCCTTCAAAATTTTGTTAAAAAACTCCTACATCTCCAATGTTTTCTAAACTTCTATAGTAATGTTATTTTGTCCAATAGCTTTTCCATTTTTCATCTTTGATAAGGTTGTCTTCACCTCAAAGATCAAAAGTTCATTAACCAAACCAAAATTTGGTTTTTCTTCTTGAAAGTTCTCTTGGAAATTTTTCATTTAATAACTTTTGAAAATAACCTTTCCACTGATCCAAAGTTTCATCTGCCTCCTTGATGCATTTGACATTGCCAATGCCTTAATATTTCTTGTTTTTGAATTTTGCCAATTTATAATAGATTTTTCTCCTTTCTTTCTTCCTAATTTTCCATAAAAGTTATCCAAGGCCTTATGTCTGACTTCGACTACTGCTACTATTGCCTCTTTTGTGCCATTATCTAAATCAACCTACATTTTTTGGCTATATCCTTCAAAATATTTTTCTTATCTTGGATAGCATGTTACACTTCATCACTCCACCACCATGTCTCCTTTGAGATGTATTTTTAACCTTTTGTTTCACCCAAAACATTCTTTCCAATTTTTCGAATGCAACTTTCCATTTGATCCCAAATTAAATATGTAGAGTAATCCCAACTCTAGGTGTCTTCTTGAAGGAATTTTTCTTTGAATAAGGTGATGTTATCTTTCTTCAAATTTCGCTATTTTATGTATTTAGTCCCTATGAAGCTCATGCTACCATTGTATGCAATTGCATCACCATTTTTGCTAAATATGCATGGTGAAATTTAGCTCCTATTTTTCCATTTCATGACATTTTAAAGCTTTTGGTTTTTTACCCATCCATATTTGAAGCAAATCATTTTGCTTTGTTATAAATATAATCTCTTTACACCTTTTCCTTTAATTTTTTTTTTCAAAAAATCCTTTGTATATATACTTTCTTCTTTTATTTCATTCTTTATTTTCATCGCTTCTTAGTCTGCACTCAGTTAGTGAATACTCAGTTAGTGAATGTTATATTTTTGTCTTTGTTACATACCTCTACAACTTTGTGATACTTGCGCACTTAATTAAGGCCTTTTATAAACTATACTTGTCTTTAATAAAAGAAATTTAAAAATGTAAAGAGCTATGCAATTTCAAAGTAAATTGAGCATTAGAAGATCAACATCATAATTTCTATTTATATCTTTGTAATTTTAACGTACTTAATACCAATTTTATGAATGCGCATTCTAAAGCATAACGATGTTCATAACCAACATTATTTGCTAAGGAAGTAATCATACTACATGAGCATATTCTAAATGTAGCCATTCAGGCCCGTCAAATTTTGGAACATTGCATGAAATTATACGCATAATTTTTTAAAAAATAAAAAAATGTTCCAAAACTATTGTAGTCAAATATCTCCTTCAAAAATCTTGGATCTGTGAAACGTCTCTCACACTCCCAGTATGTATGGGATAAACACCAGCATATTCAAATATCTAGAGCACAGTAAATGTTCAATGAATCAGAATTCACAAATTGCATATTCAATTTTAAAAAATATCTTTTAACACCAAGGAAAACAGACTACCAAATCATATAGTTTTCTAAGTCATGATATCCAGATACTAAAGTGACATATTGCATAAATTTTAGTCTTCAATCATCCGTGACCAACACATGCAGGAATTATTTTATGTAATGTTACAATTTGAACATGACCATCTAGTGTTACACTAGTTAGTAGACCTTTTTTCCTCTAGATCTTTTAACTCCTTTCTCCATGTATCAATCTTGGCAAGCTTTTCCCGTTGATCTGCATTTATTGAATCTTTTCCAACTATTGAAGCCTGTTGTGACTCTGCCAACCGAATCTTTTAACAAACAATACAAAAATTAGTCGTAAGTCTATCCACATAAAATAATTAAGATTATAATGCACTAAACTGACACAGCAAAAACTCAGCTTCCATACCTTTTTCTTTAGTGCACGGATACGTTTGTCCACATCAGCATTTCCAGAATTTGCCTGTTGAGTGGGACTATCCGAAGATTCTGTAGACACTGATAATGAGCTCATTGGTTGAACAATGTCATCAACATGACCTACATCTTTCCCATTTTCTGTTGCTGGTGCTTGTCCATTTAAGTTATTCTCAGAGGAACTTAGTTGCTCAGATGTCGAGGAATCAGCACTAACCTATAAGGTTAAAGGCAATTAATGCATGCATTTGCTTTTGAGTTCAAAAAACTACATTTTCACAGGAAAACCAACATAATAAGACAATGTTTACAGAGAGATCCTATGTAACCTTTGATGTGGGCATTCAACTCAGTTATTTAACTTGCATAAGCCATGCCTATTGGAAACTGCATACAACCAGATCATAATTATTTTATACACAAGTCGACTATTATTTTAAATAGTATGCCCAATTATTAGTTCTAGCCAACCCCATTTTTGTCGAGACAAGGCTAAGATGATGATGATGATGCCCAATTATTGTTTATGACCCCACTATTGCCAGTTGAGAAAGAACAATCACTGAAAACGATTTTGCTTTCTGATGATCTTTGTTATGGTTCTAACGTCTAATGTCTTAACTAAACATTTATTGAAGGTAAGCATGCATAAATAGGACTTGAAGTGAACCTAACCTTCAGCAATATAAACGAAGCAAGGTCAGCAACTTTTGACTTCAACATATGCATGTTGAGTGGCTGTATGACTTGATTCAACACCAATTGAGGATAGATACCTTGAGTATGTATCATGCTAATACGCAGATTTCATGCTTTGCTCACAAAGATTTAACTGACATCGCATATAAATCACAACAGTATCCAAACTCAAACAAGGAACTGAAAGTTGATTCTCAGGGTTTTGAGACAATAAAAATTAAATATTTCCCAGTTCAGCACACATTTCAAACCTCAAATAAAAGAAACAAACTCTCATCTTTGGCAGTTCTAAAATTTCCTTTAACAAAGGTGAAATATTGTTGTTCATTTTGTCTTTTTTGTAATAAGCAGGTCAAATGTCTGGTTGATGAATGATTCACTCATGGAGATTACTATTGTTTATGGTTTCAACAAAAGGAAAAATTAACAAAAAAATGTAACTCAAAATGAAAGGAGGTCTGTGGATCACTTGATTCAAAGTTGGTCACATAAGGACGCACATTATTTCTTAAAATAATAGGAATACTAATAACATTTACATTAATCTTAGCTGGAGAAGATAATTATATAAGAATAAAATTTTCAAGTTGGCATGCACAGATAACAAAGTCATAAATACTTGTTCATCAACTGAGTTATCCAACATTTCACGGGGATGCTTTGAGATGCATTCAGTGTATGGATATGTCTCCAAATGTGTAGGGGCCCATCAGGGATACGGTAAAAGTTGACCATGTATGAGGGACATCTAGGACGTGTTCCAAGTCCCAACATTATTTAGCTGCAACCTGATTGTTGTATCCTATTTTTGCCCTTCTACTGCTGCAAGGTATTCCGTTCAGAAAAAATGAAGTGAATTGCTTACCTGTGAATAAGAACTGTGTTTTTAAATTTCTGGTTGTGACATTAGTGTGTGTGTCTATACCTCAACCAACCATTGAGCAGCTGCAGATCTTAAAACAATTTTGTGAAGACGCTTGGTCCTGGTTCTAGAGATGACTTTGCCTCTAGGCTGTCCCTCAAAGATTAATGGTAAAAACCCTCACATCCACAAATGCATTTGGGAACACATCCCTAAATCCCCATGTCCCCAACACTTATGAAACATAGGAATTCTCACATTTTTTAATGAAAGCTAGATATACAGATTCTTCTGAAATTGCAGCATTTTTATTTAACATGACTATATTCAATGCAATCACCTGTTGTCTAATATAATTTGGCTGAGAGAGTCTTTTACTTTTCCAATGAATTATGTATAATACAGAATGAAAAATTTATGAAATATTATTTAGCATTACATTACTGAATCTGTAGAGGATTATGGACAAAATATAATTTAGCATTACAGGAATGGAACCTTTAGATCATTATGGACAAAATACAATTTAGTATTACAAGATGAAGCCCTTTGGATTGGTAATTGGCCTCTCACCCAAAATGACACAATAAATGGAAATGCTTGGTTTTTAAGAAAACTGCTTCAAAAGCTGAGAAAGAGGATTTTGTTCAGGCTTGAAAATAAAGGTTATAACAAAGGTAAGAAGCAAAAATCAATGTAATGCTAAATGATAAATTTTTGAGACAATCTTAAAATTTAACAAATTAAAATATTTGTAGGACAAGCTAGATGAGGTACATGGGAAAAACCATGGATAAAAAATAACAATTGAAAATGAAACAAAGTATTATTATGATAGTAAAGGAAATAAAAAAGGTGGAAAATTAGCATTTCAAAAGCAAACTGAAATTTAAAAAACAAATTCTGCAAAAACTGTGCCTTCAGCAACGAATGGTAAAAGTATAATGTTTCAAACTATTGCTAAAAGAAGAAATAAAATTCAAGATAAACTTTCAAAATTCATATATTAAGCCTTAGTCAATTCTTGGAACATTATACAAATTTAATAGCACCCAAAGAACAACTATTCACATATGAAACAAAAATAAAAGCCTGGTCCAATGAGTTAGGATGTCAATAGTGCTTGTATATGATTGTTTCTTTGATTTCCAATTGCAAAAAATCATCATCAAAGATACAATAGATCCTATTGTATTGATTTGTATATTATATAACCAACTCTTTTGAAATACAAAATTACATACCATAATAGGTAAATTCTAAGGCCTTCAAAAGCTTGAAAACTTTTCTGTATCAAAGACTAAACATTGATATTGTTTTCTTACATATGTTGCTGCTGTTAATTTTAGTCAAAGTCTATGTGACCTTTGAATAGCTCTAAGCTTAAGAAAGAATGTCACTAATCCATCTACTTAAGTTAAGAATGTTAATTTTTTATAGTAATTAAAGATAAAAGGAGGACTGACTAAAACAAAATCTGGTTCCGTCAAGAAAAAGAATTGCATCTTCTGCAGTGTGATACATTAAACCTTTGAACAGGGTGCAATATGAAATAGATTAAAAAATTAAAAAATGAACTTGTGCCCTCAAATCAGTTCTGTTACCTATGATAACGGTCAATCAATTTAGTTTTCCTATTCGGCTATGCTAAGGTATACATATATCTCAAAATAAAGAAGAAGAAGTTTTGCCCTTTCGGATAACATTAAACATTGAGGCCTTAGACATCCACAAGTCCAATCCAAAAGAAACACGAAAAAACTTAGAATACATCCAAGTATCCATAGAACAAATAATGCTCCTGAAAGGTGATGCTTGCAGGTTTAACAGGGAAAAGTTTTGTATCCAGTAAACACAAACTGAGGTTTGATCTATGTTACTGATTGGCAATAAGTTTTAGTCCCAGTATGTTATGCCATGGAAATCAGCATACCAGTCCAAGCCCAAGCAGAGACTTAATTTTCCCAAAAATTAAACAGTTATAGGTATACGCAAACTAAAACAAATGAATCCGGAAAAACTAACAGAAAAAAAAAAAAGAAGGAACAGAACTTCAACAAAACAATGGAAATCACTACCAAAAGTACCTGTTGTTGCTGTTGCTGCTGCTGCCTCTTTTCTTTCCGCCTTTCATTTCTCTTGGCCGACTTTGTCTTAGGTTTGTTAGGAGCATCAAGTTCAGGATCATAGCCAGGGGGCACAGTTGGCACATTTCGCCTCATCAAAGCTGCCTTGCTTTGATAAATAGCAACCTCCTCTTGAGGCACATATCCTGCCCTAATTTTGATGGGTTTTCTCAGAGTCCCATCAGGCCTTCTGGTAGGGGCAACGATCCTCTCTCCTTCCTTGAGAGTGAGCCCCCAAGAAGCTGCTGAATCGTCTTCACCTGCGTTAGCCATTCCTTTCTAAGCTTAGATTTTGCTTCCAGAAACAACCCACATCTTCAAAATTCAGATTTCTCTGCTATAACCAGTCCGCATCTTGATCACAGTCCTGTAGTCCAGTTATGATTATTGTTGATGTTTCGCTGATCTTCCAGAATCCTGAAAAAGCCTGTCTCGGTAGGCCTCTCTCTCTCTGTCTCTCTCTCTCGATCCTAGCTAACAGAGTTTGGTTAGCTCGGATTGCTACTTCGTTAGTTCTGTAATGTGAAATTTAGGCCGAGAATAGTAATAACAGGTATGCTGACTTTAGATTTTAAACCTAATTCCTTTGGGTGGGAGCATTTGCAGATTCAGAAAGAGGAAGCTACCTTGCCCTGGTTCTTCTTATCTTAAATTATGATTCGGCCAGCAGCGTTTATCGAATAGCACAGAAGAGGTTTCAGAGCCAACTAAGATTTCAAGCTTTTGGACAGTCCTTTATCATTGCAAGATTCCATAGTGGGTCTAATGGTATTCGGGTTTCAATTGGCTTCCGTGGAGAATTTAGTTTTTTTTTTTTTTTTTAATTTTAATTCATGGTTCGCTTTTTTGTTTGCTAGCTGTTTCCTTGACATTTGCAACCCTTTTTGTTCAGTTTTTTTTTGTTTTTTGTTTTGTTTTTAAATTGGTAAAAATAGGATTTAAATTTTCGATTTGGGCGACGTTTGCTTGGTGAGGCAATTTCCCCTCTTCACATAATTATCAAAATATAATTAATCTGTATATATGTGTGTTTTAAATTCGATCATAATAGTGAAAAAAAAAAAAAAAACAAACTCAAGGGTTTCACTAATTTGATTACCGGGTACTTTAAGAGGTCAAAAACAAAATTATCTCTATCATATTGTCAACGTGAAATTTTGAACTTAACGGTGATAGGTTGAATGTTTATGAGTTGACTAATTCCATGGAGGGGAGATGTCTAAGCTCAAAAGAATACTTAAAGTACACGTCAAGATATATAGTCACTATGATACTTTAGAATAATTATAAAGGAATATAATGATGCCCTATGGGTAGTTACCATGATACTTCAGGACAATTATAAACGAATGTAATGATGCCTTAAGTGTAAATCGAAGTGACAGCCTTTTGCTTAACAAGACAATGAGTTACCTATCCCCTTGCTAATTTGAGTACATGAGACTTTTCAAGAATTTTAGGATCAAAACCAAAGTTATAAATATACCAAACCATACAAACAACATATAATTTTAACATAACTGATATAGCATGAAAATTCTACTATATCATAGCTGCTACATCATGTAGCATCCCCTACTATGTAGCATTTGCTACAAAGCATCTACTATATTGTAAGCTAGGATGCTATGTCATAATTATGATAAATGCCTAGAAATATGAGCCTCCTATTGTGTTTATGGATACCTTTGGTCAATCTAGTTGCTAGACTCTTACAGTTTTATTGCATAATCTTAGCAACAATTAGTGAGTGCTCGTAGTGTAGATCTGAGTCAATTGTACAATGTCTTATTCGAGTGGAATTAAAACTAAACATATTTCATGAATGACAATAGAATCCAGATTGATTCATATTCATTGCAACATGTTGACTTAGAATAGATTTATTTTTAATGCAATTTACTTTCCATGTACTTAATATTTACATTTTCATGCATGTTAATCAATGGGTGGTGGAATGAGTGCGACCAGTTTTGAGCATAAACATGTATTTGCTTGGTAATCCCAATAGTGTTATTGCTTGGTTCGCTTAGTAACATAACATTTGGTAATCCCAGTAGTAGGTACGTGAGTTTAGGATGTGTATGATAACCTACAAACAGACATTCATCATCCTTAGGCTAGCTTAGGATTTATCTTTTTGTTATTATTTAGATAAATTAAACCATTAATTTCTATGATTTTAACTAGCTTAGCCATAGTCACATAACATCAATAATCATATGCCTCACTTTAGAGTAAACCATATGTTACAAAGCTATTGCTAATCCAAGTGAGAAGACAATGACCTATGATCAACACTTAATAATCTAGATACCATACTAGTCCCATCTATAGAATTTGACCAGATCATGCATACTTGCTTGTGATTCGTATGGTTGGGCATAAAGGACACTTATCACTCATCATTAGTGTTGTTGCCAAGGATGGTATTAGTAATCTAGATTAGTTATATTACAAATGATCGTTGTAAAAGAATTAACGACTTATTTAAAAAAAAAGATTATTAATATTTTAAGTCACATACATTATCAACTAAAAACATGTCTTCTTCATATAGGGCTTATAATTCATCCCATGATGAGAACATTGGTAGGAGAAATAATAGGATTTCTAACAAAGAGAATTGGAGGGAAGCACTACAAGCAAGGGTCTTACATGCTCATTTCAACCCTTACTCTCAAAGACAATGTTTAACTATTGTAGACAACCCTAGAGGGGATGTGCCAAGTCCTAGAATAGGGAAGACCTCAAGACCTAGGACCTCCTCCAAACCTAGATGAGATGAATCAAGGAATCATAGGGGAAAATATAAGAGCCATGGTGATTCTCCTTGTTCACCATCTTTCTCCTCCTCTTCAATGTCTAGTTCTAATGAAGATGAATGTAGGTATGGAGATAAAGCTCTACTAAGGGGTCACAACAAATAGAGAAATAGGGATCAACGATGAGATATATGGTACCAAATGGAGCATAGATGATATCATTACAATTGGACAAATAGAAATAGAGACCACAACCATACTATGTTTGATGATGATGAACCCTTATTAGCTACTAGAAGCACAATACAGGTCACGAAGGTAGTTGGAATACTCCATAGGCATCAAAGAGAAAGTTGTATCAAATAGCTTGATATGAATAACATTCCAAAATTCGAAGACAAATAGAATGTAGATCCACAACACCATTTACAAGTCTTCCATGATGCTTGTACCTTGCAAAATATTGAAAGTAAGCAGAGAAAGCTTAAGCTCTTTTCTATGAAAGTTATAGATCGTTGGAACCAGATTTAATCCATTGATAGTCCACAATGCTTAAGCTCTTCAATAAAAATACCAAGCCTATTCAAGAGTATCTAATCTAAGAAAATAAATCTAAGGATGGAAGCAAGATAATCATGAATCCCTTGATGCAACCTTAGGTAGATATTATTCTCTATTGCATAGATGCCCAGGTTATGGGTTCTCTCGAAAAGAGCAACTTCATCATATCATAGATGGGCTTCGTAACAAAATGAGGGAGATCCTTGGGATCTATACCCAAGGAAGATTATCAGAGTTCAGTGCCCATTGGATACTAGGTTAATTAAACATGTGGTAAAAGAAGGAGAGCTATGTAAAAGGAAGAGCTTAGAGGAATATAACTAGGATCCAACTCTTTACAAGAAGGAGATCTAGATTTATGATCAAGAAAAAAAGGTAGTCCTTGATGAATTTATTTCACAAAAAACATTGCTAATACAAAAGTCTATCACTAAGATTGAAGCAAGGGTAGATAAGATGTGGAAGTTGATAGATGAAAAAGTTATAACTAACCTAAAATCATAGAGGAGGAGGTAAAGCAAATAGGATTAAGTGATCAAAATAAGAAGAGAAAAAAGAACAATGAAACATGCAAGCATACTTATTGGCAAAGAGAAAAAATAGTTGTAGTAGAAGAGGTTGTAGGCTCAGATACAAAGAAGGAGGATGGATGTGACATCTATCAATATGAACGTCGAAAGGACTATTGCTCACTTATATTACATCTACAAGATTCTAGGACTTTTGCTTTAAATCCTAAGTTTGTAGAAAAGAAAATGTGTAGGATATTGCCTTACTCACAAGGTAATTATGGATAGTCCTACAACCAATAGTACTATCCCAACAGAACTTCTTATCAACCTCAAGACTACTATTAACCAAAGTGGCAAAACCCATAGTCATGTGGGGTGCCATCACTAAACCAACAACACCCCTATTGCTAACTAGGTCCTTATGAATATTATGTTCAACAATCCATTTCTCCTAATGGTCCTACTTCCCATGCTGCAACTCATTATTACTATTCTTCTAAATACCATCAACCTATAACATCTCATGTGGGATTACCATCCCATATCTCTCATCATCCATCACATCCTCAATACTCTCATACTCATCTCCAACATGTGCCAAAACAAAAAATGTAGGAAGGATTAGCATCACAACCTTAATAAAAGAATGCCACTTGTGCCATGAACATATAAGTAAATGACAAAGTTAGTAGATCTCAACAAAAGTCTCAAAAACATCCTTTCTTTAGGATAGTTCCCACTCATGTGAATAACATTAATAGAGCTACTAGCTCATCAAAACTAACACAAGGATAATCTAGTGCAACCCCCTTCCTTGCAAAAACAATGTCTCCTAATCCTATGTAAAATCCAACAATCATTATCACTTCAAGACAAACCATCAAAGATGAACCTATCAATGTGGAGAGATAGAAAATTCCATGCATTACAAATAATAATAAAGGATGCACTTACAAGCTGAAAGTTCAAAATGATAATATGATCCCTATACTAATCCACAATAAACTTGATGAACACGTGTGTGTTCAAAACTGCATCTACACAATAGCCACTAAATCAAAAGATACCTAATGGTTAGAAATTGAGAATACCAAACCATTCAAAATATGCATGAAAACATCCAACCCACTTATTAGTTCTAGTCCTAAGAAAATGAATGAAACAAAGAACTTCAAGGACATATTACACTTTGACTATACATCAAAATAAGATGTTAAACAAGGAGATCCAAGAACTAAAATAGAGAATCAAAAAGAAAAGATATTTGGATCCTTTAAAAAGAAAACACCTTCTGGGCTAGCTAAATATATATCTCCAAATGTTCAAAACCAAATTTTCATCAATGTTAAATGATATAACAAGCAAAAACTTAAATCATACTAAAGATGATAAATGTGAAACTTATGATGTATAACTAAGGAAATGTGTGGTCCATATTCCAAATGCTCACCCAGGAGTTTAGTCATAGGGGAGATTCCCCATCTTAAATCAAGAACCAATAAGTGTATTTTTACTTTTTAGTTTACAATTTTTTATCATTTTCCTATTTCTTCAAAATTTTCGAATTCTTAATATGTTTTCTATTTCCTGGTATTTTCCTTTTTCTTTATAGTTTTTGCTTTTCTTAAATCATTTCCTTTATGTTTTTATGAATGTCTAGTATGTTTTTGTTAATAATAATATTGTGAGTCAAGATGTAGAAGTTAATGCTATGTGTTAGGTCTCTATCCTATGCTATCAAGATGATTGGGTAAATAATTATGTAAAGTAGTAAGACCACATCATCCATCCACTCATTTCCAATAATAAGAGGTTCTAATATGGACATGATGACATTCTTCCCATAATAAAACTAAAATAAAATTGTGATTATTGTACCTTGATGAGTAGTGACATACCTATACACCCAACCATACAAATCACAAAGTGTTCACAAGCAATTCAGTCAAATTCTGTGGACTTTATAATTTCTGATGCACTAGTCTCCTAGGTAGTGAACCTTTCCCTAAGGTTGTTCATTTTTTCTTGATTACACATGTTAAGTAAAAATGTATGGTTAAATGAAATCAAGGCATATGGTTTTTATCATATTATATTTTATGTTCTTTAGTGCTTTGAGAGAGAGATAAAGTAATTTAATGACTAATCTAAATTAAGTAACTAACTGATCTCTAACTAGCCCTAACATAAGCATCTAGCCCTACTTTCCATTCACATCTTAAACCCATGTATCCACTATTGGGTTACCAAGCACTATGCTATTGGGCATACTAAGCAATAACGCTGCTAGGATTACCAAACAAATACATTTTATGTTCAAAGCGATCGTACTTATGTAATTAATATATGTAGCTTATCTTACTTAATTACCTCATTAGCTTAATTACTAGAAAATATTGAATAAATAATTGAAAACATTGAATGCATGAATAAATATTTAAACTATCCAAAATGCTACAAGGTTTATCATGAAGCTTGTCTTTATTGCTAAACACATTGTCATGCTTAGGTACAACAGTGCTCAAATAAACATTTGTACACTTAATGACTCCTGCTGCAAGCACTTGGGAAAAATATTCTAACTTTTAAATGAACAAACTACAAGAGCTCTGCTACTACTATGAATTTGATGCCATAAATGTGCCTAGCGAGCATGTATTTATAGGTCAAGATAGACCCCTGCATCAACGGGGCCACGTTGATGCAATAGATTGTATTGACAAGGCCTAGTTGATGAGGTCACATCATTACAATAGACTACATTGATGGGGCCCAATCGATGCAACAAAATATATCTCATCATACCCCCATGATTGAATGAAAACTTATCCTCAAGTTCTTTACAAAATTGGGAAGGTATGGGATTATTGACTGGCTTTTGACATAGCAAAACAAGACAGAATAGACATAACAAGACTAAGTGCCTAGTGTATGAATCAACCACATTACAAAATTAAGCATGGTACAAAAATTGGACAAGCACATCCTCTGATGGCATGAAGACAAAAGATAAGATCACATGGTCTTAGGTAGTGGAGGCTCTTAAGGCTTCGATGGACCTTCTCCAACTCCAGGTATAGGTGGTGGCTGAGGTGGTCATGGTTGTCTTGATACTACTGCAACTTCTAATGAAAGGCTAAAAGCATCTAGTAATGCTTTCATTTTTCCAACTCCAAGCATAGGTGGTGGTTGAGGTGATCATGGTTGTCTTGCTACTACTGCAACTTCTAATGAAAGGCTGAAAGCATCTAGTAATGCTTTCATTTTTTCTTCTTTACTCCTGGGAACATTCATGGTTCATGAAACTTCATTAATGTGGGCTGGAATTGGAACATTCCAAGGATAAGGTAATACTGGAAACAACTCTTTTACATTGACAAACCAAGATGCAAATTGTTTGTGCTTGATGTTAGATGCATGGATTATGTGTTATAGTGCTTAGTAGTCATTCATTTTTTTGGCTAGGTTTTCAATGATTGATCTTTGATGAATTTTTCCTTGAGAACCTTGAGTTCAACATTTACCACCACAAGCTTTTGCTTGATGTCTTTATGATTATTGAACTTGGCCTTGTATAATAAGTACAAGTTGACCACTTGCTTCTCAAGCTCAAACCACAACCGTTTAGTAGTCAACATCACTAGGTTTGCATAGCAGATATTAAATAGCCCCATGTACTCCATCATTTCTTCAATTTGCAACTCTTTCATGCAAATTTTCAACTTGTTGTAGGCATCAATCCCATCAATGATGGGTTGCCACATTTCTTTACCTTGTTGGAGTTACTGGAGAGCCTCATTACCCTTTGCCTTCATTAGTTGGATATGCTTTTCATTCACCTCCTTTTGTAATCCAACCTAGTCTTTGTAATGATTTTTAACTTTTTCAAATTTTAGAGCCTCATTTTTCCAAACGACAATCTCAATGGCTGATTTTTGGCATAAGGCATAGACCTCCTCCATGGAGAGATTATGATTCTCTACTACTAATCTTCTCAATTTGGCATTTCCTCTGGCAAGTTGCTCTTACTGTTGATGGACAAATTCTTCTAGCTATTATTTTTGTGCATCAACATTTCACATGTGATGGTTTTCTATGGTCAAAGTTTCATTTTCTTGGTGCATTTGCATCAACTTCCTCCATACCAAATGAGTTTTAGCTTCTACTACGGACTAATTGAGGACTGTCATTACCATTTCTCCCTCCACCCACTTTAGCTATTCTTGAAGCTACTAAAAAATATCATCTCATGTCAATGCAAGGTTGAAAAGAGCAGGGTTGGCAATTTGGGCATGCAATTTGACAACTTTTGTAGCCAAGTGTTGATTTTGTGCTTGAGCTATTTCAAGTTACCCTTCTAAGATGAGGCACTTTTCCTTCACCTCCAGTAGCTCTGATTGGGTTGTAGTGATGGTGTTTAGAATATCAAAGATATCCAAAATCAATTGCATAGTTCCCACCAGTTAGTCTAGCAGTTCTTCATGCTATGCTGCACTTAATTTCCTATTGATTGTTCCTATGGAGATTTGCACATCTCTTAGTGTAGAGGCTTTTGGTTCAAGTGTCGCATGTGCATTTAATCTCTCAGCAACTTGATCATCAATGATCTTTGCAGTTGTCTCTTGCCCCTAGTGTTGTATCACTAATACAGTTGTCTTCTCACCCTCCTCCAAGCACATTAAAAAGGAAGTAGCATTCCTAGAGATTTTTAGGAATAGATGATGCTAAGAGAGAGACACTGTTACCTCTTGGGCACTTGGATTTGACCTTGTAGGCAACTATGTTCATTGGACAGATAGTATTGATCCACCTCCCTCTATATGGTTGATTGTATGAGCCACTTCTTTGAGGTGACTCATGGTTGGTTTGTACATAGATGGGTCTTCACCACTAGTTCCTACTTGTTGCTCCTACTATTGCAAGAGTTTCTCTAGGATTTTTTGCATGTGCTCAACTACAATGCTAGCTTTTGGCGTTTTCTCATGAGTAGAAGGTGGAGGTGGTTGTTGCTACTCTTCTTTTATGGTCGTGGTAGGCATCTTATCCTTCATCATCTTAGCCCATGAAGCATTAGGAGCATGCTTGAGTGTATCATTTGCATAGTAGACTATATCTACCCTTTTGCATAATTTTTTGATTAAGTAGGAAAAGGGTAGGATTTTTCTTCCACATTCATTCTCCTTGAAATGCTTTCCTATCTGTAGATAGATTACTTGTGGAAGGTTTGCTAAAAATTTCCTACTTAGAGCAGTGCATGCTCAGGTAGAGAAGGCTATCACCTTATTGGGCCTTATTGCTAGATTGAGGTGATAGGCTACTATCTTAAAATAGACTCGCTTTGCCAATGTGAGTGCACCAAACTCCTTGCAGTCAACCCCATAACACTCTTGAGTCCACTCCTTCTTTACTTTAAGATTAACTAGTGTGGACAACTCTGCCAACTATGTTCCTATATTAAGCAACCCAAGGACCTGCGCAATGGCTTCTACTAAGTAAGACACTTGGATGTCCTTGATTTTCATAATAACTCCTACTATCCTATTGTTCTAGAAAAGATACATTTATCCCATGTACCACTCCCCACTCAAAGTGATGATGGGAAACATGGGAAAGGCTTGCAGTTGAGCTCTAACATCTTCTGGATCCTATTCAAGGAATGACCCAAAGTTTAGCTCTTGGAGAACTGAGCATTATACCTCACAGTTTCCAATTATGTCAAGGTAGGGTTGTGTGAGTGTGAATTTTAGTTTGGGTACAGGGCTTGGTGCTTGACCTCGCTATGAGTGTTTAGATGTAGCTTCCTCTTTAGGAAACTATCAAATAGATTCCACCTTGGTCTCATCTCTAAGAGATCCCATTGTGTGGGTTACCTTAGCCTATTCTTGGCCATGTTCTTGTTGGCCTCTTCTTCCTCTAGGTCATTTCTCTCATGGTTGCAATGGTCCTTCCTTCTATCGTCTCTTCGATCTTGGTTCCATTTGTAATTACATCATAATAGTGGATTAACAAATATTATGTAACTTAGAATGACTAGAATACCTTGTCTCATAGGAAGGTTACACTTGGCTAAGATGTGATTATGGTTGGATGGATTAAGTATTTAATTATTAATTTAATCTTTGGTTTACTAAAGTTGTTGGAAGGGTTGAATTCTCAAAAATTAACGATTTAATAACATTTTATATCTTAACCCTTTGGGGAAGTTAGGAAATTTTTTGAAAAATTATTATCAAAACCTTGAGGTTTGCTACCTTGATGACTAAGAGCTTACCTTTGATAACTGTAGGATTGAAGAATGGGGTGATTTGGATAAATGGTGTGAGAGCTATAGGTTTGGGAAGGTTCTAGGCTCTGAAAATTGCAAAAACTCCTTGGATGTTATGGACCAAATGTGAAAAATTTAAAGGGTTTGATGATATTTATACTATTTTTGCATTGCATTGATGGGACCACATTGACATAGTCTACTGCATTGATGGGACCTAGCCAATGCAACTATTGACCACCATTGACCGAGTCAAATCTTGAAAATTACAAAGAAATTTTGAATAAAATTACGATCAAATGGAAGCCCAACCAACCACGAACATGATAAAAATGCAAGAAGAGGATGTTGAAATCCCAAAAATTGAGAAAATTAAGAGAAATGGAGAAAGATGGTGGAGAATGAGAGTTCAAGGAGCACATAATGATCTGCACAATGGAATATGCAAAAGATAGGATTGTAGCAATGTCTAAGGTAAGGGACTTAACTAATAAAACCAAGAGATATGCAAGTGGGTCTTTCCCATAGCTAGCTCATGCCCTTTTTTCCTTTGCATAACCTCAACTAAGGAGTCCATGGGCCCCATAGTTGATTAATAATCATGAAAAGTTAAGGACCAACCAAAAAGAATCTATCTAAGAATTCCAACACATCAGATTAAGACATCAGACATAACATAGAAACCAACAGTGAGGTAAGTTATGCTAGCATAGATGGATGACTAAGAAGGTGGAATGGAATTCCAAATTAAGGTCGTAAGAAGTCCCTTATAGAATATGTGTTTAAAATGACTTGAGAAGATCCCTAGTCCAGACTAAAACCATCCTCTTTCAGTGACTTTGCATTACCACTCCAAGATCGATCTACCCACTCAAGACACAAGAGTGCTCCCATAAAAAAACTATCATTCCATAAAGGAGAGAAAAAAAGAGAAGTAGGAAGTAAAGGAGAGAGGGCTATAGTTAGAGGGGACCTTTAAGCATGGGTAGCATGTCTTTCTAGTCCCATAACCAATGCTTGTAGCTTGTTTATTTATCTAAGGGATGTGCTTTCAATTCCTATCATGTTTTTTTAGATGGAAACCACACCATGTAAAGACTTATTTGATTTCTTGAAGTGGTTGGAATGGAATAGTAAGAAGTTCATGAAAAATACTCAAGCACTAAAGCAAGTAGAAGAGTACTAAGAGTATTGAGTCCCCTTGAAGTCACACCCTCTACAAACTTTTGAATCCTTCCCAATTTTGGAACTACAAAGGTCACCAATTGATTAAAAGTTTCTTTAGTGGAAGTAATCTCAAATTTTTAAAAAACCATAGAGTTTATTGGTTGGGCGGATGATGTGGACACAATGCTTATTCCATGAAAAATAAACCATGTCATATTCATCAGACATCAGAATTCAAAAATAGAAACGAGACATAACAATCACAACATTAAACACAAATCATCATCTAGTAAATAGCAATAGTGGCATTGTGTCATGTGGTAATAAAGCACTTTTATTAGTAAAAATAATGAAAAGTCACACTCAAACAACAAAAAACAAAGTAAAATATATAAGAAAGTGTAAAATAATCAATAAAGGTTTAAATATACTAAAAATGGTGTAAAAGGGAAAAAATTTGTAAATCAAAAATTTGTAAAATAAAATATATAACTTGTAAAATCAAAAATGTGAAAAAAAAGGTAGAAAAATTGAGAAGCCATATGGATTATTAGCACAGATGACCATCTTCCCCATGACTAAGTTTGAAGGAGGAGATTGGAAAAATTGAACGTGATTGTCCATACATTGAGGTGGTAGTTACACTAGCTTGTCTTGGTTCTAGGAAAGGTTTCACTTATTGGATGTTTACCAACTACTTTTTATTTGGGCTCTCAGATTTGTAAATTAACAAAGCCCCATGGGGAAATTTTTGATCAGTTATATAAGGTCCCTTCCATAATGTTTGGAATTTGGTCTTCTAGGGTACATGTGTGGGATTCTAATAGAGAACCTTATCTCCTAATTGAAGTTTTACTTTCCATATTCTAAGGTTATGACATTGCTTGTTGAATGCCTTGTGCACCTCATTCAAAGATAGGACCACAAATTGATTTTCATTTAGCACATTGAGGTTGATCAATCTTTTTTTTTATGCTAGACTTAGGTCAAGATTCAGATCATAAGCTATTGAGAGTGTACAAAGCTTGGATCAAATCGAGAGCATTAGAAGGTTTCCATAAACTAGCTCATAGGGAGAATAGCCAATAGGAATTTGCCATGTTGAGTAGTAGGCCTAGAGGACATTGTTGAGTTTTGTACTCCAATTTTTCCTATATTTTCTTATGGTCCTTCTTAGGATCTTTGTGATCTCCCTGTTAGTTACCTCTACTTGACTATTGGCTTGGGGGTGATAGGGTGTTGTCAATTTATGTTCAACCCCCAAGTGTTGCATCAACTTTATAAAAGTAGCACCTATGAAATGATTTCCATTGTTAGAAATTAGTGCACGTAGCATCCTAAACCTATTTACAAAATTTTGTTGTACAAATCTAGTAGCAGTAGATGATGTACAATCAGTAACGACTACTACTGCTACCCATTTTGTGTAGTAGTCAACTACTACAATGATGTATGCCTTTCCATTGGACATGGATGTGATGGGACCCATAAAGTTAATGCCCCATATGTCAAAAGGCTTTAGTGGTTGAATCCATTGTTAAGGATCCTCCATTCATGCAGTTATTCCATAATTTCATTAACAACATTAACAAGATCGGACAAATTGGTGGACATACCTGAAGATTGTAGGCCAATAATATCCTACCATCAAGATTTTTATCGTTGTGCATCTCCTTGCATAGTGACCTCAGTAAGGTCCTTTGTCAACATCCTAGAGAATGCGTAGTTGATCTTCATCAAGGACACACCAACAAATTAGGCCATCAGTGCACACCTTGTAAAGGTGTCCATTGATTTCCATGAAGTATTTGGCTTAATAAAGAAATTATTACTTCTTTCTAAAGTTAAGATCTTATGGCATCTCCTAAGTGAGAAGATAGATAAGGTGTCATTACACCATGTTATTTCTATGGGCACTTGGTCATTTAGTACTTCTATAAAAAGGAGTTCATCTGAAAACTAATTAGAGAGTGGGCTCTCCTCCTCTTTATTATCCCATCTTAACCAAGAGAGGTGGTCAATGACCAGATTCTTAGTTTCGTTTTGATCTACCATTGTGAGATCGAATTCCTACAAAATCATCAGCCATTGTATGATAAGGGGGCTCACCACTAACTTGTTCATTAGGAAGTGGATAACACTATGATCTGTATGCATAAATACTTTATAACTAAGCACATAGTGCTTGAATTTTTCAAGAGAATACACTACTGCCATTAATTCTTTCTTTGTGGTGGTGTAATTTAGCTATGCACCTACAATGCTTCAGCTTACGTAGTGGATGTAATATGGACATTTTTTATCATCCAACTACATAAGCACTACTCCCAAAGCATAATTAGATGTGTATGTCATTATGTAAAATGGTCTAGACCAGTTTGGTGCTTGTAGAATTGGAGTTTCTACAAGTTTTTCATTTAGCTTTTGGAATGCATGTTCGCACTTCTTGGTTTAGATGAATGGAGCATCTTTCTTCATAAGCTCAACCAATAGCTTTGTGATCTTAGAAAAATTCTCTACGAATCACTGGTAGTAACTAGTATGTCCAAGGAATGATTAGACATCTTTAACTATCTCTAGTTGTTGTGTTATTACTAGGATGATCCTTATCTTCTCTGGGTCTACCTCAATCCCTTCTTGTGAAATTTGGTGCCCCAACACAATGTTGTATTGGATCATGAGATGACTCTTTTGCTAGTTGGGCCATAGATTTATTTTCACACATATTTTTAGTACTTGCTCAAAGAAGTTAAAGGCTTGCTCAAACATAGCTCTATATGTGGAGAAGTCATCCATGAAGACTTTCACACCACTACCTATCTACTACTAAAAGATGCTAAGGACTAGGCATTGAAATGTTGTAGGGGCATTGCATAGATTGAATGACATCTTACAATATACAAAAGTCCCCTAGGGGCTTGTGAATGTTTTCTTGGCCTAATCTTCTAGCATAATTTGGATTTGATTATAGCCATTATAACCATCCAAGAAGCTATAATAGCAATGCCCAGAGATACTATCCAAAACTTGGTCCACAAATGGTAATGAAAAATGATCTTTAAAAGTTTCCATGTTCAATAGCTTGAAGTCAATGAAGACTTGCCATTTGCCACCTTTCTATGGCACAATTACAAGTGGGCTAAGCCACTCACTATTTGTGATGGGATAGATAAACCCTACCTTGAGGAGTTGCTCTATTTCTTCCTTGATGAAGCTAAGAAATTGAAGCAGATCATCAAGGTTGCGTTGAAGCTACAAATATTTGTGGATGCCTTCTTAGCTTCATGGTTGCATTGGTGTAAATGTGATACTGGCATATCCTTAGATTGATTCCAATTAGTTTGGGATATGACCAAGCAAAGGATATTGGCCATTTGTTAACCACCTTCAACAACTTTTCTTTTTATTCAGGAGCAAGTCTGCCATTGATTATGACTAGCTTACCACTATTTAAGAATGCATATTTCATGCTAGTTGGTAGATTTTTCAACTCTAGGGGCTTTTGCTTGAAGTTATCAGGTATTTCCAACTCTCCCCAATAGGTATCATTATCTTCATCATCATAGAGTTGGTGATGAACTTGCTCAAGTTCATCCATGCTTTCAACATAAGCACATGTTAGGATCTCAATTGGTTCCATCCATAATGTGCTACTTTCTAAGTTAGTTTTTAGCCACTAGGTGCCCTTATATTTTGTGGTTGTTGTGTACAGACACCTTTGAATATCTATTTCTTGTGCACACTGATTACATGCTTTAATGTATGTACTTTTGATGGATCAAATCTTTTGCATGTAATTGCACATGTTATCATTGTACGTGATGCATGGAATACACTTCTTCTCCAACCATACAAATTCATTTTCCTTAGATATTTTCAAGGAGGGGTCCCTTATGTCCATTTGCACATCAACCATGCTTAACCAAGCTTTTTCCATAATAATGGGAAAGTTACCCTTGGGATTCTAAATCTTGGTCACTAGAAAATTGGTAGGATAGGACCACCCACAAACTATGGTCATAATGTCCTCCACTAATCCCAAAGGAATAGTGATTGATTAGTCTACTAATTCTAAATGGGTATTGCTCTTCTTAAGAGGTGGTAGGTTCTAGGCCTTGTACATGTTATGAGAGATGAGATTTACTCTAGAACCAAAATCAAGAAGAGCCTTGCATGGTTCATGCCCAATGATTTGCAAGTAAATGAGTGGAATTCCTAGATTAGATCTTTTCATGGGAAGATTACCAACCTTGATCCAATTGGAAATAACATGAGTTAACATCATAGTATGGATTTGAGGTAGTGTTTGGTTTGAAGAGCACTCGAAGATGTGTGATGCAAAGGATGAGGATGTTGGAGATGCAAGGTGACTAGTTGCATGAGGTTGTAATGGTTTAGGAGGACTATTGGATTAAAAAAGGTTACTTCTTAGATCAATTATTTGAACCACATGGCTGGAAGGCCAGATGTCAATGTACAACCCTCGTTGCATTTTGTTGCTAGGATTGTGGAGGAGTTTTGCCCTACATAGATGAAGCAGGAGGTAATTGGGTAGAGGGTAGAGGGATGTGTGCGAATGGATGTAGAATGTGGTATGAATATGGGTTTTCTCCTTAAGTGGATGGTGAATGTGTTCAGTGGTGCTCTAGAGGGTAATAGTGAAATAAGGCATGACTTATAGAACTTCTTGGAGAAATAGGTTGCTGAACATAGTACCCATACGGATTTGGTTACCTGTAAGGGTATTTTTGCCTTGGTAGTGGCATCTAAGGGCTCATGTGTCCCTTATTTCTAGCCTTGGATTTTCCTTCTTATGTTAGACACTTTGGATTATGTTTGATATTTGTCATTGAATAGCTCCAACATGGTACTTCATCTACAGATAGATTTTGGCTTCAAGGACCAAGGCTAGCTTTCAGCTTCTTTGATAAGTGTCCTTAGAAAGAGTTTGAGTTTCTACCAATCATTTTCAATGTTCTATAAGGAACAAGCATCATGGAAAGCTTGTAGATGTGTTTGTAGATAGAATTGTATGCCCCCCTTAAATCTTGGAATATTGTTCATATCTAAGTGCTTGATCTAACTTTCTTTCACATGCCTAGTTGGGATCTTTACTACCTCTACAATGTTGAGCATGCTTTGAGTCACCAATAGAGGTTCATCATCATCATTGCATTGATGATGCTAATGATGTTTTCTACCACCTCTGCATTTTTGATGGCCTTGATGGTCATTGTTGTCTTGTTGATCACCTTCATCATCATTATTTTGATGGTGGCTTTTATGAAAACCAGCAAATGAAGAGGAGCATTTGGAATTAGATGAAGAGGAGGAAGAGGAAGGTGGACTACCATCACCATCGTGATGTCTGCTAGCACCTCTTCACTCATTACAACCACCATCCTTAAATCCCTTGCCATTGTGAAGTTTACTTGAGTCCCTACCTTAATTATGACATTTTCCTAAACCTGGTTTATGAATTGAAAAATATTCATGTTGAGAACCTTCAAAGGGAGAATCCTCATTGTCATCTTGAATTAGTAGGAATAAGAGATTAGTGAAATGTTTTCCCTTTATAGCCTCATGGTGCTTCTCCTAGTGTCAATCTCTCCTGCATTATGTTTTAGTGGGGCGGTAATTCCAAGTGTCATAACCATTCACAACCTTTTTCTCGTGAAGAAATGGAATTCCCAACTTCTTAAGAGTTTAAAAGAGCATCTTGGGCACAGATTGATTAGGGAGTAGTTCAATATTGCGCTCCATGTCATGCCATCATAGCTACTCATCTTAGTGTAGAATGAAGGTGAAGTTTGGTACATACTCATTTGGATGAGTATATGCGACTTTGCAATCCTATGGAACAAGTGATTTGACATCTTCATGCTTATGAGAAGAAGAAGACATTTTGTAAAAAAAAATAAAATTATTAGTGTGCTTTTGTAATTGGATGTCATTTAAGAGTGATGTTGATCTTGGGTCCATCCAATGATATTAATAATGTTCACTAATCCTAGATAGCACATGTTTCAACAAACAAAGTCCCCAGCAATGACACCAATGATGAGTGGTGATGTACCCTTATGCCCAACCATATGACTCACAAAGCATTCATGCATGATATGGTTGAATTCCATGGACTTTATAGTTTCCAGTGCACTAGTCTTCTAAGCAATGAACCTTGCCCTAAGTTTGCTCTTTGTCTTCCTGATTACACTTGTGAAGTACAAAGGTATCGTTAAGTGAAATTGAGGCATATGATTTTTATCATTTTATATTTTATGTTCTTTGGTGATTTGAGATAGAGATAAAGTAATTTAATGAAAAATCTAAATTAAGTAACTAACTAATCTTTAACTGGCCCTAACATAAGCATCTAGCCCCCCTTTTTGTACATGTCCTGAACCCACGTATCCTCTACTAGGTTATCGAGTACTATGCTACTAGGCCTACCAAGCAATAATGGTGCTGGGATTACCAAGTAAATGCATGTGATGTTCAAAGTGGTCGTACTTATGTAATTAATCTATTTAGCATATCTCACTTAATACCTTATTAGCTTAATTATTGGAAAACATTGAATAAATAATAGAAAATATTGCATGCATGAATAAATATCTAAACTATCCAGAATGCTACAAGCTTTATCAAGAAGCTTGTATTTATTGCTACACACACTATTGTGCTTAGGTAAAATAGTGCTGGAATAAAGATTCATACACTCAATGACTCCTAATGCAAGCATTTGGGAAAAATATTCTAACTTTCAAATGAACAAACTATAAGAGCTTTGCTACTACTATGAATTTGATGCCATATGTGTAGCTGGAGAACATGTATTTATAGGCCAAGATAGACCCCTACATTGATGGGGCCATGTCGCTGCAATAGACTATGTTGATGGGGCCTAGTCGATGGGGTCATGTTGACACAATAGACTACATCGACAGGGCCTAGTTGACATGACCTAGTCAACACAACAAACCATATCTCATCATACCTAGATAGAAAAGTAAAGGACCAAGTGAGAATGAAAAGGATGTAATATTAAGGGGATTTGTGGATTCTCTAAAGCTATCCTATTGCTAAGTCGTATTATCTACTTACATCCTAACAAAAATGGAAATATGTCTAAAATAAGTGTTGCCTTACCATGTCATTGGAAAGACATATTACCCATGCCTAAAGTTAGTCCTCTAGTAAGGTTAACATAGTAATAACATAATAAACACATAGAATAAAAATCTATGAGGGTTT
The DNA here is from genome assembly GCA_015680685.1 of Gnetum montanum. Taxonomy (NCBI): domain Eukaryota; kingdom Viridiplantae; phylum Streptophyta; class Gnetopsida; order Gnetales; family Gnetaceae; genus Gnetum; species Gnetum montanum. The sequence continues at coordinate 952,137 of MNCI01005936.1, forward strand.
CACTAGAAAGACTTGTTATCCATGCTTGAAGGCACTCCTCTGTCTAATGGCCAAGTCTTCTTTACAAAAATGGGCTATTAATAAACTACTTACTAGAACTTCATTGTCAACTATTAGTACTCCTTATAGTTATGATAGTCTTATGGTTGCTAGTTTAAGGATGATGTTATGTGATGTTACTAGTAAGTGGTATGGAGTTGGTTTGGATCTTGGAAAGGACTAACATTTACTTTAACCACACATCACACATAGAATTCATTATGCCTATGATAAGACACCTCACATCTCAATTTCTTCTCATCCCATTATTCACCTCATTGTTGCATGAAATTATGTACCTAATGATTTTATATAGTATAGTGCATGATTCCAACTAAGGTAGTTGTGTGTTATTTGGAACAAAGGCATGATTCACATTTAAGTTCTAAGGTACCCATGGACATCTATAGGAGTGGTTATGCAATGGAATTATGGAAAAAGCTTGCTTTGGGAAGGATCCACTTGCATGAATTTTGTTGATCATGGCTTTGAATCAAAAGCTCACACCTTTAAGGACATCATGAATAGATTTTCTAAATTTATGCATGATTTTAAGACTATTACTCATTAATTTTGATTATTTTTAATGATTTTACATGATTTTATATTGAACTACCTCTACATTCAATATTTCTTGGCCATCTGGTGAACTTGACCTTTGGTTTTAGTGTTTGAAAACTTGTGGGCTTTTGTAGTTAAGCTCCTTTGCCATGGGGTCTAAGGATTGTGATTTTTTGAAATTTTTTTGAACACCCCAATTTTAAACATTATAGTAACTAATAATAAAAATAATTAAAATGACTTAAATAATTTGAGATTTTAGTTATCCCATAGCCTTGTAAGCATTATTTCATAATCACCTTGAGTCTAAATACTTTTGAAAAGGATTAATCATTAAGAAAAAAATACCAAAACTAATGTTGATCCTTTGGTGATTGTAGATGATGACAAAATAAATGCCTAAGATTGAAGGTCTTTTACAAGGCAAAGAAGAGAGGCCAAAATGAGGATAGAGGAGGAAATGCCATGGATGCATAACATACATAATAATTAAATCTTAACCAAAACATGTTTGCTAGACCCATGGGACAATGAGAAAAAATTTCAATCCATCCTTCAACAAGTTTTACATAAAAGAGAAGTGTCAATATAACAATCCAATATGAAGATTCATCATTGGTCAATTTTTGAGGACTTCTATAATTGTGTAAAATTTGATGTTTGTCTAGTGATTTTTTCAATTTGTAATACATCCACTTAAATAAACGTTTTAATATGAAATTCATAATTGTCATGTTAGTCATTCTAGTCCTTGTCACACCATACTTTTTGTAATGAACCTTTTTCCTCTTGTAAAATTCAAGGATGAGTTTTTGTTGAGTCATGAGGGTATGACAAAGCATAAAATTCTACTATATCATAGATGCTACATCAAAAATATGCAATGTAGAATCCCTTGATAATGTAATGTAGCATCCCTTGATACATAGCATCTACTACATCGCATCTACTATATCGTAGGCTAGGATGCTATGTCGTAAATGTGATGTCACAATTATAATAAACACCTATAAATACAACTCTCCTATTGTGTTTATGGATACCTTTGGTCATTCTAGTAGCTAGACCCTTGTAGTTTTATTCTATAATCTTAGAAATAGTCAGTGAATGCTTGTAGTGTAGATTTGAGTTAATTGCACAACATCTTATTTGAGTGGAATTGTATCTAGAAACATTTCATGAACAAAAATAAGATAAAGATTGATTCATATTCATTACAGCACTTCAACTTAGAATATATTTACTTTTAATTGAATTTACTTTCCATGTACTTAGTTAATATTTACATTTTTATGCATGTTAATCAATTGGTAGAATGCATGCAACCAATTTCAAGCATAAACATGTATTTGCTTGGTAATAATAAATAGTGTTATTGCTTGGTTCATCTAGTAGCATAACACTTAGTAATCCTAATAGTGAGTATGTGAGTTTAGGATGTGGATGATAAGCTGGGAATGGACATTCATTGTCCTTAGGCTAACTTTGGATTTATCTTCTTATTATTAGTTAGATTAGTTAAATTATTAATTTCCATGATTTTAACTAGCTTAGCCATAGCTATACAACATCAATAGTCATATGCATCACTTTGGACTAGTAATAGCTTCGTAACATATATGTTACGAAACCATATGTTTAACAGTGTTTCTGTTTTATAGTTTCTGTAGTATTTCTCTCAGCCTCCCCTTCTTTTCCTTGACGCATGAGATCAAATTTCTAAAATTTCTAAAAAGAAATTAATTGTATAACTTAATTAACAATGAACTTAAATTCTAGATAAGCCTATAGTAATAAGTATCAACTTCCAACTTATCATACATGCCCTGAATTAGTGTAACCATTATTAGGATTACAAAGCAACATGCAACTAGATGTGTTAAGCAATATCACATCAAGGTTATCAAATGATTACACGTTATGCTTGCAACTAGTCACACTCATTTTGTTAAAGTCTATGTGCAAGGGTGTAACACCCTTCTTTCAAGCCTTAGGTTAAACAACATTATTTTGGGTATATAACCCCTAATGAACGATTGACCATGACAAGATAAACTAAAAATCCAAATGATCAAATGCATTTTGATTTTTAGTTTATCTTACCATTGTCAAGAATTGATTAGATAACATTGAGTTATAAACTTCTATAAATCATAGGGTATACCTATGTTTCACTTATTTTAGGTTCCAGCACCCCCCCACAATGATCTAACATAATGATAAGAAAAAATAATGTAGTGACTTAAGGAAAAAGAAAAAACGAGAACAATGGATGATGAAATATACAAAACATAATTAATTCACATGAATATATATAAAGAATTGAAAACTAAAACTAAATTAAAGAGGAACAAAGGAAATATAATTTGAAAATCTTAATCATAATCATAAATATCTAGAAAAACTATAACATGTGTAGCCATACATAAAATATCCATAATTCAAATACATAATACATAAAAAAGAATAACTAGATACTAGTGTTATAAAATTTCATAATAATGCCAAGAAGTAAATAGACTTATGATGGCAAGTAAACATGCATAAAATCCAATGGTCAACAAGAATAACAAGATCTTCTTGCTACATCTAGTCTTGGTGACTTGAAATAAGAAAGAGGGTTAGTATACACTAACTAAGAAACCTTAGCATCTCCTTCAATTAAATTGAGTGGAAGTCTCATGGTGGCTAGATGAAGGGCATGATAGCTTGCAACACATGTTAGTAAGCACAAGTAATCCAAACATCATAGACCACATGTCATATAAAAATTTGAACATCACACAAAATCCTAATCAAATTGAATTACCCACTTTATCTATCAGCTTACAAATAGGGAGGCTAACATGTATTGCACTTAGTTTCAACTGTATGAATTGTTGTCATGTATATTTTTCAAAATTTCAAACTAAATGCCAAAATACTATGCATATGAATTTATTTATTAGTCTCAAACTAAATCATTGATGCTAAAGAAACCTCCTAGGACTCATCTCTATGATCTAAAGGCATTGAACAAAGGGACTAAAAAGCCATGGATCATCCTCTCTTGCAGGAGGGAACTTATAGTAAGAGTCACACTTATGCATTCCAATGGGGGTTAAATACCAAACATATCTAGGAATTCTATCTCCAACTAGCCACATAACTTGATGCTAGATCTAGATGATCAACAATCATATGAGTCTTTAAACAAACACAAACCAAACATTAATGATGGAGAGATACAATCAATAATTAATAAGTCCAAATCGCTAAAAGCTCTAAAAATACCTAACAATCATTTCCATGATTGAAATCAACAAACCAACATAATCTAGGTTTAACAAATAGTGTCAAACTAAGTCTAGAATTGTTGAATTTTGTTAAACTAAGCTTCAGTAATAAGATGAATTTAAGAATGGTTAAAATTGGGAGACCATGACCTTACCATGACTCATGGTTGTTGACCATGACATGATTCTGATCCATGGTTTTCATAGAAAATCCACTAGAAAAAACTAGAATAAAAACACTTGATCATTAATTCACTATGATTTGTGGTTAGTAAGAAAGCACTCAAAATGGTTCAAAATGATGAAAATGAGAAGGAAGTCTTGACCATAACCTCATCACAACTTGTGGTGGAGATCATGATCTAACCACAACACATGGGACTACAAGAGTTTACAAAAAGGAGACTAAGAAAATGTAAGAAATGGCTTAGGATCAACCCCAACCTCATCACAACCTAACCACAACTTGTGGCTAACACTAACAATCTTATCATGATCTATGATTAACTTGTGGTTTTAGTGCAAATCTCAAAAAAGGTAGAAAACAACATGAAAAGAATTTAAAACAATTAGCAACTAGCATGGGATGTTAGGGATACTATTGACATAACTCAAAAAATGTAAATAGGTCTTCAAACTAAGCATACAAAGTCAAATAAAATGATTTCATGATAAAGGGGTCGATGAAAACTTGTAAAATAATAATGTCTTGAAATTTCAAAAAATGAACAAAACCCAATTAAATCTAGAGTAAGATGAAAATATTAGCATCAAGATAGGAATGTAACAAATAATACCCAAAATCCTAGATCAGTTGATATAATAATTCTTACAAAATCCTCTTCCTCCAAAGTTGTTGAAAAATCCCAAAATTACAATAAAAAATAAACAATGAATTAATTGTAAGAATCAAGTGATCCACTCATACAAAGTAATATCCAAATCTCGACATAATTCATACCTATCTAAAGAAATTTTAAAAAAATCAATCCCATGTTTTTTATACAAAAAACATATGAATCATAACAAACACAAAAAAATGCCAAGATAACTTATGTGAAAAATTGAAGCAATAATCCATAATCAACACACAAACTCAACCAAACACTCTTGTACAACCATGCACATGAACGAACAAAGCTTCATGCATTGGCACAAGCCTTCAACTTAGCAATACTTCCATGTCTAAGAAAATGGATGTCCAAGTATCTAATTGATAGAATGTGGGGTTTTTATGGGAAATCTAATAAAAGACTCAACTTGAGAAAAATTTTCTAATTTCTAAAAATAAAATGACAATAAAAGAAGTCTACCAAAAAACTATTTGTAACTCATGTAACCTCCCATAAAGCCAAACACTATACTAAAAGCACTTAAAATAAAACAACACATACCCTAAATAAATTAATTATTACAATAATACATGCTTATGTAAAAAATATCTCCATTTCATGACATGCTCATGTCATAGTGGCCATGAAAGATTGCTAGGAAATCCACTAGGTTAGTGCATAATAGCTAAAAATACATAATTAAATAATGCATAAAAATAAATACTCTTAACAAATAAATATAAAGCTAAAAATATAAATATCTACCAAACATACTTAACATAACTTCTGAAGCATAAAACAAGCATAGAGAATAAGCTAAGCATATTAACCCAAACATTCAAAAATATTGGTTATTACAAAGAAAAAATAATTTCAAAAGTTAATTACATCAAAAAATTAATTGCATTAGAAGTAAATTCTATTCTAAGTTAGAGTGTTGCAATGAATATAAATCAATCTTGACCTTATTGTCATTCATGAATTGTATCCAAGTATAATTCACTTGAATAAGACATCATATAATTGACTTAGATTCACAGTGTGAGCACTCGCTAATCATTGCAAAAATAAAAAAAATGAAATTGACAAAGTCTAACTACCTATTGATCAAATGGTATCATAAATGTTATAGCTGAAATGTATTTATATAGATTTATTATAATTGTGACATCACATTTGTAGTATGACATTCTAACCTATGATATTGCAACTGCATAGTGCTATTTTTATTAATTTTAAGACAAAGGCTATACTGGCTTTAAGCTTTTCAACGTACAAATGCTTCATCATACACTCACGACTAACCAAAAACTTATTTTCAAGATATACAAAGATAGGATAGATTTTTTTACAAAATTTATAAGAGTTATACAAGTTGACTAGCATTACAAGAACTTGAGTGATGCATTTAAAAAATTATTTAAGTGGATGTATTACAAACTGAGAAAATGATAAAAATATGGGACCAACATTAAATTTTATAAAAATTGTAGATGTTTTCAAAAATTTTCTGATGATGAGTCTTCATGTTATTCCTAATGGTGGTAGTTCTTCCAAACTTGGTTGCTTTGTTGGTGCTTTACTTTTATGTAGAACTTTTGAAGGATGGACTAGAATTTCTCTTCATAAACCCATGGATTTCTAGGTAGCAAACATATATCATTGATGGGACGTGATATCGCGACCGTTACGATATGGCATCCCTTGCGATATCGTGTACGCGATATCGCATCTTCCCCTGCGATATCGCGTACGCGATATTGTGGTGCGCTGTCATATTTATAAATAAGAGGTGGCTCTCCCTTGTTTCCTCATCTAGGCCTAGACTGTAGCAAAAATTTGGCAGTTTTTCCACTCCAGAGATAGATTAATTTCCATGTGCCCATAGTAGGAACTCCAGAGTGAACGGATCTTTATTCAAGTAAACATTGTACCTGAACACATGTTTGTGTACGAAAATAAAGACGAGCTTCTTGGATAAACCTTGCAGTGCATGAAATAGGCTAATTAGGATGTATTTATTGTTATTTACTATTTTCTATTTACATGCTTTATTAGTTATTAAATCCTTTTCAACCCTTCTCTCCTAGTTAAGTGCCTCAGTATGACCGCTTTGAGCACATGCGTTATGCATGGTGATCCCAGCAACGACTAGCTTTTGGTAACCACGGTTGCATTGGTTTAGGGTGTGTATGGTAAGTGGGAATGGATGCTGATGCTAGGTTAATTTAGACTTAGTTAATTAGTTAAAGTTAGGAATTAGTCTCTTCACCCTTCAACTCAATAGCATAGGAGATAAAACACAAAAATATATAAAAATCATATACCTCGGACTTACTTAATCATACACTGTGAAAAATACAAGTAAGTCTGGGAAGACAACAAATAATTAACCTTAAGTGTTCCATGAGGCATGTAGGCACTTAGTTTGTGGAGTTTGACCATATCACGCATGTTACACTCGTATTTGTATGGTTGAGTGTAGGGGTACCTCACCACTCATCATTGGCGTCGTTGCCGGGGACTAAGTGTTTGTGCGCTAAGTAGAACATAAGAGATCATTCACATTGCTGGGAGCTTAAACAAACCTTAGGGTTAATTAATTAAGGAAAAGTTTATATAATGGTAAAAAAGCACACTGAATAAGACATAATGTCTTCTTCTTCTTCTCACAAGAGCAATACACCACCTAGGGACAATACAAAGAATAGTCGGCAATCAAAAATACATAACCTAAATCCACCAGTTCCTCAACAATATAGGGTGGAATATACTCATCCTGATGAGTATATACCCAATTTTACTTTTATCCTCCATTAGGATGAACAGATGTGCTGGAGAGACTTGCAAGGTAACATTGTCTTACCTCCGGATTGTGCAGTCCCCAACATGCTCCTCCGTGCTTTGGCACAGATCAGCATGACTCAGCTCTATGCTGAATACGTTGTGAAAAATTTTGACATGAGGGATTACCATCCCACAACTTTACAACGTATGAGGGACTTAAGGCAGAAGAGCCAACATACACTATTGAAGGGCAAAGAGGTCTCACACGTCCTAAGTGAAATTGGAGATGGTGAACCACTTATAATGGGTTCTCTATCAGAAGATGTTTCCCTTCTTAATGAAAGTGAGGAGGTGGGGTATCAGAACCTATGATCCATAATACATAACCCTGGTTTTGATCCCCATGAACACCAACTGTTCACTGAGGGAACAACAACATATAACAAGGATGGACACTTAGATCGTCAACATGATCGAGACCGAAGCCACAAAAGAGAAGGTAAGAAACATCGTCATGGCGATGGTTCTCCTTCTTCTTCCCCTTCTTCACATCATTCACCCTCTCCTTCCACCTCTGGGCGTAGTCATAGAGAGCATAATGGTGAGGATAGAGGTAGACAAACTAAGAGACCTCGATGAGAGAGTCGAGAGGGAGGACAAGGGCATGAACGAAGGGAAAGTAGGGAACAACATAGACATCATAGACTTCATGAAAGAGATGATCATGACGAACCCCTACTTGTCACCCGAAGTATGCTTGATATAATGGAGGCTGTAAGAATTCCAAAAAGGCTTCAAAAGGACAACCAGATCAAGCATTTAGACATGAATAATATCCCACGCTTTGAAGGGGGATACAACACTAATCCGCAACATCATTTACAAGCATTCCATGATGCCTGTGCCTTGCGAAACATAGAAAATGAGTGAAAAAAACTAAAGTTATTTCCCAGGACACTTATTAAGGAAGCAGAGAGTTGGTACTGGTCCATGGAACTGGAAACCATCAGGAGGTGGAGTACGATGTTAGAACTCTTAAACGATAAGTATCAAATGTACTCCAGAGTGTCTAACTTGCGTAAGCAGATCCAAGGATGGAAGCAAGGTACTCATGAACCCTTGGATGCTGCCATGGGCCGCTACTATGCATTGTTACATCATTGCCCAAGCCATGGATACACACAGTGGGACCAACTTTGCCACGTCGTAGATGGGCTAAGGCATGAGACTAGAAGAACCCTTGGGACTTATGCCCAAGGGAGACTATCAGAACTTAGATCCCATGAGATACATCACTTGTTGGAAAAAGTAGCAAAAGAAGAAGGTGAACTATGAAAAAGAGAGAATGCGGAAGAATATAACCATGATCCCTTTCTTCGAAAGAAGGGAGTGAAATTTTGCGATGAAGAGGATGAGTCACCACTCGAAGAGTTGGTGAAAAAAAAAACCTTACTGATTCAAAAACTAACAACAGAAGTATCGGCTAAGGTGGATCAATTGTGGAATTCCTTAGACTCTAGACTTGAAACTATCCTAAAAATTGTAGAAGAGTCTAAGATGGAATGAAGTAGTGACAAAGATAAGACAAAGTGGAGAGATTTAGGCCTTGCACATAACAAGGGTAAGGGGAAAATTACTATCTCTGATGAGGTTGTGGATTCAGACACAGATGATGACAGTGGATGTGAGATCTTCCACTATGACCATCCTAAGGGATGTTGTCCAATCATGTCACATCTACAGAAGTCTAGGGTGTATGCACTTAATTTGATACTTAACCAATGGCAAACACCCTGAAGGTTACCTTATCCCCAAGGTAACCCAAGGTAGTTCCACAAACCATTAACGTATTATCCAAGTGGAACTCCATCACCACAACCCATTGGGCAACATCAGTAGTGGAAATACCCACAGTTATGGGGGATGCCACAACTGAAACATCAATACCCTTACCGGTAACCTGATCCTTATGGCTATTATGTGTAGCAACTAGTTTCTCCAAGTGACTCTATGAGTCATACAACTCCCCAACGTCACTACCAAGTTTAGGAGTACTTTAGGAGGACTCCTTCTCCTCCGAGAGGTACCCCACATACTTACCATCCTCCAACTCTAGCCACACCTCTTCCAGCAGTAGTTCCCATAACACCTCCTGCTCCAACAATGCAAGGGAAACTCCCCACTCAACCGTAGCAACGCAATGCTACGAGAGTCGTAAATATTCAACCCGTTGTTTGTTCTGATAGTAGTAAAAAGATAAGAGCTTTCTTCAAAACCAAAAGCCTATACAAGCTTTCACAACAAGCGGTTGAGTCTAGGTACACTCCTCCACCATCCAAAACTTCGGAGCACCCTTTAGTCCAACAATAAAGCTGTATGCATACGGTTATGTTAACGCATACCATAACCAACTGGATCAAGGTAGGTCACCTTCCTAGGAAACTATCTAACCCTAGGAGTCCCCTAATCTATCTACAAATTGCCAGGAATGAACCACATAAGGCTCTTCTTGACTCAGGTTTCAGTGTCAACTTAATTTCATGAGAAATGTATCAAACCTGGAACCTGTCCCAACTTAAGAAGAGTAACATTCAACTAGATCTGGTTGACCAGTCCATCACCATTCCCTTGGGATTGGTGGAGGACATCATTACCACTGTGTGTGGGTGGTCATACCTAGCTGACTTCCTGGTGATAGAAGTTAACAGTGACAACGGGGACTTCCGAATTATAATGGGAAGGCCATGGCTGAGTATGAGAGATGTGTACCTAGGGATCCATGATCTTTCCTTGAAGATATCAAAGATAAAAATTTATGGAAAGATTGAGAAGAAGAAAGTTTCATGCATCACATACAGTGACTCAGAGGGTGATGACATGGAAGAATGTTTAGCATCTCTTCCATGTAATCGGTGTGCCCAAGAAACACAAATTCAAAGGTGCCTGTATGTAGCAACCACACCAGTAGTAGACACCCCGTGGTTGACAGCTACTAGAAGGAGTAACCCAATATGCACAGAACGAACTGAGGAAACAACTCATGCTAATAATGAAGGCATAGACACATTGGAATATGAGCATCGCCAACTTCCACCCCTTAATCTAAGAACATCAGTTGGGAGAAGTTGGGCACTTTTATGAAATTCAAAAAAATGTTCATTATTTTGGATCTCTCCATTGTAATTCAGTCATGGGGGAGATGGCCACCTATGCTGACCATTGGAGGCCCTCAGTTATTTTAAATTTTTTGTTTTACACGTTTTTTTACACATTTTTGTTTTACACGTTTTTGTTTTACACATTTTTTTTTACATGTTTTTGTTTTACACGTTTTTGTTTTCCACATTTTTGTTTTACAACTTTCTTTAACTTTTCTTGTTTTTGTTTTACACATTTCTTTAACTCTTCTTGTTTTTGTTTTACAACATCGTTATACTTTTTCATTTTGTATGTGTGTGTGTGTGTGTGTGATCCACCGTGTAAGTTTGTCACCCAATAAGTGTTCTTCACGATGGTATGAACTATTTTCATATTGATTTCAAATGTTTGGTTTTTACCTTTAAGTCATAATGTTGATACTAAGGTATTTTTCTTTTGATATGGTAGGCAATGAGTCCACTTCATCCATTCATCCACAAGTTTCTATGGTCTCTCTTAGCTTGGAAATGTACAGTCTTTTTCTAATAAGAACTTTAACGAATCAGTGACTGGGCATTTCTCAAACTAAGGAAGGACTCAAGGATTGAAAAGGGTGACTTCAAGGGGACTTGATGCATTTGTGTTGGCCGTTCTCTTGGGTGCTTGGATGTTTTCTTCTAGAGTTTTCTTACCATTTTGACGTTACCCAATTGTTGGAAGCTGAGCAAATAAAAATAAGAAGTCTTTGCATGGTGGTTCTCACGCATAAAAACACAAAACACAAAAACAAAAAAATAAAAAAAGAAAAGAAAATAAATTGAGAATTCAAAGCACACCCCTTAGAAAAAATAATCTCTTGGGCTACAAGCACTGGTTATGGAACTAAAAATGTTCCCTCTAACTAAGGCCCTTATCGCTTCCTATTCTCTCCTCCTTTGTTTCTTCGGAATGGTGGTGGCTCTTGGGTGAAGGAATTCTTGTTACTTCAAGAGGATGAATTAGCTGGATGCATTAATGCGAAGTCATTGGAAGTGGTTTGTTTGAGGCTGGACATGGAATGGAACTTGCTAAGTCACATTAATCATAAACTACACAAGGGGCTGTACACCACCTTGTTCTTGAGACTCCATTCCATTCTCTTCTCTTCATCCTTCTCTCCATTGTTCACCTCATTGCTGGTTGTATCATTAGTGTATATTTTGGTTGACGCATTATTTTCTTTTTGGTAAATTCTTATGGTTAAGACTTTAACTCTTGTTCCAAATGACATTCCCAGAGCCTACGGACTCTTTGAATGTGGGTTTGTCAGGGCATTAAGGGCATGATCCTACATTGGGGAGGACCCACTGACATTCCTATTTGGTACACCAGTTAACTTCTTTTCCCTAACATTTTTGCAATTAATTTGATTTTTTTTTCATTTCCATCTTGACATCCATTTCATCAATGCTACTAGAGGTTCGCGATTAGTCATGGGGTATGGGGCCCAAATTTTTTGATTTTCTCCTAGCCTTGATTTTTTTAATTTTTTCCTAACCCCTACACCTTTGATAGTCATCGATATTATATCTCTAGACCCACAATCAGCCATACCACAACCTACCCAATGGACCTTCACTGAAGCAAGGTATTAATTACATGATGATTCATTTACCCTTGCTAATATAAGATTGTGTTGTGTGTCCAAATGGCAATTATACAACAACGGACCGGATTTGGAAGGAACACTTGGAATGGAGTAGTGCTGAAGCAGCTATGCAAGGAGCAAGACTGATGGTGCACTTACCGATGGACAACAAAAGGTGCAATCTGGCGTTGGCAGTAGCAACACTTCTTTCTCTCTCTCTTTCTTAGCTGCCAAATGAGGCCTGATGTCAATGTAATAAGGTGTTCACGCTTGTTTTCATGAATACTAGTTTTGTTGTGTCTTGTAATGATGATCCATTCACATGTCATCCCATTAGTTCATTTTGAGTCAATAATCCCATACCTTCCCTATATTATTGTAAGGAACTCGAGGATGAGTTTTCCTTTAGTCATGGGGGTATGATGAAATGCGATATCGCATGGGCCACGATATCGCGTCTTCCCCTGCGATATCACATACACAATATCACAGTGTGCTGTAATATCTATAAATAAGAGGTGGCTCTTCCTTGTTTCCTCATCTAGGCCTAGACCATAGTGAAACTCTCGCAGTTTTTCCACTCCAGAGATAGATTAATTTCCATGTGCCCACAGTAGGAACTCCAAAGTGAACGGATCTTTATTCGAGCAAACATTGTACCTGAACACAAGTTTGTGTATGGCAATAAAGATGAGATTCTTGGATAAACCTTGCAGTGCATGGAATAGACCACTTAGGATTTATTTATTGTTATTTACTATTTTCTATTTACATGCTCTATTAGTTATTAAATCCTTCTCAACCCTTCTCTCCTAGTTAAGTGCCTCAGTATGATCACTTCGAGCACGTGTGTTACACGTGGTGATCCCAACAATGACTAGCATTTGGTAACCATGGTTGCATTGGTTCAGGGTGTGTACAGTAAGTGGGAACGGATGCTGACACTAGGTTCATTTAGACTTAGTTAATTAGTTAAAGTTAGGAATTAGTTTCTTCACCCTTCAACTCAATAGCATAGGAGATAAAACACAAAAATATATAAAAATCATATACCTCGGACTTACTTAACCATACACTGTGACAAATACAAGTAAGTCTGAGAAGACAACGAATAATTAACCTTAAGTGTTCCATGATGCGTGTAGGCACTTAGTTTGCGGAGTTTGACCGGATTGCGCGTGTTACACTCAAATTCATATGGTTGAGTGTAGGGGTACCTCACCACTCATCAATCATTTAAGCTTTGATTCTTTTATTAGCCACTTGCCATAGTCATGTCCTTCTTTTGGCCTCTTCTTCCTTATCTAATGAAATTCCTTCAATCTTAGGAACTTATTTAGGCATCATTTGCAATCACCAAATAATAAATGTTAATTTTGGAAATTATCCCTTAGTGTTTAAACCATTTTTAGATCCTTGGTGAGCTTAAAATTTGAAAAAGATTATATTTGAGCTCAAGGTGATTGCAATATAATGTGTTTAAAGCTCTAGGGTAACTACAATTATGAAGTTTTAAAGTCATTTTGATTATTTTTACTACTAGTTACCTATTATTCAAATAAAAGATGGTCTAAAAATTTTCAAAAATCACATCATTAGCCTCCATAATGGAGAGTTTAACTTCCATTATTCACATGTTTTTAAACAATTAAAAGCAAGAACCTAGTTTAGAAGATATTGTGAATACATCAAAGTATCAAAAATTATAAGGACTAGACATTTTAGATTTCAAAATGATCAAGAAATAAGAAATTTGAAGAAAATTTTCATATATGAGCATTCAAAATTAATCAAAATTTATGAGAAGTAGTTTCAAAACCATGCATGAATTTAGAGAAGTTACCCATGATGTTCTTAAAGGTGCAAGGTTGGTTTAGAGCCATGGCCAACAAAAGTCATGTAAGTAGGTCCTTCCCAAAGCATGCTTCTATTCATAATGTTCTTTCATAACCACTTCTATAGGTGTTTTTGGAAACCATAGAAGTTAAATGTAAATCATATCATATTTTAAAAAACACATAACAATCTTAGCTAAAATGCTACGCTATGTTACATAAAATCATAAAATTCACACTTGTACCATGCTTGTGAGTTAGAATGGAATAAATAGGGATTGGACAACTAGGATATGAGGTATCTTACCATGGTTATAATGGATCCCATGTGTTACAGATGATTAAAATAATTATTATACCTATCTGTTAGGATTTTAAACCAAGTCCAACCACTATAAGTGACATCACATTGTGTCATCATAGGCCCTCCATCATTAGACCAATAGCCACCATATGAAGACATCACCACTCAATAAGAAAACTAGAAAACACATGTTAGATTTTAGAGAATAATTAATTAATCATTGGTGTTTAAGTTATGAACCTTGGTCATTGGTTAGAAGAGTGCCTTAAAGCATGGGTTGCACATATTTCTAGCCTCATAGCCAATACTAATCTCATTAGAGATGCATTCTCATGCATGGGTCACATGTATTTCTAGTCATATTTCAAGAATGATTTCTTTATGAATTAACTAATTAATTATTTTTTTATTCTTTCAATAGGACTATCTTCAAGCATGGGTCACATGCATGTGTAGTAACATAATAAGAGAATAATCATTCTCAAATAGTATTTTTTGAAAAAAATAAAGATATAGCCTAGAGTAAATCAACATGGGTCTAGGAGAAACTAGATTGAAGTTCTAAAGAATCAAAAAATCCCCTTGATGTCACATCCTTCTATAATTTGATACCATAGGAAAACATTTTAACCCATGATTAATTCTAACCCAAAATTGAAAAATTTTGAAGAAATAAGAAAATAAAAAAAAATTTGAAATATGTCAAAAATAGAAAAATGACAATATATATATATATATATATATAAAGTGAAGATGCACTTAGTAGTTCTTTATTCAAGATGGGAAACCTCCTCTACAACTAAAGTCATGGATGAGCATTCAAAAAATGGACTGCACATTCCATAGGTCATATATAATATGTTTCTCATTTATCATCTTTATTAATTTTTTCTTTTACTTGTTAGCCTAATTAACATAGATGATAATTAGGTTTTAATCATTTAAATAAATTTCTTATTGAACTAGATGGAATTTTTATTTTAGAAGGTCTAGATATTTTTTATTTTTTATGTTTAATTTTAGTTTTTTAGTCTCCTTGTTCATCACTTTCTTATAATGTATAATTAGAACATAGGATTTCTTTTTATAAGTTCTTTGTTTAGTTCATTTTCTTAGAACTAGAGGTGATAAGTGGCTCATATATTTCCATCCATGTTTTGGATGATTTATCATTTTTATCTCTTAGCTACTATGTATTTTTTGGTTGTTATTATGTAGACATGTTTTTACGTACATACTTATTTTTCAAGTTTGTTAATGAGTTGGTATAGGAATTGTTTTGATGCTTTGAACTTTTGTCCCACAATTACAGCCTTCGTCATCATAAGCAATACATGGAATTTTTCTATTCCTTCATAGTTCCATGCTTAATATACTTGGTAATCTCCAAGGAGAGGTCTTAGATCGCTAGCTTAGGATTGATGGTGCTAATTCAAGATCTTCCCATGATGATTATGAATTTTCCCTGCTTTTTTTCACATTGATCATAAGAAACTCTACTAGATATGACCATCCACCAATGATGATCACCACATCTTTAATCCTTACAAAGGGAAGAGTGATAGATTAATTTGTAAGTGTCAACTAGATGTTGCATTTCTTAAGCTATAGCATGTTCTAGGCTTTTTATATTTCTTGTAAGGATAGATTCACACCTAAATCTAAGTTCAATAAATATTTGCATATTGGATTTTTGGCAACTTGCAAATATATCAAGGAACTTTCTAGGACTACCCTCTTTTAAAGAAGAGATCTTATCTTAATTTAAGGACTCACTATATGAGTGAGCATGATAGTTTTCATGTATTTTTCTAAACTAACAAGTGTTGTTGAATCTTGTATATGGTTAGAAGGAATTGTTATTGTAGGGAAGGGAGTTATACCATATGAACCATATATTAGTTTTAATGGACTAGTATGTCTATTGGTTTTCTTTGTATGTATGAGAACCATTCTAAAGAAAGAACATTTTAAAGGCTTATGCTTAGAGTTTCTAACACTGTCATCTACTTATATGTTAATAGTGCAAGTAATGTTATTCTATTAAGGTTGTGGTGGTAATTTTCCTTGCATTTTTGGTGTGATACATGTGAGAAAAGAGTATGAGAGTAGTAAGGAAGATATGATGAATGGTGATTCCACAAGAGGTATTATGGATTGATGATATTTAGGAGGATAATAGTAGTAAGTAGAGGCATGGGTAGTAGGATCATTTGAAAAAACATGTTATTAGACATAGTATCCATATAGGTTTGGCTAATGATAGGGACAATGCTACCTTGGTGGTGGTATTCCTCATGACTATGGATTTTTTTACTATTATTGATAGTATTGGATAGTATTGCTCATGACTAAGGTTGAGGAGGAGTGTGTTTGGATAGTATTGCTCATTGTAGAACTACTAGCAATTTCCTTGTGGATAATGCAATCTTGATGAGTCATGTTCAATTGGCTATGTCGACAAGGCCTTGTCAACGCATCTTATCATGCATCGATGAGGCCCTATCGATGTAATGTTGATTTTTAGCTATAAATACATGCCTACCAATTGCATTTATGGCATTAGAGATTTTAGCTGTAGCAAAGCTCTTGTGGTTTTTCCATTTGAAAGTTAGAAATTTTCTCCTGAGTGCCCATAGCAGGAGTCATTGAGTGTACAGATCTTTATTCAAGCATTCTTATACCTAAGCACGATAGTGTGTGTGGCAATAAAGATGATATTTTTGATAAACCTTGTAGCTCTTTGGATAGATTTAATATTTTATTTATGCATTTAATGTTCTTAATTATTTGTTAAATGTTTTTAAGTATGTATTAAATGTTTTCCAAAAATTAAGTTAATAAGGTAATTAAGAAAGATAGATTACAAACATAAGTATGAACACTTCAAGTGTAACACATATTCACTTGGCAATCCTAGTAGCGTTATTGCTTGGTACACTCCATAGCATAGCATTTGGTTGCCCAATAGTGGATACCTGGGTTCAAGACATGTATGAAAAGTGGGACTGGGGGCTTATGTTAGGACTAGTTAGACATTAGCTAATTAGTTAAATTAAATTAATTAGTACAACTACTTTATTTCTCTTCAAGGACAAAAATCATAAAAATAAAAAATGATAAAAATTAGATTCCTTAATTACACTTAACCATACCCATGTACATCACAAGTGTAATTGGGAAGACAATGATTAACCTTAAGGAAAGATTCACTTCCTAGAAGACTAGTGCACCAAAAATGATAAAGTCCACAGAATTTGACCAGATCACATGTGAACACTTTATGATTCGTATGGTTGGGCGTAGGGGTACCTCACTACTCATCATTGGCATTGTTGCCAAGGACTTTGTTGGTTGAAATGTAGGCTATTTAGGTAATATCATTGTATGAACCTCAAGGTCGATAACATTCCCACTATACATAGAATTATAAAAGCACACTAATAATTTTATTTTGTTTTGTTTTGCAAAATGTCTTCTTCTTCTTACAAGTGCAAAGATGTTAAACTGTTGGTCTCATAGGATTGCAAAGTGGTATATACTCATCTAGATGAGTTTGTATTAGACTTCATCTTCATCCTACATTAGAATGAATAGGTATAATGGCATGATATAGATGGCATAATCATCTTGCCCCTCGATTGATTTGTGCCTGGGATGCTATTTAAAGCCCTTAAAAAGTTGGGCATTGTAGATCTTCATAAAGAATACATTGTGAATGGTTATGACATTAGGAACTACTGTCCTATAGAAACATGACATAAGCAAGGTCATCGTTAGGAGAAACTCCATGAGGCTACAAAGGAGAAACATTACACTAATCCCTTGTTCCTACTTGATCAAGATGACAATGAGGATCCTACCTTTGAAGATTCTCAACATGATGATTCTCTATCCACTATTACTGATGATGAGGATGTAAACCTGAACTTGCGATCCACTATTCATAAACTATGTTTAGGAAAAAGTGACAACCAAGGTATCTAATTTGACATGTACTCCAGAGTATCTAATTTGAGAAGGAAAATCCAAGGCTAGAAATAGGAAACACATGAACCCTTAGATGCTACCATGGGTAGATATTATTCACTCTTACATTGATGCCCTAGCCATGGTTATTCTCAAAGGTAACAACTTCACGACATCATAGATGGGCTTAGAGTAGAAACTAGAATAACTCTTGGGATGTATGCGAAAGGGAGATTGTCTGAACTAATAGCTCATCAGATCCAAAGGCTAATTGAGTAGGTAGTAAAAGAAGAAGGTGAGCTATGAAAAAGGGAAAGTGTAGAGGAGTATAATAGAGACCCTTTCATTAGGAAATGTGAGGCTTAATTTTGTGACAAGGAGGAGTCACCATTTGATGAAGTGGTGAATAGAAAAACCTTGCCCATCCAAAAATCTATTTCTAATATCTTGGCAAAGGTTGATAAATTATGGGACTCTTTGGATGAAAAATTTCAAATTGCTATGAAGATTGCTGAAGAATCCAAAGAACAAAATAGTGATCATAATTGCAAAAGGTGAAAAGAAGCTAAATGTGCCTATCAAGAGGTAAGGACAAAGTTGTAGTAGTAGAGGAAGTTATGGAAATCGACTTTGATGATAAAACTGATTATGACATCTATGAATATGAACATCCAAAGGGATGTTGCCCTATGATGTCACACTTACAAGAGTCTAGATTGTATGCCTTGAACCCTCAATTAGCATGTAGATAGGCACCTAGATGATTGTCTTATCCTCAACGCAATCGAAGGCAGTTCCATTAGCAACAACAAGCTTACTACCCAAGTGGAACTCCTCCTAAACCTTATGAATAATACTAGCAGTGGTATGAACCAAAATCATGGAGAATGCCACCACCAAGGTAGCAGTACCCTTATAGGCAACTAGATCCATACGAGCACTATGTTTAGCAACCTATCTCTCCAAGAAGTTTTGCAAGTCATACCTCGTTTCAACATCACTATTACCCTTTAGAGTACCACCAAATAAATTCACCATCTACTCAAGGGAAAAACCACCACCCTCTTTATCCATCTACACACACACCTCCACCCTCAACCCAGTTACCTCCTACTTCATCCATGCAAGGTGAAATTCCTCCATAGTTGTAACAACAAAATGCTATAAGGGCTATTCATTTGCAACCAACGTCTAGGCAAGTGGTTTGGAAAATTGATCTAGAAGAAGATATTTCTTTCAACCTAGCAGTCCTCTTCAACCCTAACAATCTGGTTTAGTTGATTGACCTGTATGTCCAATACCCTTATCCTTTGCATCAAACACCTTTGAGTTTCATTCAAATTAAGTGCCAACTTAGATTTGCACTGTAATGCTAACTCATGCTAGTTTAGACTAGATCAAGGCTGGAAATATTCTTACAAAAATATATGATCTAAGAAATCCACTTATATACCTACAGATCACTGGACATGAGCCATGCAAGGCTCTTCGTAACTCTAGTTCTGGAGTTAATCTTATCTCCCATGACATGTACAAAGCCTAGAACCTACCACCTCTCAAGAAGAGAAACATCCATCTAGAATTGGTAAATTAGTCAATTACTATCCCTCTGGGATTATTAGAGGACATTGTAACCATATTTTATGGGTGGTCCTATCCTACTAATTTTTTGGTGATCAAGGTTGAAAACTGAAAAAGTGACTTTCCCATCACTAAGGGAAGGGCTTGGTTAAGCATGGTCAACACTCGTATGGGTATAAGGGACCTATCTTTGGAAATATCTAAATAAAATAAATTGGGAAAGATAGGGAAGAAGCATATTCCATGCATCACTTATAGTGATAATGGGTGCAATTGTGTGCAAAAGATTTGGTCAATTAGAAGTACACACATTAAAGCATGCAATCAGTGTACATAAGAAATCAATATTCAAAGGTGTCTGTATGTAGTAGCCACAAAATAGGAGGACATCCAATGGCTTATAGCTAACTTAGATAGTAGCACATTATGCATGGAACCAATTGAGAGCCTAACATGTGCTTATGTTGAAGGCATGGACAAACTTGAACAAGTTCATTTCCAACTCTCTGACGAACATGATGATACCTATTGGGGAGTGTTGGAAATCCTTGATAACTTCAAGAAAGAGCCCCTAGAGCTAAAAAATTTATCAGCTGACATGAAATATGCATTGTTAAACAATGGTAAACTATTCATAATTAATGCCAACCTTGCTCCTAAACAAAAAGAAAAGTTGTTGAAGGTGGTTATCAAATGGTCAACAACCTTTTCTTGGTCATATCCTAAGCTAATAGGAATTGATCCTAGGATATGCTAGCATCACATTTACACCAACCTGACCATGAATCCTAGAAGGTAGCCATAGAGGCAGCTAAACCCAAAATTGAAATAGATAATCAAGGAGGAATTGAACAACTCCTCAAGGTAGGGTTCATCTATACAATCACAAATAGTGAGTGGATTAGCCCACTCATAATTTTACTGAAGAAGGATGGAAAATGGTGGATTTGCATCGACTTCAGGCTATTGAATATGACAACATTTAAAGATAATTTTCCATTGTCATTTGTGGATCAAGTATTGGACAACATATTTGGACATTGTTATTATAGCTTCTTGGATGGTTATAGTGGCTATAACCAAATACAAATTATGCCAAAATGTTAGACCGAGACAATATTCACATGTTCTTAGGGGACTTTTGCATATTGTAAGATTCCATTCAATCTATGTAATGCCCCTAGAACATTTCAACACTTGGTCCTTAGTATTTTTCAACAATAGATCGATAGTGGTGTAGAAGTCTTCATGGATGACTTTTTCACCTATGGAGCTACATTATAGCAAGCCTTAGACTACCTTGATCAAGTATTGAAAATATGTGTTGAAATAAACTTACAGCTCAACTGGTAAAAGAGCCATCTCATAGTCAAGAAGGGATTATGCTAGGGCACCAAATTTTGCAAAAAGGGATTGAGGTATACCTAGAAAAGATAAGGTCATCCAAGGAATAACACATTAATGAAAGACTGTTAAAGATGTTTGGTCATTCCTTGAACACACTAGCTACTATGGGTGATTCATAGAGAATTTCTCTAAGATTGTAAAGCCATTGGTAGATCTTACAAAGAAACATGCACCTTTCATCTGAACTAAAGAATGTGAACATGTAGTCCAATAGTTAAAAGAGAAACTCATAGAAACACCAATCCTACAAGCACCAGACTAGTCTAGACCCTTCCACATCATGATTAATGCATCTAATTATGCCTTGGAAGTAGTGCTCACATAATGGATGATAAGAAATGCCCATACTACATCCACTATGTGAGCTGAAGCATTGTGGAAGCACAATTAAATTATACTACCATGGAGAAAGAATTAATGGTAGTGGTGTACACTTTAGAAAAGTTTAGGCACTATGTGCTTGGTTACAAAGTATTTGTGCACATGGACCATAGTGCAATTCGCTTTCTCATGAACAAGCCAACGGTGAGCCCTCATGTTATACAATGGCTCGTGATCTTGCAGGAATTCAATCTCACAATGGTAGATAAAAAAGGAACCAGTAATGTGGTTGCTAACCACCTCTCTTGCTTAAGATGTGATAATAAAGAGGAGGAGAGCCCCATCTTTGATAATTTCTTAGATGAACTCCTTCTTTACAGGAGCAATAATTGAATAAACACCCACAAAAATAACATGGTATAATGGCATCTTCACTTATCTTCTCACTTAGGAGATGTCACAAGATTTGGATTTTAGAAAGAAATAACAATTTCTTCATTGGGCCAAATACTTCATGAAAATCAATGGACGCCTCTACAATGTGTGTGTTGATGGCATGATTCTTTGGTGTGTCCCTAATGAAGACCAATTGTGCATTCTCTAGCCTGCTCACAAAGGGCCTTATGGAGGCCACTTTGTAGGGAGATACATAGCCATAAAAATCTTGATGGCAGGATGCTATTGGCCTACAATCTTCAAGGATTTCCACCAATTCCTCAAGTCTTGTGAACATTATCAACAAAATGGGGGAATAATTTCTCACATGGAAGGTTCTCAATAGTGGATTCAGCCATTGGAACCTTTTGACATATGGGGTATCGACTTCATGGGTTCCATCACACCCATGTCCAATAGAAAGGCATATATTATAGTAGTAGTTAACTATTGCACAAAATTGTCAGAAGAAATAGCCATTATTGATTGTACATCATCCCTTGTTGCTAAATTCATACAACCAAATATTGTGAATAGGTTTGGGGTGCCATGTTCACTAATTTTTTATAATGGAACTCATTTCACAGGTGCCACTTTTAGAAAATTAATGCAATGCTTAGGGGTTAAACATAAATTAGCAACACCTTATCATCCCCAAGACAATGGTCAAGTAGAGGTAACCAACTGGGAGATCACAAAAATACTAATGTGAACCATTAGCAAATATAGGAAGGATTGGAGTACAAAACTTAATGATGCTTTCTAGGCTTATCATTCAACATGGAAAATTCCTATTGGCTATTGTCCCTACAAGTTAGTGTACAAAAAACTTTCAATGCTCCAAATCTAGTCTAAGCTTTGTATACTCTCAACAGCCTATGATCTAAATTTTGACCTAAGTCTAGCATAGAAAGAAAGATTAATCAACCTAAATGTGCTAGATGATAATCAAATAGTGGCTCTATCCTTGAATGAGGTGCACAAGGCATTCAACAAGCAATGTCATGACCTCAAAATTAGGAAAGTAAAACGTTAACTAGGAGATAAGGTTCTCTTTTGGAAACCCACACATGTACATCAAAAGGAAAAATTCCAAATGTTTTGGGAAGAACCTTATATAATTGAACAAACCTTTCCCTTTGGGGTCATGTTAATCTACAAACTTGAAAGCTCGAATAAAAAGTAGTTGGTTAACATCCAACAAGTAAAGCCTTTTCTAGAACCAAGGTAGGCTAGTGCAACTACCACCTTGACGGATGGACAACCACATTCCATTTTTTGGATCTCTTCCTTCCAACTCAGTCATGGGGAAGATGGACATTTATGCTAACAAACCATATGGCTTCTTAGTTTTTCTACTTTTTTTTTTCCATTTTTTTGATTTTACAAATTATGTATTTTACAAAATTTTTTATTTTTAGATTTTTCTAATTTTACACCATCATTAGTATCTTTGAACTTTTCTTGATTATGTTACACTTTCATATATATTTTACTTTATTTTATTTTGTTCAAGTATGATATTTCCTTCTTTTTTCAAATAAAATTTCTTTATTATCACAAGACACAATGCCACTATTACTATTTACTAATGATGGTTTGTGCTTAATGTTGTGATTGTCGATGTCTGGTTTCTATTTTTGAATTCTGATGTCTGATGACTTTGGCATGGTTTATTTTTCATTGAATAGGTAGTGAGTCCACATCATCCACCCATCCAATAAACTCTATGGTTTTCCTTGTTTTGGGAATTTGAGGTCCCTTCCATTAAACAAACTTTTAATCAATCAGTGACCTTGGTGGTTTCAGAATTAGAAAGGAGTCAAAGGTTTGTAAAGGGTATGACTTCAAGTGAACTCAATACTCTTTGTACTCTTCTACTTGCTCGAGTGCTTAAGTGTTTTTCAAAAAATTCTTATTGTTCCATACCAACCACTGATAGGAAGTCAAATAAGTCTTTGCAAGGTGTGGTTCCCATCTAGTAAAAAAAAAAAAAAAAAACAAAAAATGATGGGAATTCAAAGCACACCCCTTAGAAATAAATAAGTCCTTACATGCTATGGTTCCCATTTTAAGAAAAAAATGGTGGTAATTCAAAGCACACCTCTTAGACAAATAAACAGGCTACAAGCACTAGTTATGGGACTACAAAGACATGCACCTATGCCTAAAAGTCGCCCCTAACTAAGGCCCTCTCTCACTTTCTACTCCTCTCTTTTCTTATCCTTATGGAATGGTGGTTGTCTTGTGGAAGCACTCTCATGTTTCAAGTGGGAGGATCAGTCTCAGAGTGGTGATGTGAAGTCATTGAAAGTAGATGGTTTTGGTTTGGACTAAGGATGAATCTTCCTAGGTCATTTTAAACACAAATTCCATAAGGTACTTCTTATGACCTCAATTTGGAACTCCATTCCACCTTCTCTATCATCCATCCATGCTACCATAACTCACCTTGCTACCATGTATAGTGTTATTCTCTATGTGTTGGTATGATGTGTTTGGATTCTTGGGTAGATTCTTTCTATTTAGTCCTTAAATTTTCATGATCATTAATCAACTGTGGGGCCCATGGACTCCTTAGTTAAGGTTATTCAAGGGCAACAAGGGAATGAGATTGCTATGGGGAGAACCCACTTGCATAGCTCTTGGTTTGGTTAGTTAAGGTCCCTTACCTTTGACATTGCCACAATCTTATCTTTCGCATATTCCATTGGGTATTCTGCTTAGTGCTCCTTAACCTTTTATCTCATTCATCCTTTGAATCAATTTTTGTCAATTTTTCTGAATTTATGAGCTCCAAAACCATCTTCTTAGGTTTTCATATTGTTCTTGGCCTTTTGGGCTTTCATTTGACCCCAATTTCATTTAAAAATTCTTTGTATTTTGCAAGTTTGACCAAAGTCAATGGTGGTTCACAGCTACATTGATGAGCCCTTGTTGATGCAACTGACTACATTGACAAGGCCTCGTTGATGAGGCCTCATTGATGCAATGCTTAAATCCTATATATACCATTGAGTACTTAGGAAGTTTTTTTCATTTGCTCATGACACACTAGGAGTTTTTGCAATTTTTCAAAGCCCAAAACCTTCTAGAGCCCATAACTTCCCAACCATTTATTCAAATCACTCCATTTTTCGATCCTACACTTACTGGAGGTAAGATATTTATCATGGGGGCCAGAAAACTTAAGGTTTTTAATGAAAAATTGATGAAAATTTTTGGGAATTTTTCTAACTCCCTTTAAGGATTAATAACCTTAACAACATACAAACATCAACTTTTTTGATAGTTAATCCTTCCAACAACCTCTAGGATGATTTATTGAAGATAACATAGAAATAGATAATAATTGAAATAATTAAATCAGCCATAATCACAACTTAATGAAGTGTAACTATCCTTAAGAGATAAATATATCATAATTACTTTAAGTTACATAATGATTGCTAACCTATGATCTCATTGTGATTACAGATGGCACCGAAACAAAACAAAAGTTCCCATAGGAAGGAAAACCCTTTCAACCATGGGTGAAGTGGCCTAGAGCTGAAAGAGGCCAACAAGAACAAGCCTAAGAACTACCAAAAGCAATCCATGTAATGGGACCTCTTCATGAGGAGCCTAAAGTGGAATCTATGTAATAGATTCCAAAAGAAGAAGTGCCTATAAAATGATCACAATGAGGAGAAGTGCTTGGAATTGCACCAAGGCTTGAAGTCACTTTGACTCAAGCCTTCCTTGACATCATTAGGTTTTAAGAAGTTCAATGATCAATCCTTCAAAAGATCAAATTTGGGCCTTTCCTAGGAAAAGCTCTAGTAGATGTCAAGACTCAACTACAAACTTCTCCTGTGTGGCCAATGATCACGTCCAGTCGGGAATGCTACATTGGAGAGACATACCTCTTCTAGAATAATAGAAGGCTAGGGTCCATTTTCAAAATAAAGGATATTTAAGTGTCCTACTTAGTAGAAGCTATCGCATAGGTACATGGGTTTCCTAACACTAGGACATAGCTAGTAGAACTATCCACGAAGGGTGATCGTAAGGCAAAGAAAGAGTGGACACAATGATGCTATGGGGTTGATTGTAACGAGTACAGTGTGCTCACACCAATACAACACATCCATTTTAAAATCATGGCCTATCACCTCAACCCAACAGTGAGGTCAAGCAAGGTGACTGCCTTCTCTACCTAAGCATGCATTGCTCTAAGCAGGAAATTTCCTATCAATCTTCCACAACTGGTCTACTTAGATATCAAAAAGTGCTTCAAGGAAAATGAACATGGAAGGAAAACCCTACACTTTTTGTGCCTCATTAGGAAACTCTACAAAAGGATAGGCATCATCTACTACTCCAACAGTAACATTAGGCATTCTCCTTTGGCCTCATGGTCAGAGATCATGAAAGACAAGGTGCCAGCAATGACCTAAGAAGAGGAGTAGCTACCACCACCACTCACTCAAGAAACAACATTGGAGGCCCATGCAGCCATTGAGCATCTACATAAAATCTAAGAATAGCTCTTGAGAAAGCAAGAGAAATGTGTAGGAATGAGTGGGGATAGATCCATCTATGTACTGACTAGCAATGAATCACCTTAATGAGGTGGCCTGAATAGTTAGCTAGATGGAGAGGGGTGGATCAATCTTCTCTGTCCAATGAACGTAGTTGGCCACAAGGTTAGATATCAATGATTGGGAGGTGAGGGTGTCTTTATCTCAATACCATTTATTCCTTAAAATATCTAGGAATGCTGCCACCTTCTTGGTGCATTTGGAGGAAGGTGAAGGGGCAACTGTCTTGGTGATGCAGCAACAAGGATATGAAACAGTGGTTGAAGCTATTTTTGACTGTGTCACTGAAGTACTAAATGCATTCATAGTATCTATACCATATGTATCTACACTTTAAGATGTGTAGACATCTATAGGCATGGTTAGCAGAAAGTTAAACAAAACCTAGCATGAAGAATTGCTAGAACAATTAGTGTGAACTAGGCAACCAACTCTAGATATCTTTGATTTTTTGAAAGACATCACTGCAACCTAATCAAAGCTACTGAATGCAAGGGGAAAATGTATTATTTTGAAGGGGCAACTTGAAATTGCCTAAAAATGAAATCAACACTTGGTAGTGGAGGTTGCCAAACTATGTGCCTAACTTGTAGATCCTACGATCCTCAGCCTAATAATAACAATTGATGAAGCTTTCAAATAGCTTTTGCAAGAATTCTAGAAGGTTGAGAAGGAGGTAGCTATGGACATATTTAACTAGTCCATAGCTGAAGCAAAAATAGATTTACTTCAAAAGGACTTGGCATAAATGTGCTAGGAAAATAAGACCTTGACTGCACAAAATCATCACCTACGTAATGTTGATGTTTAGAAGAATAGAATATAGGAATTTATTCATCAAAAACAAGAGAAGCTTGCTAGGGTGAACACTAAATTGAGGAGATTGGCCATATAGAATCAAAATCTGTCAATGGAGGAAGTGCATGCTTTACACCAGAACTCTACCATTGAAATGGCTACTTGGAAGAATTAGGCTGTCAAGTTTGAAAAAGTGAAGAATCACTATAGAGGCAAAGTTGGCTTATAGAAGGAAGTTAATGAAAAACACATCTAAATGGCCAAGGAAAAAAATGAATGAAGCCCTCCAACAACTCCAATAAGGAAGAGAATTTTGGCAACCCATCATTGATAAGATCAATGCCTACAACAAAGTAGAGATTTGCTTGAAGGAGTTGCAAATCGAAGAAATGATAAAATATATAAAGTTGGCCAATCTTTGATATGCAAACCTAGCAATGCTAACTACTATATGGTTGTGGTCAGAGTTGGACAAGAAAGTGGCTATCTCATATTTGTTATACAAGGTAGAGTTCAAGCATTACAAAGACACCAAGTAGAAGCTTAAGATTGCAAATGCTAAATTCAAAGTTCTCAGAGCATGGTTTAGAGATCAATGATTAATCACTAAGTACCTATCCAAATAGATGAATGACTACCAGGAGTTGAAGGACATAGTTAGGGTGTTTGACATTGAATGTAAACAACTCACTACTTGTTTCATTAATGCTAAGGTTCTATTTTCAATAATCTCGTGTGCTTGGGATGTGCCTGTTCCAACTAACATGGGTGAAGTTGCATGGATAGTGCACGATCCTAGAAGCAAGGAAGAGAAAATTAAAGCACTATTGGATGCTTTTTTCCTCCCTCATAAAGTTGTTGTAGCAATAGGACAGTTGCAACCACCTCAATCGTTGACCATGCGTGAAGCCAATGAAGGTCTCTCGGAGCCTTAAGAGCCACCACTGCCTAGGATTGTTTGATCTTCTCCACCTAACTTCATGTCATCAAAGAACATGTTGTCTAGTTTTGAAGAGTTATGTCATGGTATTCAATTTTTTGTCTTGAACTCTATCAATTTTTATAATGTGTTGATTCATACACTTGGGCACTCCATTTTTTGTCAAGTTAGTCAATTTATTTTATTCGCAAAAAGTTAGTTAATAATCCCATACCTTTCCAACTTTGTAAAAGAACTTGAGGATGGGTTTTCATTCAATCATGGGCGTATGATGAGTGACATTCGATTGGCTACATTGATGCAACCTCATCGACTAGGCCTCGTTGATGAGGCCTAGTCAATGCATCTTATCATGTGTTGACAAGGCCCCATCGATGTAGTGTTGATTTTTGGCTATAAATACACACCTATCAATCACATTTAGGACATTAGATATTGTAGTTATAGTGAAAATTTTGTGGGTTTTCCATTTGAAAGTTATAAATTTTCTCCCAAGTGGCTATAGCAGGAGTCAATTGAGTGTACGGATCTTTATTTGAGCATTGTTGTACCTGAGCATGACAGTGTGTGCAGTAATAAAGATGAGTTTTTTAATAAACCTTGCAGCACTTTGGATAGATTAAATATTTTATTTATGCATTTAATGTTCTCAGTTATTTGTTAAATGTTTTTAAGTATTTATTAAATGTTTTCCAAAAATTAAGTTAATAAGGTAATTAAGCAAGATAGATTACACACATAAGTACGACCACTTCGAGCATAACATGTATTCACTTGGTAATCCTAGCAATGTTATTGCTTGGTATGCCTAGTAGCATAGCAGTTGGTTGCCCAGTAGTGGATATGTGCATTCAGGACGTGTATGGAAAGTGAGACTAGATGCTTATGTTAGAACTAGTTAGACATTAGTGAAATTAAATTAATTAGTCCAACTACTTTATTTCTCTTCAAGAACCAAAATCATAAAAATACAAAATGATAAAAATTATATGCTTGAATTACACTTAACCATACCAATGTACATCAAGAGTGTAATTGGAAAGACAATGTTTAACCTTAAGGCAAGATTCACTTCCTAGAAGACTAGTGCACCAGAAATGATAAAGTCCACAGAATTTGACCAAATTATGTGTGACCGCTTTGTGATTCATATGGTTGGTCATAGGGGTACCTCGCTGTTCATCAAATCTCTTGAGCATTTACTTTTCCATGAACTTTTGATTCAAATCTTAAGTCCTAGATTCCTATAAATGTGACATAACTAGAGAGTAGTTGTTTGGAAGTTCATATTTATAGATGTTACATCCATTTTTCTACTCTAAACCTAAGCTTGTAGTCTCTTTTATTATGGACACTTTCCTTTTTTTCTAATAAGTA
The DNA here is from genome assembly GCA_015680685.1 of Gnetum montanum. NCBI lineage: Eukaryota > Viridiplantae > Streptophyta > Gnetopsida > Gnetales > Gnetaceae > Gnetum > Gnetum montanum. Next base: position 981,947 of record MNCI01005936.1, read on the forward strand.
TCCTTTCTTTTTTCATTATTATTTTTCTTGTTTTTGTCCTAGTTTCTTGATCTCACCTACTTTGTTATTTTCTTAATGATTTTCAAAGTAGTTGCAAATTTTTCATCCATCAACTTCTATAATCTATCTACTCTTCTTGCAATCTTAGTGATGGAATTTTTCATTAATAAGATTTTATGTGAAATCATCTTATCAAGAGGTGCCTTTTCTTTTTGTTTATAGATATGAGCCTACTTCTTATGAAGGGCTAGGTCCTAGTTAGACTTCTTTGTGCTATCCCTTTTATGTAATACTCCTTTTTTCATTTGTTCAAATAGCCTTGTATTTGATGGGTTCTAAGTTCTAATAGTATTCCTTGGGCATGCATTCCAAGGGTCTATCTTATTCTATTATGAAGTCCATTTATGATGTGATGAAGTTACTATTTCTCAAAAAAAATCCATGGATTGGGCATTAGTGCAGTAGAGAATAGTGTCTATAGGGCTACATCAAGGATCATATGATTTTCTTACTTCCTCATAATTAGACACTCTTGAATAGGTTTGGTACTTCTCATTGAAGAGATTAAGCATCATGGACAAATAGTGAATTGAATCTAGTTCTAATAATGTCTACCAACTTTTGACTTCTTTTATTAGTGTCTTTGGAAAGAGCTTAAGATTCTACCACTTACTTTCAAGGTTTTTCAAGACATATGTAATACCTTGCTAACTAGGCTTAGGTTAGTAAGCCATTATTCAAAAAAAAAAAAATATAGCAATGTTGAAAATAAAATACTACATAATTAAATTTAAATAGATGCTAAGAAAATTGAGCAAATAGATCAATATACATCCAAGAAAAATTACAAGTGCATAGAAGCAAGAAAACACAACAAAATATAAAACGTGACCAAAATAGTGATAGCAACCCTATGCATTTCAAACCTAACATGTTAAATAACAAGAGTAGGTTGAACCCTATTGCCCAAGTTAAAAATTAACAAAATAGATGTATAAAAATAACTATTACAATAAACTTGTGCATGATTAAATGAAAACATAAAGCTAAATACATGATCCTAGTATATATTAAATATAAAATTGCAAATACATTTGCATCCAAAAAGGCATTAGGTTCTAATGTTGCATACTTGTCAAAATAATAAATGTATAATAACCCATGCAAAATAATTGAAGTTTAAAACAAGTAGAAAGACATTACAAATCTCAAATTCATATCAAAGACACAATTGTAGTTGAACATTATAGCATAAAATCAAACTTAAACTAGAATTATAAATTCAAATAAAATCTATTAAATATAAAAATCAATCATTAACTATTTATTTTAAATTCTTCTCATTAGAGCTAACATAATTACTTGAAAATCATAGAAAATCAAGGGAATTAGTCCTAATACAAAGTCACGTAAATCAACTAGTAAAATACTTCTTCATAGGTTTGGTTAAAGGTACAAGATAGTTTAATAGTCATGGACATGGGATGACTATAAATAAATGTTAAACAAGCTAAAACAAACACCAAACCAAATAAATAATAATGACAGTGAGTTAATTCAACAATTAGTTAAAAATTGAAAACTCCACCACCACCCATAACTCAAAAAATAAACATATCAATTTTTCAATGATGGTGAGTTTTAAACCCATATTTTTTTCATATCCTTGGTAATTCTAAAATTTAAATATAAATTATTGGTGAGTCAAAAATCCATATATAAATGATCCGTTAGTCTAAAATCCACATATAATGATTGGTAAGTTTGAAATCCATATATAAATTGGTGAGTGAAATATACATATAAATGGGTAAGTTTGAAACCCACATATAAATCAAATGATTAGCCAAACCAAAACTAGAAATTAATGATCAAAAAAATCCAACAACAACAAATCCTTGGGTGATAGGAAGATGAATCCAACCTATTATATAGACCAAAAAAGATCAAAGACCAAGTATTAAGCTACCACATGATGAAGACAAACTCAAAATCTAGATTCAAATAAATTTCTAAAAAATATAAAATATTTTCAAAATGAGAATCCAAGCTTTCTAAGATTGTTCTAAGCTCCTATAGCTACTATTGTGTCATCAAAAGTCAATTTTAGATTTTCATATCTTTTGGAAGCTCTAAAAAGTACATTTTGGCCATTTTTATAATTTTCTATTTCTTGGAGGTTGTGAATTATTGAACAAAAGCTAATATTTTTTGTATTACATCTATTAATGTCATCAAAATTTATTGCGACCTTACAAATGAGTTATAATAGACCAGGGAAGACAACTTATTATTTTCATCGATGTGTTGAATAATGTTTTTTTCTAGGCCATCAACATCTGGAGTCATTTAGAGGTCAAAAACACAAAGAATAGGTTAAAATCCTAATCTTATAGCTAAATTCTAGGCCAAAATCAGAATGAAGGTAAAACATGATCAAAACTAGTCAAAATGTGGTAAAATTTTGTAAAACATTAATTAACATCATATGCTTGATAACAAATCTTAGAAATAGTTAAAATGAAGAAAATAATGTTAAAATATTTATATATGAGAAATCAAGCAAATCAACGAACATTTGTTGAACAAACTAAAAAAAGGCTAATAATGCCCACTAATTAAGATTGCTAAAATCTAAAGGAGAAAATATTAAATTACCCTACCTAAAATTTACATCACTATAGAAAGGGTGATCACATAGGTTTGATCTCCTAAACAAGCTCTAAATCCTAAGCNCATTGAGAATTAAAAATAAAATATAAAAATATAATTTAACCAAAAATATAAATTATCCAAAGAAATCATAGTAAATGCAAAGTAGTACCCCATGTGTCAAAAGGGGTTAGTATACTTGCTAAATCAAGACTCCAACAAAAGGGGTTAGTATACATGTGCTAAATTATGAGAAAATATAAATATTTAAAAATAATAAAATATAAACTATATAAAACTATTAAAAATACTACAACATGGAAAAATATTAAAATAAATAAAACTAGAAAGAAAAAAAAAGGAAAATGCCTTGGAAATTAGTTGGATTATAGGTTTGAGAGTAATTTCAAACTTAATCTCCTTATTAGGAGTTAATCTAGGAAGTACTATTTAAAATACATCTAAGAAATTGTAGACCACTAGAATCTAGTCCTTATCCTCTTTAGCCACATCATGCAGTGAGACCATATAACATCCATGATCTTCTTTGTACAAATTTTTGAACTTCTTGGTTATCACTTAGTTGAGTTTGATGTCTTTTATTTACTTGGATTAAAACTTTTTGACAAGGAGATCAAAATATGAGGGTTTTATTTGTAAAATTTAAACATATTCCATACTTAGAAAATTAGTTTATTTCAAGAATTATATCATACTCTCCAAGGTTCATCACCATAAGGTCTTTAGTCCACTGATATCCCTAAATTTTTGTTTTAGTTGAAGGTAGAATATATTAAATCACTATATTAGTGAAGTTAGCTCATTGAATCACTAGGGATAAATACATAGTATAGGTTTAAGATGTAACTAGCTCATAATCCTAGGATCCATAAAAGAATGAATAGCTCTAGGATTAAATAGTATTAAGAACAAAGAATTATAAGTATTACCTATTGTTTCCATGATTGTGTTCAATTATTCATTAATTAGTTGATCTATTAAAGCTTAGTTTCTTCAATTACATCTTACATCCTTGTTTTTTTTCCCATCATTCTTACCTTGCTATTTGGATGTTGGGGTCTTGTTTGCTTTATTCCTAGTTATCTTAATTGGGTGTTTTTATTATTTACATTGAGGTTTACTACATGCATGATAATTTAAATACTTATACCTAAGATATCCTTACTACTTGCAAGCATAGCATCTATGATCATTTGGGTTATTTCTTTCTTTAGAAGTTATATCTAGCTTATAGATCCTAGGCTTAATTGGTGAAGAACAATTCTTTCTCTTTTCTAAGTCTTGATTCTCCTTATTGTTCAAACCCAAACTCCTTTCTATCATTAAAGCTTTCATAAAAGGCACCTCATTTTTGTTAACCAAAGTGGAATTAAGGATACTTAAATGAGCTCAATCAATCATAAGATAAAGTGATTTATCATATCCTCTTCATCCTTACAAAGGTGGGATGAAAAATGTTATAACTGGATAAATTTAGCATTATACTTTAAAATAGTAAGGTCAACTTGCTGTAAGTTCGATAGCTTCTTGGCATTAGCCCTTATAAAATTCTTAGATACATACCTCTTCTTGAAAAGTTTCACAAATTTAACATACTCTACCTCCAAGTCTTCTCAACCTTTTACCACTCTTATTATTTATCATTGGTGATTGACTATATCTTTGACCTGATTTGTAGCCAATAAAGTTTGTTGTATTGTAGCATAATTGATAAGTTGAAAAGATTCTTCTATCTTCCTTAATCCTTCTAAGGCTATTACTAGAACTTTGATGAAGTGTATTTTGTCTAGCTTTGATATCAGAGTCCTAATATCAGTTACTCGATATTGGGGACTAAGAAGCAATGTTGGATATATGATATCGTAGGATGTGTGCCGACCTATAAAAATAACATTTGGATACATAGTTTGGGAGTCTTTTTGTCATAGTGTAGCAGAGAGCTTGTAGTTTTTCTTTTCCAAAGTTAGAATATTTTCCCAAGTGCCTGTAGTAGGAGTCATTAAATGTACAAATCTTTATTCGAGCATTGTTGTGCCTACACACATTAGTGTGTGTGACAATAAAGATGAGCTTTATGATAAACCTTTCAACACTTTGGCTAGATTAAATATTTTCTTTATGCATTTAATGTTTTTTATAAAATTTCCTTTAATGCTTTAAGTAATTAAGTTAAATTAAGCTAGATTAAATAGCAATTAATCAAGCACATAAGTATGCCCACTTTAAGCATGCACATGACACTTGGTATTCCTAGTAATGCTTAAAATTTAGTTATCCAATAGTGTTATACATGTTCAGGATGTGTATAAAAAGTGAGACCAGATGCTTATGTTAGGATTAGCTAGACATTGGTTAGTTAGATTAAATTAGTGATTAAATTAATTCATTATTTTCATCCTTTATCTTAAGTACTCAAAATATAAAACATAAAAATAATAAAAATCATATGCCTCAATTACAATTAACCATACCTTTGCATATAACAAGTGTAATTGGGAAGACAATGAATGACTGTTAGGGCAAGTTCACTTCATAGAGGCTAGTGTACTAGAAGACAAAGGATCTATGGAATTTGATTGGATCACATGTGAATGCTTAGTGATTCATATGGTTGAGTGTATGGGTATTTTCCTCTCATCATTGGTTTCATTACTGGGGACTCTTTTTGTTTGAAACATGTGCTATCTAGGCATAGTGAAAATCATTAAACATCATTGGAAGAACTCTAAGGTCAAAATCATTCTGCAAATAAATATAATAATTTAAGCACACAGATATCTTATTTTAATTACAAAATGTCTTCTTCTCATAGGCATAATGATACTAAACTACTAGTGCCTCAAGAATGCAGGGTGATATATACTCATCTAGATGAGTATGTTTTTGACTTCACCTTCATCTTGCATCAAGATGAACAACTACGGTGGTAGCATATGGAGGGAAAAATTATAATGCCTCTTGATCTATCTATGTCCAAGACTCTGATCTAAACCATTAGGAAGTTGGACATCTAGGATCTTCAAGAAGAGTATGTTGTGCATGACCATGACTACTAGGACTACTATCTCATTAAGACATAACGCAGGAGAGATTGAAACTAGGAGAAGCACCATGAGGCTATGAAGGGGAAACGGTTCACCAACCCCTTGTTCCTATTGAAAAAAAAATGACAATGAGGATCCTCCCTCTAGGGATTTTCACCATGAAGATTCACCACCCCTTGATATTGGTGATGGAAACTTGAACTTGAATCTTCAATCCACTATCAACTATATGAGTTTAGACAAAAGTTGGAGTCAAAGAAAGGGTTTGGGAAAGCATCAAGATGAAAAGAGAGTTGAAGAATATGGCCATGACAAGTGTAGTGGAGGTGGTAGAAACCAAGGTGATGGCAATCCTCCTCCCTCTTCACCCTCTTCATTTGCATCTTATTCTTCCTCTTTTGGTTCTAACATATGCCACAGAAAGAAAAACCATGATGAAGGTGAATAGAGGTACAATGATAATCGTAGAGACTACCATGAATGAAGGGGTAGTAGAGGACATCATAGGAATAATCAAAATAATGATGATGATGAGCCTTTACTTTCCACTCAAAGCATGCTAAACATTACAAAGGTAGTAGAAATTTCAACCATGCATGTGAAAGATAGTCAGATTAAGCAACTTGATATGAATAATATCCCTAGATTTTAGGGGGGATATAACTTTGATATACAAACATATCTTCAAGCCTTTCATGATGCCTATTTCTTATAGAATATTGAAAATGATTGGCAGAAATTAAAGCTATTTCTCAGGATACTCAACAAGGAAGCAAAAAGCTGGTATCAGTCCTTAAAGCTAGGATCCACCCGTAGGTAGAGTACAATGCTAGAGTTATTCAATGATAAATATCAGATTTACTCAACAAGTATCTAATCTAAGAAGGTAGATCCAAGGATGGAAGTAAGGAACACATGAACCCTTGGACACTACCATGGGTAGATACTATTCTCTCATATACTAATGCCTTGGCCATGACTATTCTTAGTGGGAACAACTTCATCATATCATAGATGGACTTAGATCATAAATGAGAAGAACTCTTGGGGTCTATGCCCAAGGAAGACTATTAAATCCTAGAACCCATTAGATCCAAAGGCTAATAAAGTATGTAGTAAAAGAATAAGGAGAGCTAAGGAAAAGGGAAAGTGCTAAGGAATATAAAAAAGATCATTCCGTTCAAAAAAGGGAGGTTCGATTTTGCACCAATGAGGAGAAGTCACCACTTGATAAGGAAGTGTAGTGAAAAACCTTGCCAATCTAAAAAATATATTTTTGATATATCATCCAATGTTAATAAATTATGGAAATATTTGGACAAAAAATTTTGAACTACTCTAAAAATCATAGAAGAATCAAGAGAGTAGAGTAGTGATTGTGATCATAGGAGGTGGAGAGAAGCCGAATGTGCCTACTAAAGGGGTAAAGGCAAAGCTGTTATAGTAGAATAAATTATGGAGATAGAATCAAATGATGGTGGTGGATGTGACATATGCCAATAAAAACATACTAAAGGATGTTTTCCTATTGTGTCACACTTGCAAGGTTTTGGGGTGTACACACTAAATCCTAGACTGACAAGAAGGAAAGCACCTAGAAGATTATCCTATCCTCAAGGCAATCCTAGGTAGTTCCACAACAAAAAACCTACTATCCAAGTGGAGCTCCATCATAATCATATGAGTAGTACTAGTAGTGGTAGCATCCAAAGTCATGGGGAATGCCATCATCAAGGCAACAGTACCTTTATCGACAACCAAATCCATATGGGTACTATGTTCTGTAACCCATTTCTCTGTGTGACTCTTCTAGTCATGCCACCTTTCAAGATCACTACTAACCTCTAGAGTATCACAAAACTCATTCTCCATCTACTCAAGGGGAGTCCCCACATCCATATTATCCTTCTCATTCTTTTGCATATGTCCCTCCACCCTCAACCTAGTTACTACCTGCTTCATCAATGTAGGGAGAAATTTTTCCTTGGTCACAACAACACAATGCAATGAGCGTTGTTAACTTATAACCGGCTCCTTAGCCAAGAGGTTTGAAAACTAGATCATGAAAAAGACCTTTTTTCTGAATCAATAGCCCAAATAAACCCTCACATACACCTATAGTTGGCAACCCTACTTCTCCATCTTTCTTTACATCTAATTTTTTTGAGTTCCCTTCAAAGAAAACATCTTCCAAAGTACATATTGTCATGTTAATGCATGTGATAAATGATTAGATAAAGGTTGGTCACTTTCCTAGGAAAATATATGATCTAAGAAGTCCCCTTATTTACCTTCAAATCACTAGGAATGAGCCTTGCAAGGCTCTTCTAGATTTAGGTTCAGGTGTTAATATGATTTTCCATGAGATGTATAAAGCCTAGAATTTGCCTCCAATTAGGAAGAGAAACATTCATTTTGAGTTAGCTAATTAGTCCATCATTGTTCCCTTGGAATTGGTGGAGGACATTGTGACCACCATTTGTAGGTGATCCTACATTGTCGATTTCTTGGTAATCCAAGTGGACAATTGTAAGGGGGACTTCCCAATCATCATGGAAAGGGCTTGGTTGAGCACTATTGATGCATGATTGGGTATCCAAGATCTTTCTCTCGAAATCTCTTAAGAAAATGCATTTGAAAAGATTGAGAAAAAGAAAGTTCCATCCATTACATATAATGATATAATTTGCAATTGTGTGTAGAAACTATGGACCATTAATAGTGTACCTATCAAAGCATGCAATCAATGTGTTGATATATCTAAAATTCAAAGGTTCTTGTACATAGCACAAAAAAGTAGAAGGGAATCTAGTGGCTAATAGTTGAGCTTGAGAGTAGCTTAACACTTTGCATGGAACCTACTAAGAGCCTAAATGTGCCTACATAGAAGGCATGGATGAACTAAAGCAAGTTCATCACCAACTCTTCACCGATGAAATTGATGATACCAATTGGGAAGAGTTGGAAATTCTTGAAAATTTTAAACAAGAGCACCTTGAGTTGGAAACTCTACATACCAACATGAAATATGCATTCTTAAAAAATGGGAAGCTAATAATAATTAATGCAAATATTGCTCCTAAAAAAATAGATGCTATTGAATGTGGTCAACAAATGGCTAATATTCTTTGCTTGGTCATATTCTGAACTTATAGGGATTGATTCTAGGATATTCCAACATCATATCTACACTGATCTAGCCATGAAGCTAAAGAGAAAATCGTAATAGTGATTGAACCCCACATTGAAGTAGATCATCATAGAAGAAATTGAACAACTCCTCAAGGTGGGATTTATCTATCCCATTGCAGATAGTAAGTGGGTTAGTCCACTCATGATTGTGCCCAAGAAAGATGGCAAGTGGTGGGTCTGTATTGATTTTTGGCTATTGAATATGGAAACATTCAAAGATCACTATCCATTTCCATTTGTGAATCAAGTGTTGGACACTATTTCTAGAAATTGCTATTATAACTTCTTGGATGGTTATAGTGGCTATAACCAAGTCCAAATTGTGCTAGAGGATCAGGATAAAACAACATTCATGAGCCCCTAGGGGACTTTTGCATATCGAAAGATGCCTTTTGGTTTGTGCAATGATCATGCAACATTCTAATGGTTGGTCTTGAGCATTTTTCAACAATAGATTGGTTGCATGGTGGAAGTCATCATGGATGACTTCTCCACCTATGATGCCACATTTGGGCAAGCCTTGGACCACATTAAGCAAGTCATTAAAAGGTGTGTGGAGGTGAACCTTCAGCTCAATTGGTAGAAGAGCCATTTGATGGTCCATGAGGACATTGTACTAGGGCAAAAAATTTCTCAAGCAAGGATTGAGGTAGACCCTAAAAATATTAGGGTCATACAAGGAATTACTCATCAATTAGAAATGGTAAAAGATATTTAGTTAGCCCTTGGAAACACTAGTTACTATCAAAGATTTATAGATAATTTATTTAAGATTGCAAAATTTTTGCTTTACTAATAAAGAAAAATGCTTCATTTGTCTAGATTAAGGAATGTCAAAATGCATTCCAACAGTTGAAGAATAAACTTGTAGCAATTCCAATTCCATGAGCACCTGAGTAGTCTAGACCATTTCATATAATGATAGATACATTAGATTATGCCTTGGGGACCATGCTTACATATTTGGATGATTAAAAATGTCCTTATTACATCCATTACACAAGCCAAAGCATTGTGTGTGCACAGCTAAACTACACCACCATAGAAAAAGAATTTATGGTAGTGGTGTTTGCCTTTGAAAAATTTAGGCACTATGTGCTTGGATACAAGGTGTTCATGAAAATGGATCATAGTGCAATTTACTTCCTAATGAATAAGCCAACAATGAGCTCTCATGTCATATGGTGGCTAGTGATCTTGTAGGAATTCGATCTTACAATGGTAGATTGAAATGAATTATGAATGTGATCGTTGACCACTTGTCTTGGTTGAGATGAGATAATAAAGAGGAGAAAGCCCACTATCTGGCTATAACTAAACAATTATCTACTAAGCCATAATGATATGATGGAATTCTCACCTATCTTCTCAGTTAAGAGATGCCATAAGAGTTGGACTGTAGGAAGGAACAACAATTTCTGCACTAGGTGAAATGCTTCATAGAGATCAATGGTCACCTCTACAAGGTGTGTGCCGATGGCTTAGTTCATTGGTGTGTCCTTCATGCTCATCAACTGTAGGTTCTTCAAGATGCTTATGAGGGTCCTTGTGGGGGCCACTATATAAGAAGATGCATACCCATTAAGATCCTAATGGTAGGGTATTACTGGCCAACACTTTTTAGGGACACCCATCAATTTTTCTACTCCTGTGAATGTTGCCAAAATGATGATGGAATGATCGCTTGTATGGAGAATCCTTAGTAGTGGATCCAACCATTGGAACCCTTCGACATTTGGGGCATCATGCCCATGTTAAATGGAAAGGCATACATCATAATCATTATTGACTCTTGTATAAAATGGGTAGAAGCAAGAGTCATCATTAACTATACATTTTTTACTATTACTCAATTTGTACAATAGAATGTTGTAAATAAGTTTGGTGTGCCATGTGCATTAATTTCTCATAATGAAACCCACTTCACAAGCCCTACCTTTTGGAAGCTCATCCAACACTTGGTGGTTAAGCATAAATTAATAACACCTTATCATCCCCAAGCCAATAGTTAGGCTAAGGTTACAAATAGGGAAATCACTAAGATCTTAACAAGAATAGTTAGAAAATATAGGAGAGACTAGAGCATGAAAATTAATGATGCCCTTTGGGCTTACCAATCCAGTTGGAAGCTCCTTATAGGTTACTCTTCTTATGATTTGATGTATGGAAAGTTTCTAACTCTTCCTATTTAATTCGAGCTCTATACACTTTCAATAACCTATGACCTTAAACCTTGACTTAAGTCTAGGACAAAAAGAAAGATTAATGAATCTCAACCTACTATACAAAAGCAATTGGTGAGCCTATCATCTAATGAGTTGCACAAAGCATTTAACAAAAAACACCATGACCATAGAATTAGGAGAGTCAAATTTCAACTAGGAGATAAGCTTCTCTATTGGAACCCCACACATGTACCACAACAAACAAAGTTCCAAACACTATGTAAGTGCCCTTATATTATTTCCAAAACCTTTCCTTCTGGGGCCATGTTGATCTACAAACCTAAGAGCCTAGACAAGAAACAACTGGTCAACATGCAATAAATTAAACCTTTCCATGAGTATAAGGAAGCTCATGGTCACAACACCTACTTAGATGGACAACCACACTTGATTTTTTGAATCTCCTCCTTCCAACGTAGTCATGTGGGAGATGGACATCCATGCTAATCATATAAATGGCTTCTCAATTTTTTTTGTTTTTTCTTTTAAACATTTTTATTTTACACCCTTTTAGCTTTTCTACTTTTTAAAATTTTAAACCATTTTTTTTTGTTTTACAGCATTGTTAACATATTTTATTTTTCTTGAATATTTTAAAATTTCTTGTAAATTTTTCTTTATTTTGGTGTGATTTTCTTATTGTGTTCTAATAATAATATGCCTCATTGCCAACAAGGTATAGTGTGGTTTGCTTGATGTGGGCATGTGCTATTCAATTATTTGATTATTAGTGTTTCAATTCTAGTTTGGAATTTCATTATTGATAACTAAGACATGGTTTCTTTTTCATGAAATAGGTAGTGAGTCCATCTCCTCCACCCATCCACAAACTCTATGGTTTTCCTTATTTTAAAAACATGAGGTCCTTTTTCATTAATAAAACCTTAACAAAATTGTAACCTTGGTAGTTTTTGGACTTGGAAAGTATTCAAGGCCTTGAACATGGTGTGACTCTAAGGGTAATCAATATCCTTTGTACCTTTCTACTTACTTGGGTGCTTAAGTGTTTTCATGGATTTCTTATCATTCTATTTTGACCAATAACATGAAGTTGAATAAGCCTTTGAATGGTGTGGTTCCCATACAAATAATAATAATAATAATAATAGCAAAAAAGAGAAAAAAATTATGAAAATTTAAAGCACATCCCTTAGATAAAATAAACAAGCTACAAGCATTGGTTATGGAACTAGAAAGACATGATACCCATGCTTGAAGATTCCCCCTAAATAAGAACCTTTTTCACTCCTTGCTTCTATTTTCTTCTTAAATAAGGAATGGTGTTTGATTTGTGGGAGCACTCTTGTGTCTCAAAGAGGTGGATTGATCTTAGAGTAGCGATGTGAATTCATTGAACGTGGCTGATTTTGGTTTGGACTAAGGATGGATTTTATCAGGTCATTTAACTACAAAATTCATGAGGCACTTCATGTGACCTTACTTGGAAACTCCATTCCACTTTTTCTCTCTCATCTCACCTCACTAGCACTGTTCATGTCCTTATTTGATGCCTTGGTTTGATGTGTCAAAATTCATAGGTAGTTTCTTTTGGGTTTTCATACTTAACTTTCTATAACCATTAATCATCCATGGGGCCCATGGGCTCCTTAGTTTAAGGATATGCAACAACAATAAAGGGCATGTGCCTACTTTGGGGAGGATATGCTTACATACCTTTTATTTTGGATAGTTAAGTTCTTTATCCCTAGGCATTCTCACAATCAAATCCTTTTGTGTGCCCCATTAATGATGATGAGCAACTAGGTACCCCTACACCCAACCATATGAATCACAAGCAATTACGCATGATCTAGTCAAATTTCGTAGATGGAACTAGTTATACATCTAAATCATTATGCTTTGATCATAGTTTGCTATCTTCCCACTTGGACTAGTGGTAGCTTTGTCATGTATGGCTTAGTCCAAAGTGAGGTATATGATGTTGTCTAATCCTATGCTGCTCGAATGACAATAAAGAGATAAATTAACTAAGCTAATGAATAATGGAAAATAAGATCTAAACTAGCCTATGTGTGATAAGTATTTGTCCCTAATCATCTATACACACCTTGAACTTCGTATAACTATTGTTAGGATTTCCAAGTGTACATCACTGGGTATGCCAAATGATACACTATTGGATTACCAAGTACTTACACTTAAGCTCTCGTGATTAAGTCATACTCATTCCAGTTAACATCAGGAATAGTAAATAGCAATAAAGGAAAAAATTAACTAAAAAAATAATAAATAATTAAAATAATTAAAGTAAAAATAAATCTAAGTGAATGCGGCAATGATGAAAGTAATCTTGATCTTTATTTCTAGTCATGTAACATGTCCAAGTACATCACACTTGAACAAATGTGTCATATGATTACAAGCATCACATTGTGGGCATGCATTAGGGATAACAAAACTTTAATTCAGAAATCTAAGAAAGACTATCAAAAACTGAGAACTAAAACTATGTCCCAATTGTGCATGCAAGTATTGTATTTATAGGCTAGCATGGAAGAGACGATATTAGATATCTAACATTATTTCTTGGGACCCAATATCACATATTTGATATTGAAGCCCTGATATTAAATATGCAATATCAAGGTTGACACAATGATGACACATCATACCCCCATGCCTGAATAAAAAATTATCCTCGAGTTAAATAAAATGAGGAACAAGTTCTTGACAAAAATTGATGGAAAGGTATGGAGTTATTAACTAACTTAGACAAAAAAAAAATGGACTTATACATGCCATATAGGTGTTTACAAAAAATTGGATACAAAATTATAAAACATAATTTGGGGAAGCTCATGTGGTTCTTGGAGGCAGTAGCTCTTCCATTGGTTACTTCCCTTTGTCGCTGGGGTTGTGAAATTTGTAGTGATCAAGAAATGCTTGCAATTCTTCCTCTTTCATCCTTGGGTCATGTACCATCCAAGCTATTGAACTGATGTGTGCTAGCACTAGTATGTCCTAAGGACATGGTAGTTGCGAGAACATCTTATTGGCCTTCACATACCAAGTTACAAACTATTGTCATTCTTCCTTAAAGGTCCTAGCTTTCTCTCTTAATTCTTGATAATTTGTTAATCTCCTAGCTAGGTTTGAGGTAACATCATTTTGTCCATGGTAGCTAGCTTTAACCACCTCCAATTTTGAGCTTGCCACAGGGAGCTTTTGCAAAGCATCTTTTCTATCTATAAACTCTTTTTCATACAATGCATAGGTAGTTGCTACTTGGTTTTCCAGCTAGCTTCTAGGCTAGACTATTGTTAACATGGCAAGTTTGGCATATTTGAGGTTAGCCAATGCCATGTACTCTTCTAAATCCTCAATCTATAGGTCTTTATTTTTCACTTTCACTTAATGGACTAGAGCATAGCTATCCAAGATGCGTTGCTAGTTAGGATTTTGCACTAACATGGCTCCAATACTGGCTCTAGCTATTTAGATTTCCTTTTCATTTATTTTCTTATACATACCTACTTGATCAAGGAAGTGCTCCTTTAGCTTTCATGTTTCTTGGACTCATTTTTCCATGTACTAATTTTGAGTACTAACTTCTATTGAATGGCATACAAATCCTCCATTGAGAGGGTTCTATTTTTCCTAGTCAATTTATTAATGTCTTGGTTAACTCTTACTAGTTGTTCTTGCAATTGATGAAAACTTTTCTCTAAAATATTATTTTGATTTTCAATTATGGTCAACCTTGAATTTTTGGTAGTGAGCTACTTGTTCTCTTCTTGTGCGGTGGTTAATGTCGTTCTATGGATGTAGGTCCATACCACCTTTTCCTTCTCTTGCTCTATAACTTTGTTTTTCTCAATCATCTTAGCTAGCTACTCTATTTTGAATTGCTCCACCTAGTCAGGCATAATAAATTAGGTAGGATCCTATCTTTTGGCTCTCAAGGCAGATAGATCTTGTTGCAACCTATGCACTTTTGCTTATACATGCTCTACCTTGGTCTCTAGCATGACTAGTTTTTCTTTAGTGGCTATGAGATATGACTATGCTATACTGACATCAATGGGGATGTCAAACAAGGTATTCATTACTTGTCTTGTCTATAGTAGTTGATCTAACATGTCCTCATGTGTCACAGGAGTCATGGAAGTCCCAGTGAGCATTTGAGCATCTCTGATCCTTGTCAAATCTACTAGGGGCACCATAGGCACATTGAATGATTCTTTAATATGATTGGTTATTACTTCTATTGTGCATGTTGCATTACCATGACTGTGGCACCTTCTCTTGTCTTGAGCATCACGTGAAAGGATTCAGTGTTCCTAGAGATTTTCTTTGACCACTGGGATTTCCCTTTAAATTGTAGTGAAATCTACCACTTGTTGGATTAGTTGAAATGGTGGATTGTATGGAATCATTGATTACTTTAAAAAGATTGGACTTATCTCTATTTTCCCAACTAATGGCTTCAAAATTTTTTTGTATATGGCTCATTAAGGGTTTGTAATCTTGTAATGGTAGTGATGAAGGAGCTTGTATTTTAGGATGTTGTTCGAGCTCATGTTGTACTTTTTGTTTCTAGTTCTTCTCCCTTCTTCAGTTCTTGTTATTCACCAAGGTCTTTCCTTGGTGTGGTAGGTTTGAGCAACTCTGCAAATGAAGTATTCTGAGCCTTCTTGGGGACATCGTTTGTGTATAGGATTCCAACATACTTGCATAGCTTTCTGATTAGACAAGGAAATGGGAGTGTTGACTTTCCTACCTTTTTCTCCTTGAACTACCTTTGAATTTCTGTGAAATAAAATTAAGGAAGGTTGACCATGTATTTTCCCATTAAGATCATGCTTCCTCTAGCTACATATGTTGAGATCCTATTAAGTCCATTGATCAAGAAGATATGATATGTGCTAATCTTGACATATGTCATTTCTTCTAGAGTTAATTTACTATACATTTTTTCCTGCTTACCATATGCTCGTTTCAACCATAGCTTCTTGGTATCGACACCAGACCTAGTGGATAGATGGGCTACCTTAGCCCCTTCATTTGGCAAATTAAGAGTTGCTGTAATTGGCTTGACTAAGAATGAGACATTGACTCCATAAATATTGATAGTGGTGCCTTCATCTTTGCTATGCTAGAATTGGTGGGCCTCACCAAGGTACTAGTCACCACTATTTAAAAGAATAGGCCCTAGTGGTGACACTTGGAGTTGTGTTCAAACCACTTCTAGGGAAAACACCATGAATGAACCAAAGTTTGTTTCCCTGATGACCATGGTCAATGCGAACTTTTATTAGATGATTGTAAGGCATTCAAGATACAATGTGAGATGTTATCCTTGCATGGGAGCTATGGTTCTACAGCCTCTCCTTGGACAAACTATTTAGTAACAAGAGCCTCTTGATGGATGTTGAAAGATTAGGCTTCCTATTCTTCGTGCTTTGCCAGCTCATCCTAGTATCCCCTACCACCTCTTGGGCTTTTGGATGCTCTCTACAAAGGTTCTCCCTATGCTCTTGTTTTTAAGACCATTTGCAATTAAGCAAAGATCAAGTGTTACTAAGGTGTTGATATTTACCATTAACAGATGTATACCATACTCATGACTTTAATTTCATTAAGTTTTATAGTTTATATGATTGTAGAGTTAGAAATTTTTTTAGGATAAATCCCCAAAAAGTGTTTATCTTCTTTTATGACCCTTCGTAATTGGTTCCTTTTTTGTTGTGTTTGGCTTGTTATAGCAGTTATGGTCCCTTGGGTGAAAAGATTAAGGTTTCTAGCATTACCACGATTGATTTTTTAGTATAACACTTATGGTTTTAACATTCTTACCCTCATAATATCCTTCAAGCAATAGAAAATTTTGGAAAAGTGATGTAATTTTCTCATGCAAGCATCCCTCCACAACTAACTTAAACACTTTAGGTTCAAACAAGTTTCAACAGTATGAAGAACAGAGCGGTAGAGAGTCAAATATCACAACTTGTAGTTGGTTGTGTAGAAATATCAGTCATGAGAGAAAATTTAAAAAACTCCCCTAGCTACAAATGATGAGAATGAAGTTTGGGCATCACAAGTGTCATATATATAGGTTTTATATGACCCAATATTAGGTACCTGATATTGAATATCCGATGTTGCATCCCACCCGATATTAGGTACTTGATATCAAGGGTCATGAATAAGCATCTCATGGGGGTACTAAGCATAAGAAATGAAGCTTTGTGGTTGATGAGAAGGTTTGAAGTTAGATCCAAGGTTCTGGGGTAAGTGGAAGAATAATTGGAGGTATCGAAAGTGTGAGAAGGTGGAGTTGTTAACATGAAAAACTTTGGAAGAAGCAACAAAAAGGACATTTAAATTGAGGCTATGGACAGATCAATTTACATGATAAGGAAAAGCATGAAATTTAATAATGAAGTTCTTGAAAGGTTAAGAATGATGTGATTGAGTTAAACAAGTATAAGTCACAAAAGTTACACAAGTGGATCCTCCCCAAAGAAGGCTCTAGCATATGATGCCTTGTGTAATCACATCTAAAAATTTACATAGGCACTAAAGGGGTTGAATGCAATACATACTTATGCAATAAAACACACATGTTAAAACTGCCACTTTGGAGGTAATAACTCTATGTTACACAAAATCACAAGTTAGGATCAAACAAACAATGAGATGAGATGGACTATAGAAAGGATTGTAGAAATTATGAAATGAGGTATCTTACCATAGGCATAATGAATCCTTGTGTGTGTTATTAATGGTTAAATAATCATGAGCCCTTCATTCCAAGATTCAAACCAAGTTCAAATCACATTCAGTGACATTGCATTATTTCATCACATTGGTTGATGAACATAAGAATATGATAGTTGCAAGGAGTAACATCACTTGGCATTTTTTCCAAGTGAGGAGCTTATTTATGATACACATATTGTTGTTTTTTCTTAATGGAAGTTTTAAGAAGCCATTAACCTTTAGGCATGGATACATGTACTTCTAGTGGAACCTGCAGAATTTATTTAGTACCAATTTATGATACTCTTACTTCCAATTTTTGTTAGATTTACAAGGATATTGTTACAACCTTAGTGACACTATAGAACATACATAAGTAGCCAAAGAGAATCCACAAATCCACTTGATGTCACAACCCTTACATTTTTCCTTGGTTCTATACTCTTCTACCCAAACACAATGATTATGAATTTATTTTTAGGTTGGATGATGAAAAAGAATATCATTATGAATAGGGTAAAAACCTCTTATTAATGGAATAAGTGGATGGATGATGTGGTCTCATTATCTGAGTAATCAATCCCTTATGACTCAACAACATCCAGAAAACCTCACCTCAAGGAGTAGCATGATCATTTTATTCATAAGCAAGATTACTAACAAAGAAGATGAAAACAACAAAATAGAAAAAGTTGGAAGGAATAAAAAAAATTAAATCAAGAAATGAGAAAATAACAAAAAATATAAAACAAAAATATGGAAAACACTTATGAATCCTAACGATTAAAATGGGGGGTGAGCCCCTTGACTAAACATTTGGCCATGACAAGGATTAATAAGTAGACAGATAGGATCCATGCATGTATAAAACATTGGTAATCGTTCATTCCCTAGCCACTAGGTATCTGTTGGTATTATGGTGGCTGGGTAGACAAATTTTCAGTCACATACTTGATTGTTAAATGTATGATGGGTTAAGGTATGAGATGTGTTAAAATTATAGATGTCTAGCCCATGATTGCATCCTTGATTATGATATGATATGCACAAATTTGTTGGTCTATCCATGCTTGTAGATTCATTGCTTGGGTTTGGAATTGGAGCAATGGTGGATGGTGGTCCTTGTGTAGGATTAGAGGACAATGATGGTGAAAAGGGAGACATTGCACTAGATTAGCATTGTGCTAGTTCAAATGATATGGTAGATTCATGAATCATTTGCTTTGGCTTATGGCCTTTCCTAAAGAAGGGATGTTTCTAATGTGCTGGTTGAGATGTACCAGGATTAACATGTGTATGAACATTTGCAGCACAAGTGGTGTTTGTTTGTGGATAGTGTGATGTGAAATCTTCTTGTGTCCTTGGTGGTGGAATGTGATGAAGTAAAGTATGAGAATCTCGTGGGTAGGATGGATGGTAAGAGGCATGAGGTGGTGATCCCTCTAGGAATGTCATGGGTTTGCTAGTACTTGAGAGAGTGGTGGTGATGATTTGAAGTAGAGGATGTAGAACTAGTTGGAGAAATAGGATGTTGAACATAATATTCATGCAATTTTGGTGGATAGGAAGGATAGGATTGATTTGGTGGTGGCCTTCCCCATGACTATGGTTGTTGCTACTATGGTTGATGATAGTGTTAAGGCTAGTAATAAGTCTCCCTAGGATGGTACAGTTGGTTGTGGGGTTGTCTATAATTACCTTGTGGAAGAGGAATTCTCTTGGGCATGTGTTTCTCTATAAACTTTAGATTTAAGACACCTACCCAATACTCATGTAAATGCAATAAGATTGGGCAATGGCCCTTTGGATGGTCATATATGCAAATGTCACATCCATTATCTTTGTCTATTGTTGAGTCTGTAGCCTCACTTCCTTAAGCTATTTTTTGTATTTGCTAAAAAGTGTTCCTAGTTGTTTCTTGTTTCTGTATCCTTTGTTTATTGTGATTACTTGCCTTTTTTTGCATGATCCTCTCCTCAACCATCTCAACAAGAGTTGTAACATTTTCATATATCAATGTCAACATCCTATTAAATTTTGCTTCAAGTTCATCAATAGAATTTTGTATCAACAAGATTCGTTGTGGGATCACCTTATCAAGAGTGATTGCTTTTTCCTTACCATAAATATGGACCTCTATCTATTGAAGATTTGGATCCCACTGATATTTCTTGATGTTCTCCCATTTGTATATCTCTCCTTCTTCTTTTTCCATATTCTTGATTAGCTCTTGGATCTAATGGACTTGTAGCTCATATAATTAACCTAGGGCATACATCTCAAGAGTCTCCCTTGTTTCATTACAAAGCCCATCTATGATGTGGAAAAGTTACCTTTCCTTAGAGAAACCATAACCTGGGCATCTATTCAATAGGTGATGAGTGGCGAGGTACCCCTACACTCAACCATATGAACAAGCGTTACATGCGCAATTCGGTCAAACTCCGTAGACGAACTAGTTGTGGCATCTAGATAGTTAGCCTTTGGTCGTAGTTCACTGTCTTCCCACCTAGACTAGTATTAACTTTGTCATGTATGATTTAGTCCAGAGTGAGGTGTATGATGTGTTTCTAACCTAATGCTACTCTTGAAGGCAATGGAAGGTAATATTGTCTAAGCTAAGAGAGAAAGGGTAAGAGAGAATCTAAGCTAGCCTAAGTGCGATGAGAATCAATTCCTTGATCAAACGTACACATCTTGGACTTCATGCACAACTACTACTGGGATTACCAAGCACAGATCCTAGGTACACTACTGGGTTACCAAGTAGTCACACTTAAATGCTCATAATCAAGTCGTACTCATTCCGCATTTAATAGGAGTTTAAGGGTGAGAAGATATTAACTAGGAAAGTACTAAATAACAATTAATTAAATGATTAAGCTAAGTGAATGTTGCAATGATGAAGTAATCTCGATCTTTATTTCTGGTCATGTGCATGTCCAAGTATGTCACACTCAAATAAAGGATGCCGTACAATTACAATCACCACACTGTGGGTATACACTAAGAGGAAAAGGGTTGAGAGGAAAAATGAAAACTAAAATCAAAACTAACTCTAAACTGACTAACTCCTCCAGATCTATCTACCTCTTATTTATAGATGAGGACACAGGCTGCGATATCACGTATGCGATATTGTGGCTAGGCTATGATATCGTGTACATGATATCACGTACGCGATATTGCATTCAGTGATATTGCGGATGCGATATCGTTGGTGTGATATCGCGACTATCAAAAAATTCATGACTCATCATACCCCCATGACTAAATGAAAACATGTTCTCAAATTAAAGTGAGAACAAGATCCATTGATTACACAGTGGATAGGTATGGGATTATTGACCAGCTAGAATGGATTCATGCTACAGTGTGGAGTCAGAGAAAAATTGAGACACAACACAAAAGAAAATCCTATGATTACAAAATTGGATGGAACTCATGTAGTTCTTGGTGGTGGTGGCTCCTCCATGGGTGTCTTTCCCTTTTCTTGCACTCCAGGTCTTAGGATTTAATGGCGTCGAAGTATGGCCTAGATTTTCTCCTCTTATAAGGCCTTGAGCGCCTTGACATGTGCATAAGTTTATGCTTGTGCCATAGAGGCATCCCAGTCAACCTTCTCTTTTTCTTCTACCACCCTTTTATTCTCTATGAATAGTTTATTAAGTTGCTAGGTTCTAAAAGTGTCTAGCTGGTCCTGAGTAACCTTTGGCCCTATATTCAGAACGTTTAATACTTCTGAAATGGCTTGAACAAAGAAATCAATAGTCACACTAGAGTTATTAACTATGGTGCCTTATTCTTTATTGTGCCAAAATTAGTACATTTCCCCTAAGTACCAGGCACCACTTTCAGAGAGGGTAGGCCATAATGGGGACCCTTTAAGGTGATCCCTAATGGCCTTTAGAGTAAATTCTGTGAAAGGTCCAAAGTTTAATTCCATGATCACTATAGTGAATATGGACCTTTCATGGATGGTCTGAATACAATCCTGGGGCAACGTGAGATATCGTCCCTGTTCAGATGCTGCAACAGCTCCTCCTTTCACTTTCCTTGATTGTATAGTAGCGGGGTCTTCTTGGTGGATACTCAATGGTTGTTCCTCCTACTTTGCATGTTGTTTGATAGGAACTTGTCCTTCACCTCTCCTAGGTCATTTGATCACACCTTGAGTAGGACCTTCCTGTTGTCCGTGTTTTGGGGCCATCTGTAATCACACAAGGCCAATCGTTAGTAAGGTTGTTACCAAAGTTAGGTTATACCTTACTACTTGCCTTAATAGATTTACTTTATTTTTGTGTGATGTTAATTATTGGAAGAACATGTCCCCGAAAGATTATAATGTTGAGTTCTCTTTGCTTAGGTGGTTTCCAAATTTAATTTTCTGGTATAGCTAAGGGGATGAAATTGTTTTTGACACATTTTATTCTTAATTTTACAACTAATTACCCTTAAAGATGTCCTTCGGGCGATGATGAATTTCAAAAAATTTATTTGCTATTTGACGTGTGCCCCTCCCCCATGACTAAGCTGAACACTCCAAGTTCAAGTATGTTCAAATGAAATGAAAATCGGAGTACCAGCGAGAGTTATGGATATGAAAGCAAGGGACGCACAATCGTGAGTCATAGAGAGGAATTTGAAAAAATTCCCCTGCGTGAATAGTTGCAAATGATGTTGATTAGCACAAGGAGGTCACACATATATATTTTCATCAAAGTTAGGGCACCTAGAGAATGTACTGAATTTTTAATATATATAAACGATGTAAACTAAGGACATGTGGATGATTGTTAAAGGGTTCCAGGGTAATTCAACTAGTTCTGAAGGCATGAAAATTATGATGGTGTGGAATTTATCAATAAGGATCTTGGATGGTAGAGAAAAAGGCTATGTTATGGTTCATAGGAATGTTGAAATTTGGAGGGATAGTAATAAGGAAAAGAATATCATGAATAATACGCTGAGGGTAATAAATGGTGTGTGTGAGCTGTGTCATAAGTGAAAATTACAAAAGATTACACAAGTGGGTCCTCCCCAAAGTAGGTTCCAACCTATAATGCCCTTGTGTAACCACACTTAAAAGTGTCTGTGGGAACTTGAATGGTTAAATGTAATACACACTGATTCCACAAAACACACACATGTAAATATCACCGGGATGAGGTAAGAATTCTACGTTACACACGACATGAGCTACAATTACCCAAATAGTGAGATGAGATGCACTATAGAAGGGATTTCTAGAGATTGGGACATGAGGTAACTGACCCAGGGCATAGTGAATCCTATGTGTAAAGCATGATTAAGGTTTTATTAACCCATCGTTCCAAGATCAGGACCAAATCCATTCCTCTGATCAGTGACACCGCATTGGTTCATCCCATGATGAGCAACTATGAGAGTACTAGAACAACAAGGCGTATGATCACTTGGCATTTTGTTTAAGGGAGGAGTGATTTTTTTTTTGTGGCACTTTCCTTTTTTTTCTCTTTTTTTTTCTTTATTGAATCTAGAGAAGCCACTGACCTTTAGGCATGGGTGCATGTCTTTCCAGTGGGACCCCATAGAAAAAAATGGATTTTTGAGTGTCCTTTTGATTACTCTTACTTCCATTTTCGTTAGATCTACAAGGATCTTAGTACAACCATGTTACATGATAACTCCCACAGATGTCACCAAAGAGAATCCGCAAGTCCCCTTGATGTCACACCCTAATCATACCCTCTTGGTCCATCTTTCTTCATTCTTGGTACAATGAACAAAAAATTAATTTTAAGTTTTAAGAATGTCAAGAATATCACTGTATCCTTGAATAGAACCTCTTATTTGTAGAGTAGATGAGTGGGTGTAATGGGCTCACTATCCAAATAATTGCTCGTTCGAGACACAATAACATAGAACACACCTTAACCAATGATCTACATGAGTGTTTTATTCATAGACAAGATTACTTATAAAAAAATGTAAGAGGACAAAAAGACAAAAAGATAAAAAAGATAAAACAAGAAATTGAAAAATGAAAAATTGAAAAACAAAATGTTATAAAATTAAAGAAAATAAAAAAATGGTTATTAATCCTGCTTGTTATTAGAATGGGGGGTATCCCTCATAACTAATCGTTTGAGGATGGCAAGGATTAATAAATGGAAGTTGAGAATCCTTGCATGTTGAAAATATTCAGACTTGGTCATATTTACCCCATCGGTGTTCACACAACTGATTATAGTAAGCATAGTGGGGAAATTTGTAAGATGTGGTTCTTGGATAAAGAGTTGACTCACTATGATGTTTGTGACCAGAAGATGGTATGCAGGGATTGGGTTGTCACTCTCCATTCCTGTGTTCATTGGACCGTATTGTTGTTGGAGTGTTAGTTGGTGGCCCTGATGGAGTTACATGAGGCATTGGGTTTGAAGATAAGGGTGCACCAAAGTGTGGGACTTGTGCTGAGTTGAAGGATGCAGTGGCCTCAGACTTGTGTTGTCCCTTCCTAGGGTCATTTATAAAGAAGGGATGCTTTTGATGTTGGGGAGGCCTCTCACTACTGTTGGTAATAGAAACACAAGTAATGTTTGGAGGTTGTTGCTATGGTGTAGGCACCTTAGGAATAGTTGGTGGAAGTGTAGAAGGAGGGAAAGGATGAGAATGTTGAAAGTTAGGAGGAGTATAAGGTGCACAAGGTGGTGGTTGTGTTGAAGACATGGGCTGATAGTATTAAGGGGAATAATAATAATGTGGTGAGATAGAGTATGTTGACCTAGTTGGAGAAATAGGATGTTGAACTCGATAAGCATTTGGATTCGGAGGATATGAAGGGTGTCTCCAGTTTAGGGATGGCTTCCCCTATGATTGGGATTGTTGCCACTATGATCGAACACAGTATCTCTGTACGAACTTTGGGTGTAATGTGCTTCCCCAATGCTCATATAGATGTAACAGGATTGGGCATTGGCCCTTGGGGTGATCGTATAGGAAAATATTGCATTCATACATATGATTGGAAGTTGAGCTCTTGTGTTCTTCATCCCTTCTTCCTGATTGCCTAGTGTTTTGTCTTGCTTCTTGGGTTGTCAAAACTCTATCTCCAATAATATCAATATATTAATCTTTGCCTCGACTTCCTCTAATGATTTTTGTACTGGAAAAGATGGTTCTTTCTCCTTGTGGTAGGTTGATTTCTCCTTTTTGTGAAATGGACCTTTGTTAAGTTGAGATTTTGGTCTCGTTGATGTTTTTCAACACTCTCCCATTTAGCCATTTCTCCTTCTTCTTTTGCTACTCGCTTAATAAGCTCTTAGACTTGATGGCTTCGTAGTTCATATAGTTGACCTCGGGCATACATTCCTAAGGTCTCTCTTGTTTCATTACGTAGCCCATCAATGATATGGTACATTAGCCTTTCCTTGAAGAACCCATGGCCTGGACAGCTATTTAACAGTGCATAATATCTTTCTAAGGCCATGTCCAAGGATTTATGTTATGCTTGTTTCCATCCTTGGATTTTTTTCCTTAAGGCTAACACTCTTGCGTAGGTTTGATATTTTTCATTAAAGACTTCTACCATCGTCGACCAATGTTGTATTGAATTTGGTTTTAATAATCTATACCATACTTTTGCTTGGCCAA